>OY986435.1:185691977-186051977 GCA_963920525.1 Dichetophora obliterata | reverse complement strand
AAAATCTATGGCTACCTTACCTGTAGATAAAAACTATATAAAACTTTAGGTAAATACATATTACAAAAAAAGTATTTTGTATAGCAAACATTGTTAGTGGTATAAGTAAGTATCTGAATTAAAAAAGGGGGCGGTGAAGTGGGCGTGGTTCATAGTAATATGGCGACGTTAACAGTATTAAGAGCAATATACTACCAAATAAAAAATAATCCGTTGGAAGGAACAAATTTGTACAGAGAACAAAAAGTTTAAAACTTAAATTTGGCGTGAAAAGGGGCGTAAAAGGGGGCGTGGCGTAAGAAATGTTTATTTCTACCTCGCCTGAAGTATAATGTGTATACAATTTGAAGTAAATCTGTTAAAAACTATATGGGAGCCATTACATAATTTTAAAAAAGTGGGCGTAAAAGTGGGCGTGATCGAAAAAGTACCCTATTAATCATGCCAGAGTCCCAGTTAAATGCTGTGAAATTTTCAGGAAGATCGGTCCAGAGGTTTGGTCTCCTATAAGGTACAAACAAACAAATAAAGAAACACACATTCCATTTTATATATATAGATAGCTTAAACGAGGCGCGTTGCTGCCGCGGCCCCGTTGCCAATCGCGAATAAAATGTTATCAGTGAAATTGTATGTGTAAATTGTGGTCGAATACTCAATTCCATGGCTGTGCGACCTATAACTCAAAAGCTGTAGAATTTCTCAAATTTTGGTTGCATGGGAGGTGACACGCCCCCTTGTCCAACGCCATACAAAGTTATCAGTAAAACTGCATGTGTAAATTGAGTTCGAATGCTGAATTCCGAGGCTTTGTTTGCTTTGTTTGATTGACTCAAAAGCTATTCGATATCGCAAATTTGGGTTGTATAAGAGGTGCCACGCCCCTTTGTCCAACTCCCATAAAATTTTATCAGTAAAACGCCACGTGTAAATTGTGGTCGAATTTCGAATTCCAAGGATGTGCGGCCTATAACTCCAAAGCTATTCGATATCGCAAATTTGGGTTGTATGGGAGGTGCCACGCCCCCTTGTCCAACTCTCACAAAATTTTATCTGCGAAGCGGCACGTGTAAATTGTCGAATACCGAATTCCGAGGCTAAGCGGCTTATAACTCCAAAGATATTCGATATCGCAAATTTGGGTTGTATGGGAGGTGCCACGCCCACTCTTAGTAGGAGATTGAAATATACTTTACGACCTATTCTCATACCTACAAAATATACATACAAAATTTCATGAATCTCGGTCGAGCCGTTTCGGAGGAGTTCGATTACGTACCCCGTGACAGAAGAATTTTATATATTGTATTAGATTTATTTATTTATTTATTTATTTATTTATTTATTTATTTATTTATTTATTTATTTATTTATTTATTTATTTATTTATTTATTTATTTATTTATTTATTTATTTATTTATTTATTTATTTATTTATTTATTTATTTATTTATTTATTTATTTATTTATTTATTTATTTATTTATTTATTTTTTTTTTTCTTTATTTATTTATTTATTTATTTATTTATTTATTTATTTATTTATTTATTTATTTATTTATTTATTTATTTATTTATTTATTTATTTATTTATTTATTTATTTATTTATTTATTAATTTATTTATTTATTTATTTATTTATTAACTGCGTACATTTTTCTCTAAAACAGAGAAGTATATCAGCAATTAAAATTAAAAATGTCTTTTTGTGTAGCTTTTGTTTTAACTTAGTTCTACGCAAAGTAAAAGTATTAATATGGTATTGTGATTTGGGTGTAAAAATATTAGTTAAAAATATGTTAAGAGGTAGAGTAGAGATGTGCAAGTCGAAGTCGAAATAAGTCGAAAGTCGACTTTTGCTTGATAATTTTCGACTTTTGGCAATCGACTTTCTGATATTAAAAAAGTCGAAAGTCGACTTTTGCTTTCGACTTTTTTCATTTTATGCGAAACAAAAACCTTTACGCTAATCTGAGAACTGTCTTCTCTAAACTTATAAACAAAATAACTGTTTAACAACAAATAAAGCTGCGTTGGCAGCTCTTGATTCGATAAATGTAAAATAGTGGTCGGCAAAATTAAAAAAAAAGACTGCAAGTGGAAGTCTGCCAAAGCAATTGCGTATCATCTGATTATGTTAGGTGACAATTTTTATCAAAATTTATTATTTTTGAGCTTCAAGTTTTGTTTCGAAAAAAACATTACAACAAACACATAAAAATATCTAGAATACTGGGTAACAATGTAACAATTGTTACTTTGCCAGCATACAAATTTATATTCACAATATTCAAACTACGCTCAAATGGATTAATTTTTTATTATAGAAAACAGAGGAATGTTCTGCTTTAAGTCAAATTGGCAAGAATTTAAAACGAGTGCTTGCCATTGAAATCACAAAAAAATGCACAATATTGAATTGGTAAAACCATACGCTTCTTTAACACTTCTATAGTCTAGGTTCAAAAAGCACGCATTTCAAAATATCTGTAAGAGTTCTCAAGCAATCTTTTACCTTGGCAAGTAATCTTTTACCCCCCCCCCCCCTCTATTTAGGTAACCTTGTGAATGCCGAGATGAGACAAACAAGAATTTCAAATGAAGAAGTTGTGATAGCGGCATCGACATCTAATAATCAAGAATCCGATAACAGTGACATATTATGTTTTTTGGATGAGACGGTTAAAACAAATATGGACTCTACAACTGATGAAATTGAAGGGATGCCCACTCAGCTGCACCTTTATCTGGCTCGTCCAGCTGTTGATCGAAAACTTAATAAAAATCCGCTTGTTGTCTGGAAATGCATGAAAACTGCATTTCGTTTTGTTTGGGCCGTTCCAAAAAAATATGTATCAATTGTTGCAACTTCGCAGCCATCCGAAAGGTAATATTCTTATGCTGGTCTCATAGCAAACCAATTGCGAAACAGGCTTTCGCCAGAACATCTTAGCTTGTTGGTTTTTTTTTCATTCTGTTGGTGAAAACATGTGGTACCCGTAATTGTGCATTCACTTGTGCACAAACATATCGAGCACTAACCGCCGAATTAACATCAGCGCCTCTTTTTTTAAATTAATTTTTAAATGCAAACGATAGCATGACAACAATGTCGTTATCTCCAAAAATTTCTTATCTCTACGTTAAACTGTTCTAAAATTATATTTAACACAAAAATAAAATTTACGTGTACCGCTTATGCAAAAAAAAAACAAGGAAAATGTTTCTTTGTGAAATTTGGTTTATAACTCATACGTTAATTCGGCGGTTAGGGCTTGATATTCAGCCCGAATATAAATAATTTTTCCTGGGAAATAGGAAAAGGCAGTTTTCAATTATAAGATAGCAGATAGAGACATCACATTTTTTTTTTTACTTTCATAAATATTGAACGTTGATGAAAATATTGGCAATAAAAATTTCCAAAATGTTCTTAAACTTTATCTTAAAAATTAACTCTCCCTCTTCCAATTACCCGGGCAAAATTATTCATAAGAAGTCTGATTATCTATATAAGAACCAAGATTGCAATATTTTGTTTTTTGTATTTTATTTATCTACTGAAGTACCATGTTTTAGTTTATTTGTTAACAATAAATCACATTTTTCATATTGAATCATTTGCTTCTTAACTGCCCTACAAAACGGGTACAAAAATATTTTAAAAAAAGCCGAAAAAAGTTGAAAAGTCGATTTCTAAAAGTTCAAAAAGTCGATAAATCGACTTTTACATTTTCAACGGTTGAAAAAGTCGAAGTCGACTTTTGCTGGCAGTTGCACATCCCTAAGGTAGAGGTGGAATAATGTTTGTGGCATTGTTCTTCGAGAAATAAATTTATAATTTTTATTTTTTTTTTAAATTTCTTCAATATTTTTTTAGTAAGTGTTTATTTTATAATTAATATATTAGTTTGAATACATATCAATCTACAAAGGCAATTCTTAGCAGGAGTCAGTGCAAGCATTCAAAAAGTTTCTAACGATATCTTTAAAGTGAGGATCGCATTAGAAAAAACTAAGTTTTTTTTAATTTTAGTGAACAAAATTTCAAAAATATTAACTGCAAATAGCATTATCTTTAATCTGAATACAAAAATGTTGTTGCTTATAGTTTTAAATTTTTAATGCATATTGGATGAACTTTTTCATAATTACACTTTTTGATCGTTTCTTTATTTAAACTAATTTATCGATAATTTTTCTAGAAATTTCTTCTGAAAAACAATTTTATAAGCGCATTCAAAAAAACAGTGGAAGTAAACAACATCGCTTTGTGTAGCTATGTTAAATAAAAAAAAATTCATTTGAAATAGCAGTCGTCATAATATGCAGAATATGCAACACTTGCTTTTCACAACATCAATCACTCGCTCCCACGCTTTCTATTTTTTTCCTACCTACTTCAATATAAGAAAAATATATCGTTTTTAGAGATATTATTTTTTAAAAGGATTTTTAAACCTTTTTTATGATATTTTCTATTCTATTTGGTATCTCTATTCTATTCTATTTTGGTATTCTTGTCCACATTCAACGCAGTGCGTATCGTGCCCACATTGTTATTGTATCATGAGCAAAACTATAAAAATAGCTCTATCAAAAAGTTACTATGTTAGTTCAATAGCTATTGAAAAAAATTTAACAAAAAAATTTTTTTGGCTTATTCAAGAATAATATTATATGTATTCAATTTAATAAAATACATTTCATATCCTAACTTTGAATATCATATTGGTACCAAAAAGTTTTTCTTATCTTCACCTCCACCCCCCTCCCCCGTCCATCACTGTAAAAACCTGGTTACGGGCCTGCTAAGAGACGATTAATAACAGCAATAATCCAAACATTCCGCCACTTCAAAAGTGTAACCTCTTAGCCACATAAATCAGAGGCTTATCGTTTCGACCAGAAGTTCAACTTGAAACTTGTGCGCTAAATTCAGTAGCCACATATAATTTATTTTCGTCTTTTTATCGACTTTCATAAGAAAATTTATGCATTTTATAACCCTGCTTCTAGTATAAAAGTAAAAATTTATTGCGATTGTGTAACCAGTCAATAAACTTGGTAGGCCACTCAATCAACCACAACCACTCATCCAACCACCTCCACGAAAATTATGCTCCTTCTGACAAGCCATTAAAAGTTTCCGTATTTAGCAGCCAGACGAACTAAAAAAAAAATTGTTTTCTATGTAAGAGATGAATAAGAATGAGAATTTATGATCGAATTGATACAATATGAATTATTTGTTTACTCAGCAGTTGAGTTGCAAATTTATTCTTCCCATCTGTATTGTTTATTTAGTGTTGCTGTAACTTTTGTTGCTGTTTTCTTGTTTTATTTTGTTTTTGTTGCTCTGTGTGGTTTGTAGAAATTATTAAGTAATAAAATTTACAAATTATTGTTGTAGACTTTTTGTGCGAATTGAGTTAAACGGCATGCTCTTGAATTCGAATTCGATTTCAATATTTTGTAAGTCAGAATTTATAAAAATAAAAGCAACTGTTTGAAATTTCAAAGAATACAAAGATTTTGCGAACCTTGTGTGAAAAAATAAAAATTTTTGAATTTATAATAAATATTTAATGAGCTTTCAATATAGCATGAAAAATTGTATAACACACTACCCGAAATATTTATCAAGACACAATAAGCTTTGCGACTTTTACTACAAAAAATCAATTTTTAATGCTACAAATAGCGTTTTTATCCGAGCAAGAAAGTGCTAAATAAAATTTTAAAAAACATTACGTGTTTATGCTCATTGCGTTGAGAGTAAAAACTAAAAAACCGTTAGTTTTGCTGTTAAAAATGCAAAATAAGTGTAAAGACATAGTAAAAATTTTTTATTTATTTAGTTGTTGCTATCATTAGAACAGGAACACATAAGTATTTGTCTTCTAGAAGCCAACTTATATTTTATTTTAATTATTTTTTTTAAGTATAACCTCTTCTGGTAAAATGGTCACATATGTGGACAAAAGTTTTTGTATTAAAATATTTTCTGATTTATCGTTATTTCATTTAAAGATATGGATAGAGAATATATTCTCCCCCATTAGTTCTCTTTTAATTTCTCGAATATGTCGTGTAAGAAGGCTCCTCTTTATGGTAAGTAAAAAAGTGTTGATAAATAATGAATTTATTGTAAAAAAGTGCAATATATCCACATATTTGCACATATAAAAACTTTAAAAAAAATTTTTAATGCAAAATGGAAATATGTCACATAAGAAGGCTCCTATGTCTAGAAAGTAGAAAAGTGTTAATAAATAAAGAATTTATTGAAAAAAAGTACAATATGTCCATATATGACCATATTTAAAAACTATTGGTTCCAAAAAAATATTTAAATTTTTTTTTTGCAGAAATGTCTTAACCCTATTTAGTAAGAATAATACCTTAAAAAATATTTTTTCATTGTATTTCTTGGTTCGGGATTGAAGAGGTTAAAAGAATGCTACGTGGTAAAGTACAAAGTAATGAAGAAATAGGAAAAATAAAACCTGCCATGAGGAAGGCTTTTCTAATAGAGAAATTGCTTACAACGTCCAGTAGTAACCAGTAGTAACAAAAAAGAAAAGAAGAGCGATTCGACGGGTTGCTACTAAAGAAAATGTAAGTACAAGTGAAATAAGGAGCCAATTGAGTTAAGGAGAAGGTGTACGAAAAGTCAAACAAATAATGAGAAATCATTTCAACCTCGTATATGAAAGAAATATATATCAAACCAGCATATCAAAACAAAATAAATTAAGACGGTCCAAATGGTGTTCATAAATATTGGCGTGATAAACACTTAAAAAAAACAAAAGCGTCAGCGATGAAATTTTGGTGGAGGATAGCTTATGGTTTGGGCTAGAATGTCATACAGAGGAACAACGGCTATTCGCTTTGTATCAACACGAATAGACTCACAATATTATATTCAATTATCAGATAAAGCTCTTGTCGTATGAGAGAAGGCGGTCTTTTTTCGCACCTTTCGGAGTTACGGGGTTAATTGGTATTCATAACTCTGATTCACAATATTGTTTCCAGCAGAAAAACTGACTCACAGAAAACTTATTTGGAGAGCTCATTTGAGAGATCATTACATTACCTTTCTAACGGTGGATCAACAAAACCACCCGACTAATCCATTACCGAGCTCGTGCTCGTGTGCACATGAAATCAATAACAAAGTTCGATGTACTTAAAAAATTTCACTAAATTGAAAATACATTGAGTTCAAATATGTTCAAAGAAGCAATACCTTTATAAAAAACATTAGCTGCAAAGATTCTAGTTACGCCTCTGTACACACCTAAACACTGATTTTGTTGCCCGGGATCTTAAACTTAGATACTGATTCTAGCATTTTTGCTGTTTTCTCACATAAAAAATAATTAAAGCAACCTAAATTCGAGTTGGAGGAAAGCTAGTTTGATACACTTAATTTGTCCACACTATTACATTTTTTTGAGATGTAAACATAGCTAGTCCCTTTTGTAGCTTTCTATATGAGATCATGATGAAAAACCAAAAAAATTTATATATTAAAACTACTTTAACTTCGTCGACTTAGTTCTTATGTGCTAGGAACATACTTTTTTGAGGAAAAATCTCAAAACTTTTTATATCTGTAGTTATTTTTGCGCTAGCACGATTGGTTTTAATCAAAATTGCATTTAAAGCACACAAAAAATTATAAAAAAAAACGTTCAGGTTAATACATAGACAGGACAAACCAAAATTTTAAATATTCCATATAAAGGATGTTTATTAAAATGAACATTATACATACGAGTTTATTAAAAACAGATTAGCTTAAATTACGCTTTGTTTATTGATTTGCAATTTTGATATTATTTTTCATAAGGTAAGTACATATTATATTAATATTTCAGATATTACTGTTCATTAACCTTCAAACGCATTTGATTTATTGTAACGTTAAAGATTTTATGTGTCAAATCGACACTATGCATTGCAACCAAAGATTTGTACTTAATACCAAGGAAAACCAAATTTTTTGCTTATATTCAGGTAAAATTAAAATATTTATTTTAAAAAAATTCAATAGGAATGTTCCAGATTTGTTTGCCACATTAAAACTTTAAAATTAATATAAGTTTACTATAAATAATATGTTAAGAAACCAATTTGTTTGTTATTCACCAACTACACTAAGTTTGAGCACATTTATTACAAGGGGCAAGCAGATGATTTGGACAAACTGAAGATAACCAGTACCAAAGAAAGATAATATTTTTATAAAAATGAACAACAAATTTCTAAACTTTGTTTCAATTTGACACTGAACGTCGTTTGAGAGATTTTGTGCACAGCTTAACAACGACAACAATTGAAATTTTTTCTTTGTGTAAAATTCAAATTTAGACATGATTAAAGTTTTTTCTTAAATTACCTCTTTATTTATTATGTTGACTTTATATGATTTAAATAAAAATTCTAAATATTTGATAGTTTAAATCATACTTGATTTTAAATACAAATTCTAGGTGTTTGATAGTTTAAAATCGTTTATTGAGCTTAAGGTCAAAGTTAGAACAATTAATTGTTCTAACGAATCTTTCCAAAGAAACAACAACAAAGTTTTCAATAAGAAAAGGAAAAAATCACTAGCTGATTTTATTGCAATTTCGGCCCGGTTAAAGGCTTCATCAGAAATCTTTTTGATATCCGTGCAAGAGCGCACTAACGCACTGCACCACAGAGGCGATGAGATTTGAACTGTCGAAGTGAAGAGGTCATTTAGGAAAAAACTTATATCAAATGGTAGAGCTCGACCAAACGGAAACAGCTGAAAACAAAATCAGCAAAAATCTAAAAACAACTTCAGTAAACATGCTTTGTTAGTGGAAACTTCCAGCAGGCTGTTGGACTCCATATAATAACATAAGAATAGAGACTAAAGTAAAGCAAAAATACAACAACAAATGTTAAATTATGAAATTGATAAAAACTGATAAATTGACACTTCAAATCTCATCGCCCCTGTGGTGCAGTGCGTTAGTGCACTCTTGCACGAGTATCACAAAGATTTCTGATGAAGCCTTTAGCCGGGCCGAAATTGCAATAAAATCAGCTAGTGATTTTTTCCTTTTCATTTTGAAAACTTTGTTGTTGTTGTTGTTTCTTTGGAAAGATTCGTTAGAACAATTAATTGCTCTAACTTTGACCTTAAGCTCAATAAACGGTTTTAAACTATTAAACACCTAGAATTTGTATTTAAAATCAAGTATGATTTAAACTATCAAACATTTAGAATTTGTATTTAGACATGATTTTCACATTGAGCTAAAATCCCAAGTGAATTTGAGCTCAAATTGATAATTAAATCGTTTGAAGACTAAAAATAAAAATAATTTAATGCAGTTAATTTTAGTGAATATTTTTTATTTATATCACAAGTTTCTGTTCAATGAGGATAGCAAAATGGTTATAATAAAAATAACAAGATAAAATAAAAAATTACAATATTTTTGTGGAATACACTTTAAAAACAGAACACTTAATAAAATACAGAATAATTATGTGTTTTGCATAAAAAAAATAATTTAAATAATTTTATAATTTATTATACAGTACGGATGTTCACCGTACCTATTGGTATGAAATTTGTTAAATCGAATGAAAACCACTCCACAAAAATTGCCTTCGAATTTTACCATTAGGCTTTAAACTTTACGCTTAGAAATTGTAAAAAAAACTGAAAACTCCGCCCACCTCCCAAAACATAATAGAACATAACATAACATAACATAACATAACATAACATAACATAACATAACATAACATAACATAACATAACATAACATAACATAACATAACATAACATAACATAACATAACATAACATAACATAACATAACATAACATAACATAACATAACATAACATAACATAACATAACATAACATAACATAACATAACATAACATAACATAACATAACATAACATAACATAACATAACATAACATAACATAACATAACATAACATAACATAACATAACATAACATAACATAACATAACATAACATAACATAACATAACATAACATAACATAACATAACATAACATAACATAACATAACATAACATAACATAACATAACATAACATAACATAACATAACATAACATAACATAACATAACATAACATAACATAACATAACATAACATAACATAACATAACATAACATAACATAACATAACATAACATAACATAACATAACATAACATAACATAACATAACATAACATAACATAACATAACATAACATAACATAACATAACATAACATAACATAACATAACATAACATAACATAACATAACATAACATAACATAACATAACATAACATAACATAACATAACATAACATAACATAACATAACATAACATAACATAACATAACATAACATAACATAACATAACATAACATAACATAACATAACATAACATAACATAACATAACATAACATAACATAACATAACATAACATAACATAACATAACATAACATAACATAACATAACATAACATAACATAACATAACATAACATAACATAACATAACATAACATAACATAACATAACATAACATAACATAACATAACATAACATAACATAACATAACATAACATAACATAACATAACATAACATAACATAACATAACATAACATAACATAACATAACATAACATAACATAACATAACATAACATAACATAACATAACATAACATAACATAACATAACATAACATAACATAACATAACATAACATAACATAACATAACATAACATAACATAACATAACATAACATAACATAACATAACATAACATAACATAACATAACATAACATAACATAACATAACATAACATAACATAACATAACATAACATAACATAACATAACATAACATAACATAACATAACATAACATAACATAACATAACATAACATAACATAACATAACATAACATAACATAACATAACATAACATAACATAACATAACATAACATAACATAACATAACATAACATAACATAACATAACATAACATAACATAACATAACATAACATAACATAACATAACATAACATAACATAACATAACATAACATAACATAACATAACATAACATAACATAACATAACATAACATAACATAACATAACATAATGATTCTTGAATTTCCACCGATGCCGATTCTTTAATTTTAAACCAATGCTGATTAATCGGTCGAACACGAATTCAAATTTAATTCAAACCTTTCAATGGCTAGGCTAAACTAAAAACAAAATAATAATCATAAAAACAAAAGGTAATATTTCTAGCATTTAGGTCATAAAAAGATGAAAAAAACGTATAGCAGTGAGGGGACCGAAGCGAAAACATATATGTAAAATATTAGTATTCCCTGGAAGACTATATCCTGCCACGTACCGCCTTACTGCTATATAAGAATTTTCATGTTAATCGAAAAAAAAATTATATTTTCACCCCCTCAACCTTTCAAAATATTTTTTATTCAGACAGATTTTATTTTATAATTACACCAAACTATATTATTACATTTAAATTGTATATTGTTGTAATAAAAATAAATTACAGGGAGCACTATTGAATGAAAAATAATCTTCATAAATTATATATCTGTGGTCACAAGCTAAAGTCGAGTTAGGATAAAGTGGAGTTATTAACATGAATGGAATCACAACATGCGAATCTATATTCCAGCAAAATTTGATGAGTGTTGCTTAAAATATACGGGTGCTGCAGCGAAAAAACAAAATAACTTAAGTCATTTTTAGCAATAATTGTTTTGCCATAAAAGCTTAACTCGTAAATTTTTTGAATAAATTTCCCAACTCAATATTTTTATTTGGGAAAAACAGCTAAAGTTTAGATTGGATCTTCTCAAATTATCATAAAATGTTCCAAAGTTAAGTTAAGTGGTTAGGGCAAAATACAATTTCTATTTTTTGTCTTCCTATTTTGAGTAAGGTCACTATTCCAAAAAAAAAGTCTGAACATTGAGCAATATCAAAAATCATATCTTTAATTTAGCTTTTTTTCCGTATCCTAAAGTTAATAAGAAACCTGGCAAAGTCAATTTAGGTTTTTACTCCAAATAAATTTAGAACGAAAAATAATTTGAGGCATAGTCACAACTCGAGCTAAGCATAAGGATAAATTTCAGCATAATAAGTGTATTTTAAAGTTGATCCAAAGCAAACACCTTGAAATTTTACATAATTTTTAGAGAAAACTTAAAAGTAAAACATTGATACTTCCTTTACAAATAAATTTTGACTGAATTTTAATTAAGTTAGTTCAGAAAATTTTTAATGAAAAAAAACAAGCTCAGCCAAAAACAGACAAAAGTGTTAACCGCAAGCCAGCCATTAACTGAAATTTCGTAAATTAGTAAAGGTAAAAAAGTCTTTTTTTTTAAATAGGTACATAATCGAAAAAATTAAATTTTTTTTGTTAGACGCAGAGTTGTCGCTACAAATGGAAAATCGTGCAACATTTCATTTCGATTCTGATGATTATATTAAAGATCCAGATTTTCGTTCAACATCTAATTTAGAATAACTTATTTCGCGATAAATTTATAATGAACGGTGTTTGTTCGGGCTTAGTGTTCAAACCGGTTTATTTCGTTCGTTCAGGCGGTCTACACCCACAGTTAAGGAGCCAATAGTCTAAAAATAAAAAATTCTAAAACGAAAACTTGTGTTATGATGTGAATTGTGTTTGTAAAATCATTGAATGTGAACAATTAGTAAAATTTTATAAATACTATAAAACTCATATACAGCCTTTAAAATATACTTAAGAATGCTGTTCAATTTTTTCCTGTTGGTTGTACAGCGTGAACCAGAATAACTGTCGCACCCATTTTTTTAATAAAAAAAAGTTTACAGGTTATTTAAACTAATAGTTTTGTTTTTGTGTGAGAATTTTTTTTACAAATTTATTTAGCCATTTCGAATCATTCGCCATTAATTTATTTGTGGCTTTCAAACGAACAGCAAAGTTAGCTAGCGGACATGCCAAAAAACAAATGTTAATAAATTACTTTTTACCCACATATTAAAATGATTTAAAGATCATTAAGAAATAGTGTGTTTTCATAATAAATAATCGAAATGTTTTTGTTGTGGAGCCTTAAATTCAAAGGCCATCAAGTATCGAAGTTTTGAGGAAAACTTTTTCTCACACGATTTAACTCAGAACAATTAAAAACCAAACAATTCGGATAATTAATTTTATGAACTTATCATTTTACGAGAACTGTTATTTCATTTAAATTCTCCTGAGATATTGTGTTACACTGTGCACTTTTTTGTACCTTATTTTTCTGTACTTGATAATTTCCACGTTTATCACTTAATTTTGGAATGAGGAATCACATGATGACATTTGTTTTGCCACTTTACCGAACCTTAGACAATTGAGAGCAAAACTTTTGTGTAAAGATTTATAGCTCAGAATCAAAAATTACTCGAGATATACTAATTTTCATGTTGATTTTAAAATTTTTGGATTCTTTAGCAAAGCTGTTTCTCGCTCCTGAGATCACTCAGATCTCGTGCTCAGAGATTCAGATCTCAGAGATTTTAACGAATGTCACCACTAGACTCCTCATACCAAAATTAAATGAAAAAGTTGAAATAACCAAATACAGATTTTTGTGCCACACAGTGTTAGTTCTAAAACAAGCATCCACATATTGGAAACGGAAAATCCTTTGAGACTCAATAGTGTTTATTCTAAGTTTTATTTTCATCATTTTTATTGAGCTGGAGTCCAATTTAATCAAATTTTTGATATGTCGATACGAATCTATTCTTGAAGCGAAAATTCTCACACCTCGTTTTGTAGAGTTGCTTGGATTAAAATCAAAAAAATTATAGATTCAGGATAGAACTTATTGAAGCGAAGCTTTTTACGCCTCGTTTTGTGATTAGCTTGAGTGAAATCTCAAAAACTGCACTTTTTTCCATGTACCTTTTTTTAGAATTGTTGTTGCTTTTTGCTTGCGTCTGTTACACCAAGAGAATATAAAATTAAAAATATTTCTTAGTTTGTAGTGAGAATCGAACTCACAGCCCTTCTATTGATTGTCCTATACACTACCACCTGTTCCAACATCTTTGTTACGCTGGTTGGTTTATTCAATATTATGTATTAATTAAAGATATGTTGCACCAGATAGCATCTTAATATATAAAAGGCAGGCACGCTACTCCGTGTCCAATAACTGTTTAGCCTGAAAGTATGCACATCTTAATACATTAAAGGCAAGCTGCTGCTCCGCACACAGTATTTCTCAAATTGTAATTATTTTTTGACAGTAAAGTAAATTTACAAGACACTATGTTCTCAAAAATGTTCAGTCCGAAAGTATGCACAAGAATATATTTGATACTCATCAGTGACAATATTGGGTTTTTACAATAATACGTTTTTGATCTAACTACCTCTATTTTAAATCCTTTTATAAAAAAGTTATGACGAATTTAATGAAATTCTTTTGAGTCGATTTGAGTCGATTGTACCAACAAATATGACTGTATCAGCCGCAAAACGACACCTGAGTTGCTACGTATTGATGGTTGCAAGGCCAGTTTGTAAAGTTGTGTATGAATATGATTGTTACCAATCTCGACTTTTTGCACTCTTACACTTGAATTAATTTTTCAACCCTGCTTCAATACGTAAAGTGTTATATAAAGTGGTACATTTGTATTTTGCAAAAATCAAGTGAATAAAAAAATCAAGCTTTAAAAAGAGAAAAAAGTGCTTTCGGCAATAGGCTCCAAAAGGAAAGTGTCCTACTGTTGTAGGACAGGCTTTTATACTAGTAAAATCATGTGGTTTTGTTTTTCTTATTCCTTTATGCACTTTCTAATTGATGTAAAATCAGTAAATAAATTATTGTAAGTGCATTTTTGAGCGAAGCTTTTTACGTCTCGTTTTGTGATTTACTTGAGTGAAATCTCAAAAAACGACACTTTTTCCATTCACATTTTTCTAAGAATTGTTGTTGCTTTTTGCTTGCATTTGTTGCACCAAGAGAATATGAAATTCAAATATTTCTATGAATTGCCATGAGAATCGAATTCGTAACCCCTCGATTGATAGTCCTATACACTACCAACTGATCGAATATTCTTTGTTAAGTTGGTTGGTTTATTCAAAATTAAGTATTAACTGAAGATATGTTGCACCAGATAACAATCTTAATAAAAGACAAGCATACTGCTCTGCACCTTTATCGCTCATACTGTCCTGAAAAATGTTCAGCCTGAAAGTATGCACATTTTAATACATTAAAGTCATTGCCATTGATACAGTGCTTTTACAACATGTCCTCCAAAATGTTCAGCTTGAAGTTATGCATATACTTACAGATTATTTTATGCTCTAGACAGTGCTGCCGTTATATTTATGTATAATTTCCCACAAACACATGAAAAATTCTCTTTCTTCCCTTTCACAATTTTTTAAAATCTATAAAATATCTTTCAAACACAACTTTATTAAGGTGTAAAACTTTATGCACAAAAGTTCATTAAAGTATTAAATAACATAGCAAATGTTCGTAACAATAAGCATACAAAAAATTTTATAACTGAAAAAATTTATAGTATAGAATCTGTTTTAAAAAATATTTGCTCTGATTAATACATAAGTATTTGTTATAAAAAAAATCTTTTCCATACAAACCCAGTAGAGGAAACTCCGTATTGAAGACAACGGATTAACAATACGGTATTTTGCTAGCCTGTATTCATAAATTCAGGAGCAAAATAAATCGTATGAAATGTTTGTCAAAAATATTTTTTAAAAATTTTTAAAATATATATTAAAAATCAGAAAATCTGGCTTTAAAGACGGATTGATCCATGGAGGGAATGAGGGAGAGTGGAAAGCATAAAGCAAGAGAGCGCGATGGGGCAAACACAAGCAGATGTGTGCTGGTTTCCCATCAGTCGTCGAGTACATGGCGAAGAATAGTCTTGCAAGTCGTTTGGCTAATTTGTTCGAAATGGTCTTCGAGCACAGCTATAGGATTGGAGCAATCTGTTTCCGAAGACTGAGTGCTGTCTTGAAAGACGTCTTCGATGACGGATACATTCGTTCTTCACTGGGAATTATTTGAAACTAAGTGGATACCATAAAAATATCTAGTATTTTTTTTTAAATAATTAAACATTTTGTTAAAAGTAACGAAACAAAACAAAAAGCAAAACATATATACACTACTTATATTTATCGACTAATTCTAGAAATTGACAATTGCCATTATAAGGATTTCAGTATAAAATGATATCGAAAGCTGCTTGACTTACACACAAAAAGGTCTGAACAAGAAATATTTATATGATATTTTTTGAACTTTCCAGCTTCATGTTAAAAAAAAAAGTATTATAAAAACTGCATTGTATTTCTATTTACAATTGCAAATCACCAGAATAACGCCTTTAGTTCTCCATTTGAAAACTCCCTTTTATTTGTACGACCAAGCAAAATGCTTCCTTTTTTCCCTTTTAGCTCACAAGACGATTGAAATATCCCTTTCCATAAATAAATTTCCTTAATAATAATAATTCAAAACATTTACAAAAATAATAAAAAAAAAAATGTAACATGTAATCAAATAAAATAATAATATAATGTAATAAATTGTAATGGTGTGAATATTAACGTGTATGTTTTTAGCTAACTTTTAGATATTTAAAATTTTTAAATTTAAAAATTATTTTATTAAAAAATTTTATTAAATTATCAAATCTATTAAAATGCGAAAAAGCTTCGCTTCACTCGTCTGTCCAACGACGCATATGTTTTTTTTTAGGCAGACCTTTTGAAGGGTGGCAGATAAATGTGTTCATAAGAAGTTTTGGAGGTGAAAAATTAATATGACCAGCTCATAGGCATATTTGACCTGTTCATTGTTTGTATGGGAACCCCCAGCAGATAGACGGTAGGTGTGTTCGGAGCAAATATTGGGGGTACAAAAATAATAGGGCCAACTTAATAATTAACATTTGAACCAATTAAGGAAAAAAAAGCCTCAAGGGGTAAACTCAGGAAACATGTAAACTTTTTTCTGCGTATTTCCCTCATTTCTTGAGTTTTCTGTGCAGAAGGGCGGCAGATAGAGAGCAGGTTTTATATAAAAAAATCTATAGTATCTATAAAATACACTTGCTATTTCAGTTATCATACATATTTCCAAAAAACTATGAATGCCACATTTAACAATAAAATAATTGGCATGCACATCACTTGTCTTTTTTATTTAATATGTTGTTATATAATTTCAAATTCAGACTGCAGAGTGTTATATCTTTTTTATTTTCACTTTTGATTAAAAACAAAAAATATCGATATTACTTATATGCTAACCCATCACAGGTAAAAGAGCTCAAGGCAGTCTAATAAAAAACTTCCTCATCTATAATTTCAAAATAAAACAAACCAACATAAATAAAACAACATGTTCCAATACATTATTTTTATTTATTATCTGAATTTCTCCTTAATTAGTTGTCAATAATTTTTTTTTATATAATAATTTTGTGTCTTTTACACTTTTGGTTTATATGTAGTTGTGTGAGTTTACAATTCAATAAAATGTTCCCTACGATTTTTTTAAAATTATTTAAATTTTTTTTATATATTAGTTTGGTTTTTTGTTTTCATTCTTAATTGTTTGCTTCTAAGTTTTTGTTTTTATCTATGGTTGAAAGTAAATAATTTCTTGCTCTTCTTGCATATTGTTTCTATATTATTTTAGCTGTTGTTTGTTTGCTTAATCTGCTGTCTGTATGCTTGGTTATCAGACAAATACTAATCTATTTTTTTCTCTGTATCGCTAGCTTTGAACACTAAAGCAAAATGAAATAAGTTGGAGTTATTTGATTAATCACTTGATTAATTTATTTTTTTTTTATTTTTTCTAAGGTGTTTAACTACAATCAATATTTTAAGCATTGTTGTTATTGCAAAATAATTTCTTATGCACAAAAATGCAATGCGTTTGTTTGTTTGTTTGTTTGTATGTTTCTAACGCACACAAAAACTTTGAAGAATGCAATATTTTGTTAGATAATTATTTTTATTATTTTTAATGTTTTTGTAGTTGTTGTTGGTTTTGTTGTGTGCTGTGATAAGCTCAGAGTCAGTCCAAATAAACTGGTACAAAAAAACGAAAGTTTGTACCCGACCATTTTTACAAGTTTTATATTTTTATTAAAATTTGTTCAATGTATTGGCATCTCAAAACCGATTTAAAATTTTTTTTTTTGTACTTTCAAAAAGGCAGCCCTATTTGCCTTGCTACATTTAAAGATTTATGCGTTTGCTGTAACTTTTATTTCTCAGCTTCTGTTATTAATTATTTCTTTCATTATTTTAAGCATACTTTTGACTTAATTCTCGCATACAACAAATAATAATGAAATACTTTTTTTATATTAAAAAATAGTTAAACGTTTTGTTTAAAATCGTAATATTTTGCACCTTAAACAAATTTTTTTTTATAGAAAACAATTAGATGTTGAATGTTTTTTTTTCATCTTAACTAAATAAAGTATTTTATTCTGATTTTATGAAAACTTATCAAGTTTTTTGCTTAAGCCCGTATAATACTTCATTGTTTTGTCCAATTTCAAAATCTGAAAACAAGTGGCGCGAGGGCTAGACAGATATATATTGTTGGAAAAGGATGAAAACATGCATCGTGCCACTTTTTTACATCTCCGCAACGTGACTATTTTATCTCTGTGTTCTTCTTGGCTGCGGAAAAAAGAGCTCAAGCTTGTTTTTGACACTTAATATTTGATCGAAACTGATCGAAACTTAACGACGAATGAATTGAGAGAAACGTAAAAAAGCAATGCATTGAAAATGCTGTCCGTCGCACATTTTTTTTGTCCAATTCGTACTATATGCGTATACACTCACACTTCTTGAATTTTAGCTTTAGCTCTATTTCAACTGCTAATTTCATTTTCAATGAATAAAAATTGGACAACACAATGAAGTGTCATACGGGCTTTACAGCCTGTTCTAAATTGAAATTTTGATAGTTTTCGAGAAATTGGCCCACTTTAGGGTCAGATGATATTTCAGATGGTGGTCACAAGTTTAAAAATTTGAAATTTACTCACCATATGGTACATTATAATAAAAATCTTTACTTTTAATTTCGAGCTTTAGGCCAAGTAAGTTTTTAAGAAGGCAACAACAACAACAACAACAACAACTCTGTATAGAGTCAATCACTCTATACCAATTTCAATTGGTTGTGAAAATAGCCACTTTTCAGTTAAAACACTAGCTTCTAGCGAAGCAAAAATTCGTTTCATTTCTATGGTGCATTTCGACAGATTGTGAAACACCAATGAATATTGAAATAATAAGAAGCAACTAGAACATATGGCAACCTTGGTAGAGTTGATGGCGGTGATCTATAAACAGCCTTCTGCTTTAAAATGTCATATGATTAAGTAGACAATTTGAACGTTCAATTTTTTCAATATAGTTTAGATGAATGATTTCAAAAATGTGTGAAATCATATACAACTTTAAACAGTGAGTTGATCACAGCTTAATCACTCAAAGACTACTGAAGAGGAAAGGTAGCGATTTCCAAAACAGACTGTCTAGTCAGCTAAGTGATTGACTCTATACAGAGTTGTTGTTGTTGTAGTTGCCTTCTTAAAAACTTACTTGATAGCAATTAAAATTCATGTAATAATTTAATATATCACAAATTAATTAAGTAAAAATCTTTAGTTAAAATTCTAAGTTTGGCATTCGCTTCGTATGAAAGATACAGGGTGTTTTAACTCATCATGTTTTTGAAAATACTTCTACCTATAAAGTCATTACGTTAAAACACATAACGACCATAAGGGGGCGTGGTAGGTAAAAAAATATTCATATATCTTATAAACATCACCTCCTGAGTCAATTTAGTTTGTTTTTGGACGCCTATTAACATATAGGCTACCTATCTATTATGGTGTCGAAGATTAATACAGAAACGGTTCTCTGAATTTGATGGCAGCTTTCTTTCTTTCTTTATTTTCGCTACACAGTAAAAAATTTGAGGGTAAATTTTATCTTTTTTATAACATTTGTGTGGTATAAACTTTTTTTATTCCAAATAATTTATAAATTTTATACCACTCAATATTATAAAAATAATAAAACAAATACAATTTAAAAATTTCATATGGACATCATGTGTTAATCAAAATATATTCTGGTTCGAAAGAAAAAATTCACCGAAATTGGGAAATTTAAAAATATAGTGGTTTCGATTGGTTTGACGAGAAAAATTTATAAGACTTTATGGTATAACTTTTAAAACATTTTTCGTTTAGATTAAAGTGTATACAAAATAGTATAAAATTTATGCTCCTTTTTTTACTGTGTAGACTTATACATATTCCTTTTATATTTTTATATTTTGTTTGCAATAAATAATCATATCTTCGGGAATAAGAATTTGATCTAATTATGTCCTTTGTAGACTTATTTTTGAAACTTAACGCTTGGTTGTTCTTCCAACACCTTCACATGCGTTCTTTCCATGCGACATTGTAAAAAATTTCCATTGTGCATTTATTTCAAAATCATTTTTGTGGTGGCAGATATTTTTGAAGTTTTTTATTTTTATATTGACTTGTAGCGCCGTCTGAAAAGTAAATTAACAATTAAACAACTGGTGCAGTCTCTTTAAGGTGCTTTATCAAACAGGCTTGGAAAGTATGAACTGCTTCTGTATTATGGTTCATAAGATCACATTGACTTAGTACCTTATCAGATTCTTAGCAATATTTATATACAAATAGATAAATAGCAAGACGCTTGGCGATACCCAGTGATTACTTTATATTTCATCTTGGATTTAAAATTTTCAGAAAAATCTGCAAGGACATTGCATTCATTTCTGTTGAAGTGCTCCCTCTCTTTTCTTTGAAATTGAGCTTGAATCTTTTAGATGAAGTGCTATAACTTTAATGAAATAAGCCGTTGAAAGAAATCTTATTTAGTTTGAATTACAGTTATCATATCGGCTCGATTGGTCATAGTCCATTGTATGTAAATAATGTTTTCTGAGAGGTTTTCAGTTTTTTTTAAGTACTGAAAGTGCCAACTTTCGCAGAAATTCTTGTCTTGGACATATGGAGTTACATTTGTTTATTAATTGAAGCCTTATATATTACAAACACGCATGCAGAGTAGGTTTTTGTAGTTTAGTTTTATTCTATCAACCATGAGATCAACGTTCTAATGGTAACAACAAGCAAAACAGTGGATCATCCCCAATGACACACCACTTTGACCTAAGTTCTATAAATTTTGATCTTCCAATCTTTCAATATGAATATTGTTTTGCAATGGAAAATATAGTTTAAATTACAAAGTTTTAGCTAAGCCACTTCTCTTTCTGAAATTTCTGATTATCGATTCTCACAGACACATAATCTTTCATAACTGAACTAAGACGGTTGTTCTCATCCCTTTCGAAAAATTGCAACATTAACGTTACTATCTCGGTTGAAATCTAAATTCTCTCTTCTTTTCCTGCTATAGAAAAATGCTCACGTCTTTCACTAAATCTTTAATTAGTTTTACAAGATGTACAGATACGTTTCTGTAAGACTTTTGGATATTTTACCATTTTCACAAAGTCACTTTGTAAAGGAGGTAGGCGTAGTTTTTGTTAGTTTTGGCTAATTTTTGAACTGGATCTTTATTTTTCAGATAAAAGCTTATATATCAAATATATCAAATTTCAGTAAGATAGCTTGAAAAATACGGGTATAATCGTGTCCACAGACAGACTGACATAGCTAATTCGACTCAGAAGATGATGCTTATAAGAAAATTATATACTTTTCTTTATCTACCACCCCCCCTTATGAACGTTATGTGTTAAAAGGTGATGACTTTATAGATAGATATATCTCCAAAAATATGATGAGTGAAAACACACTGCATCTTCCATACAAAGCGAATACCAAACTCTTAAGCATGTCATCAAATTTTTAAACATGTGCCCACCAGAGATATTTGACCCTAAAGTTGGCCAATTTCTCAAAAATTGTTAAAATTAAAATTTTTAACAGGCTGTAAACAAAAAATTTGATAAGATCGAAAGGTAACAAAATTTATATATAAGCTACTAGTTGAAATGTACTGTAAAAAAAAGTTAAGCCAACAACTAATGGTTTTCTATTAAAATAAAAATTATTCCAGTTTTAAACTATTATGATTTTTACAAAAAAGCTTCATTATTTTTTTTTTAATATAAAAAACTGTATAGATCTCTAAAGGAAGCAAGGCAAATATGGCCGCAATTTTAAAAGTACAACAAACCAAAAACTTTTTGAAAGAGATTTTGAGATGCCAATACATTGAACAAATTTTTAAAAAAAATATAAACATTTTTAAAAATGGTCGAGCAACATGTGTTGGACCAGTGGATTTGGACTGACCCTCCATTGAAAATATTTTGTAAGCTTTTTTTGCAATTTCAGTACAACTTTAAGCTAAATTACTTGTTTCTTAATGTTTTTTTTTTCAGTGTATAACGAGCAATCATTTTCTACAAATGCATCTAAAATATTTTTAGTTTAATTTTGTATCTAGTTAGCACTAAATGTGTACATATATACATATATATTGATGTATATAAGAACAAGCAAATACATATATATATATATAACTTCATATATGCTAGCTTTACTGTTATGCAGTTCATCTAATAATTCGTATATAATGTTACTATTTTGCAAACAATTTCATTGTAATTTTAACTGTGTATTTAAGAAAAGTTCAAATTTTAAATGGATCTGCAAACAAAAATAGTTGAATTTAACAGCTGTGAAACTAAAAAGCATTTCCAAGCATTGTAGATAAAATTTTGCAGATGTTTTCTACTAGATAAGAACACAATTTTAAATTCTTGTTTCTAAGCTTTGAGCAGAAGCGTTTAACGCACGCTCCTGACCTAAAAGTCCTGACCAGACCCTTTTTGCTGTAGCTGTTGTTGAAAGTGCAGCTACTAGATTTGTGCACTAAGCATTTGTTTTGGTCTATTTTAATGAATTGTATCCACAAATTTTTAAAAAATTCTACCAAATTCATTTGTGTTTGTTTTGTTTTTGTTCATTTTTAATAGATATATATATATATATAAATATAGGCCATAAAGTGATATGTTTTTGATATTTATACATTAAAACCATTATATATCAATTTATTGAATGCAGTTAGGTTTTTCTTCTGTTATCTTTTGATTAAAGAACTAATTTAAATAATTTTTCCTTATATAAACAATGCCTTAAATAAGCGTTTCACTTTTATTTTATGCACGTATGTGTTTGTGTGTGTGTGTGTGTTTGTGTGTAATTTTAGTTTTAATCTGTGTTTCGTTTTATTATCAGATGTCGTAGCTGATATATCTAGATAACTTAAAATTTACTAATTTATTTATAATTATAATTGAATCTTTTTTCAACAACTTATAAGGTTGTCTTACTTTGCTATATAGTAGGTAAACACTTATTTTTAGTTAACTTAAACTTACTTATATACACTTACTAGTTGCTATTGAATTTTATTAAATAAAAGTGTATGCTTTTGAAAATTATACGGTAATTATGAAAAAATAAATTTAAAATTAAATACACACTTAAAACTGATTCTGTGTTTCTAGTTGCAAGGCTTGCATCGAGGCATATGCGATGGAAAAATTATTGTTATTAGATATAAAACTGGCGTTAAATTACATTTCAAAGCAGTTTTAAGAAATACTTGCATTGTTTGTGATTTTTGTTGTATTGGGGACAATATTTAATGCTAAGCGATTCAGACGATGCTAAGTGATAAATTTATGTAGAAAAAACTTTAACACAGCTATAACAATTCTACTATTGACACAGTAGTTACAGTCTTGGAGAAATTTCAAATGAATCATGTACGATTTTTCTTGATCCTTGACGAAACATGCTGATTTGGCCATACATTTCATTGACGAAAATTTCATATAAATGTTTAAAATTCGTGCAAGACGCAATGCAGAAACGTCGGGATTTATCATGCACGAACCCAATATCGAAATATTGAGGAAGTTTCGTTAACGAAAATTAGAGAGGAATATAAAGAAAATTCGTCAAGGAATTAAAATCGAAACGTGTAATAAAATTTGTGAAGGATTATTATAACGAAACGTTGAAGAAGTGAAATCGCTGTATTTTTGCAGTTTAGCCTCTGAACGATTCGGCGAATTACAACAATCAGGAATATCTTCAAATTGTTGTAGTAGAGTGGAAAAAGTTAGGAGCTGACAACCGTTGCTTTGCATTATATTTTGTATGAATTTTTTTAAGTCCAGCAGCTCATGCAGAAACTTCCTTCAAGAAATCATCACGAAAAGTTCGTCAATGATGCTGCGAACTACTGGGAACTTATATGCAGGGTGTCCCAGACTTAGAGGACAATTAGGCGGGAGTGATTCATCGTGATGAGACGAGCAAAAAGTTGTATGGGTAAGGGTGGTTGCAAACGCCCCCCCCCCTCTAAGGGAGGTAGGAGGGGTAAACTAAAATAATAGGTGTATCTACGTTTTAATCCATAAGTAACATATCTCTACAACGATTACCAACAATATCGCAGAAAAAAAATTAATGACGTTGTTTTTTTCCTTGAACAATTCTCAATACACTGTTTTTTCTGAAAACAGTTTCTTTTCGTAAAAATTCAATATTCCGATCTTACCACTTTTTTCTCTCACTGGGGTTTCAAATGTAAGCAACTGCTTCTTTGCTTATTTTGATTACAATAACTAGTAAAAAAGTTAGATTTAACGGAATTTTAAAAAAAATAAGTATATTACTTACGTCTTGATTGCACTCTAAGTCTGGGACACCATGTATAAAAGAGTATATTTTCGGAACAAGAGTTCAGCAACCAGAAGAATAAATTTCAAATGTCTAATAGTTCTGTTGTAAGTAGTAACTAGGGCTTTCGAGCCCGAAGGTTTTTGGCGAATCCCGGGATTTGAAATTCGAGATCCTGGGATTTTTTGGGATCACGAAAAATACTCTTTTTATTGTTTACTAAGGTTTCTCAACCTCCATAGAAAAAAAAATGTAACGATAAGCTGTCAGAAGTTATAGTCCAAAAAATATTTTTCCAATCTGCATTACTTTTTACATATTTTCGATATTTTTTTTCCATTCAAAAACTTTAAAAATTCAAATAACTTCATTGGTTTTTTTTAAATTCTTTCAAAATTTTTTTTTTGTAGGTTGTTATTTTATAATTTATATATGATCTTTTAATCAATTCTGACCATGAATCAATGCAAGCACTAAAAATCAGTAAGGATCGCATTAGAAATAATGAAGTTATTTAAATTTTAGTGAAAATAACTTTTAAAAAATCCTATTGAAAAATTTGGAATATCTTTTCTTAGTACTATTATTTCTGAGCGTTTGTTACGAAAAACATGATTTTTTGAGATTATTTCAAAATGGTTTATCTCACTGGCGGTTATCATTAAATGCAAAATATTTTGGGACTAGCCATAAAATAGATCAAGTTTCACATTTAGTCGGTGACAATGGTAATTTTTTGTGTTCAGGCATCCTAATGCTTACATTATTTCTTCAGTCATTCTCGTATTTTATAATTAGCGGTTGATTGAACACCTGCTATGGAAAAAAACCCAACTAAAGGAAGACAGTGGCATTGGCAACACACATTAGAGGGAGAGAGGGCAAAGAGATGCGGAATAGATGCAGGGCTCAGCATTGATGCCAACTGGTAGGATAATTGTGGGGCGTACGGTAATTTACCCCTTTTTACGATGTATCCTGAATTGTACGATCCTATTAAACGTACGGTAATTAAGAATCTTTAAATTTTATAATGGAATTTTAATTTCAGTGAAATTTTCCCTTTTTGTTACTTGGTATCCCTGAAACTTATCTACATTAAAAAATAATAATAATGCAGCACACACTAAACGGTTTTTTCTGACATATAAAAGCGATCAAAATAAAATATAGATACTGAATTTTCAGTTGGTTTTAAAATCATTATTTAAGTTCGGGTTTTCCTATTTGATTTTAAGTTGTACAAGTCAATAAATGACTCAGAAAGATCGTCGTCTTCTGTGCTAAACAAGTTACGAAAATTAAAAAAGATTAAGAAAGCACAGTTGCCAAATGGCATCAGTATCTTATAGCAAAATATTCCAGAAATCAAGCAGTGGCTCAGCCCTTGCAAAATGATCACAACCAAAGCCGTGAGCATTTTATTACAGCAGAACTGAGTGTTTTAAAAATACATGTATCCAGATTCGGTCATAAATATAAAGGCGCATCTATTGCTGACGGTCAAATCAGGACTTCAAAGCAAGACCCGGAAAAATTTATTTGTAGAAAAGCAGGTAAAATAAGTAGAAATATGAACTGGTGCATTTCTGGTACAACAAAATTCATCAATTTGCCCAGTAGATTTGATGGAAGAGAGCAACAAAAAATGTTTTTCGCACTCAAATATCGTACAAAGTATGCAACTTGACAAAAACTTAAGATGGCAAATTCTCCGTAACGAAAGAAAAAGAGAAGCATCAAAAACGTCTTTGTACGCAGATCGAAAAATGCATCCAAAATCGATGATGCCGACTTGGTTTTTTAACTATAAATTCAAACTCTTCTCAATTTTTTTATTTACCTAACTTTTAAACCAAATATTATTTAAAAATTGAATCAATTTATTGTTATGCTAGTAGTTATTCAACAGTATATTATTTCAGGTACCATTAAAAAAATTAAAAAGGTTACGGTACTGAACCTAAACGGTAGGTTCACCCCTTTACCGGTAGGTACCCCTTTATATGGTTATCTAAGACGCTAGGGTTGGCAACACTGGGGCTCAGAGAAGCGAGCTTGCAAAGGAATATTCATTCAGTGATAAACTCCCGCCAAGTAGACTGGTTGGTCAAGTAAGAACTCAGAAAGTAGAGTGCCGTCAAGTCAATCGATCGCCTTAATTAAGTGAAGTACAGTCCGAAGCAAGTACGGTCCAGCAGCAAAGACCAAAGTATTCAGCAGCGGCAGTGCCAAAGCAGCGCAGTCATGGTTTGCAGCGGCAGAGCATCGTCTTCAGCTGCGAAGCCATGACCGGCAACAGCGCAATCACGGTTGGCAACCACAAGGCAGCGACGTCAGATGCAGGAAATCGACAGCAACAAGTTTAAACCAACTATCATTTAACTATTTTTCTCGCATTTCTATTCTGAATATAATAATAATATATTTAATATTATTGATTATTGAATTTAGGTATAAGTAGTATATTGTAAGAGTGATTAAAATTAACTAAATATCACGCCCCCAAGATTTGATCTCCTCTTTCCACTGTTTTCACACTCTCCTACCTGAGCCAGCGAGAGCAGCAGCTCAGGTATCGACTTTCCAGATTGAGACCGTACCCAGCGTAATGTCGATGGTCATTCTAAACTTACCCACCTCAAGCCAGCGAGAGTAGAAGCTCTCTTCCTCACCCAGAGCCCGCGAGAGTAGCAGCTCTGTTACCCCACCCCGACTATCACACCTTTTGTTTCATTGCAACGCGCCCTTTCCCGGCTTAGAACTATAGAATAATCCCTCATATATCTTAAAAGTCAGGGCCCTCAAATTAGATAACTCAAAGAATAGTATTTGTATTGATAACCAGATTGATTACTTCTAAGGCTACTATAAGAGAAAATTGTGAATTAACATTGTTTTTAATCAGAAACCATTGAGTTTTATTTGCCGTGTGTGAATATAAATATATGCAATGATCTTTGGTCCGGCGAGCTTACCTCAGCCGAGAAAAATGGCTTTTTTTAGAAACAAATATGATTTCTTAAAATTCTAATGAAATGTGCCAATTTTGTTCTTAAATTTAGATTATTCGTATAACATAATTTTAAAATACTCTAAAAATTAACCAAATCATATTAATAAATTTTAACTTCATGAAAAATAATTTTCTCTGCTTTTTATGAAAACTCACAATAAATTATATATACCAATAATTATAAATATGATGCATACATATTATAATAAATTTAACTATTATTTGTTTTAAGCAGTAGAAACTTATTTTATGCATACCGTACTATTTTTTCAGAAATAATCTACTATAAATCTATCTTTATTTATAAAATGTACCTTAAAGTATAAACTCAGTTTCTATTAACTACCTACATAAGATACTATAGAATTAAGTGAAACGTTACTTATTGGGTTGTTCGGAATTTATTTTGTTTTTTTTAAGTTAGTAAAACTTTTTTTATTTCATAAAATTTTTTAATTTAAAAAATTTTAATGTAAAGGCAAAGGCAGAGGCGACAACAAAAAGAGTAGTTGCGAGGTTTTACAATGTTGGTTTTTTGAGAGGAAAAATGAAGTTAAATGTACGCTGTAAAAAATGAACTTGTATTTAAATTGAAGGAAAATGTGGTGATTTTTATAAGTTTTTCTATAATTTCTTTGAAAAAAGCATAATATATTTGTCAGCAATTTGTCAGTGTAAAAGTCAGTAGTAAAAGTGTAGCAGTGAAAATGCTCAAAACTGCAGCGACTAAAATACTAATTAGTTACAAGACAAAAGCAAAGAGCGATTGCAAAGTAGACTTTTGCTCGCTCTTGTAAGGCGAAATATAAACATTGTCAAATTTTGTGGCTTGAGCCAAAAGCCTTTAAAATTGACAAAAATATTTCATTATAAAATAAAAATAATCTATTTCAATAAGAAAATAAAGAAATTACCGATTATCTTATTTATGCGTATTACAAAAAAAAATATTAAATGGAGGCTTTTATATAAATTTTTTTATAATACTACAATTATTATTGAGTTTAATTTGCATTATAAAATAATTATTTTGTTTGTAATCAAGTGTCATTCGAAGCTTTGATGAAATATTATTATTATTTTGTATAAAAATATAAATTGTATGATTTTTTTTTGTTAAGATAAGTGTTTCTTATTTTAAATTTATTTATTAATTTTCAGCATTTCTGCACTGTGGGCTAAAACATAGATGATTTTGGACGAAAGCATATATAAAAATATGATTTTTCTTCTCTGTGATTACTAATATTAAATTAATTTTCTTTTTTGTTGCTAATGATAGAATATTACAACAAAATAAAATAAAATTTAAAACAAAATTGTTGAATAAAAACCTTATACAGAAAAATGTTATCATTGTAAAGTTCACGTTTTATAATCCGAATATATAGAAATACAGCAAAGATTACATTTTAATTTCAACTTAAAATTTTTTAAATATTATTTAGTTTTAAACTGTCATATATTATATGCAATAATTATTATTAAGAACTATTTGGATCCAAAATATTTCTAGATCTACAAAGTTCAATTTTTTTCCAAAATTAATACATTTTTATGTTACTTAGCCCACAGTGCACTAATGCAGTTCATATTTAGTTTTACTACATAAATTTACAAACATTTACATTTCTAAAATGTTACGCTTAGTTTAATGTATAATCTCTAGTTTTCTTATCTAAATTTTTCTATGACTGACTTAAATACTGATTTTCTTTTATGTGTATTAGAATTCGTTATGTTTTACGCTTTTCTTTTAAGCATAAGATAATTTCTGATTTATGAGAAACACAAATAAAAAGGCGTATAAAAAAGTATTGTTCGTTTTTTATAAACATGTACCTCTATTGATAAAATACATTTTTCTACAAAAACACATAAATTTTTTTCCTAAGATCATAAGCAACACCTGCTGGGATATATAACAGCCCAATTCAGCAGTTGGCAACACTACGAAAAGTTCTGTTTCTTTTGAATATGTTTTATATTAAATAATGCACAAATAATACTATTTTATTATTGTTTATTATTCTATTATCTAATAATAGTTTTTTTTTTATTTTATAGTTCTTTTACATATACATAAATGTATTGTTTTTAGAATCTTTAATAATAAATTTTACTAATTGCAGTAACAGTTACTTTTTTTGTAAGTGTAGTTCTGTTTTTAACTCGTTTATTTATTATTTATTTATTTATTTATTATTCTTTTATTTTTACAGGCTTTCTTATAAAGTGTATAGCTTTATTTTTTGTTTCTTTAGGCTAGTACAATTTTATATATTATACATATTTCTATGAATCAGATATCGGCACACATTAAAATAACAATGTTTGAAAACATTTATGCATGCATGTGAAATTATATATTTAATAGTTTTTTTTTTATAATTTCCCTTTATATATTCAGTATGTATTGATATGCATTTTTTAATATTTATATACTAAATTTATGTATTTGTGTATATTAAATATATATATATATATATATATATATATGGGAATGTTATTAACTAATTCATTCTTTAGTTTGCTAATTAGTTTATTTATATTGTTTTCTTAATTTCTTACGTTAACACGATCTTTAAATGTTGACATTAAATTTAATATGTACTTTAATTATCTTCATTTAAATCGTACATTTATCTTCTAGATTCAAAAATAGCTTAAAGCATTTGTGATATATATTCAAATGTTTTCATAAACATTAATACATGTATGTTATTTGATACAAATACAATAATGTATTTTTTTTCAATGTTCATTTAAAAATGAATCTTTAAAAGTTAATTTTTTTTTTGAGATACTGATATGTATGTATGTTAGTTGAAGTTTTCCAATTCAGTTGGTTGTTGCTTATATATAAACTAACATATTATTAACATTACTGTTATTATTATTATTATTATTATTATTTTAATTTTTATTATTATTATCATCATCATCATCATCATCATCATCATCATCATCATCATCATCATCATCATCATCATCATCATCATCATCATCATCATCATCATCATCATCATCATCATCATCATCATCATCATCATCATCATCATCATCATCATCATCATCATCATTATTATTATTATTATTATTATTATTATTATTATTATTATTATTATTATTATTATTATTATTATTATTATTATTATTATTATTATTATTATTATTATTATTATTATTATTATTATTATTATTATTATTATTATTATTATTATTATTATTATTATTATTATTATTATTATTATTATTATTATTATTATTATTATTATTATTATTATTATTATTATTATTATTATTATTATTATTATTATTATTATTATTATTATTATTATTATTATTATTATTATTATTATTATTATTATTATTATTATTATTGTTATTATTATTATTATTATTATTATTATTATTATTATTTTTATTATTATTATTATTATTATTATTATTATTATTATTATTATTATTATTATTATTATTATTATTATTATTATTATTATTATTATTATTATTATTATTATTATTATTATTATTATTATTATTATTATTATTATTATTATTATTATTATTATTATTATTATTATTATTATTATTATTATTATTATTATTATTATTATTATTATTATTATTATTATTATTATTATTATTATTATTATTATTATTATTATTATTATTATTATTATTATTATTATTATTATTATTATTATTATTATTATTATTATTATTATTATTATTATTATTATTATTATTATTATTATTATTATTATTATTATTATTTTTATTATTATTATTATTATTATTATTATTATTATTATTATTATTATTATTATTATTATTATTATTATTATTATTATTATTATTATTATTATTATTATTATTATTATTATTATTATTATTATTATTATTATTATTATTATTATTATTATTATTATTATTATTATTATTATTATTATTATTATTATAAAATTAACCATATTTAAATTCTTTTATGTTCTATATAAATTTCTTACAATTCTTCGAATATAAAATTTGCATTGTAAGAATTCTGTTCGAAATGAACGATAATTTCATTTAATGGTGTGAATAAAATTATGATGAGTAAAAATTGACTTGTATTCCAAATGATTTGTGTTTATCGTTTAGCTTTAATCCTTTTACAACTTCAGAAAAATTTTTTAATGTCAAAAACTTTTCAAGGTATTTTAAACTCAGGCTTGAACGTGCATGCACGAAAGGAATTTTGAAAATTCCAATACAAAAATGTGGAAATAAATTTTTGAGGCAGTATGAGATATCCGTAAATAATTTTACAAGTTTTTACCTATTATTATATTGAAATCAAAAATTGGTTGATCCTGCTGTTGAAGTTTTGAGTCAATTTGACCTTCTGTACATAAATTTTGTTTAAGAATTTCACTTCCAACATTGTACTTCCATTAGCAAAGTTTGCATTTTATTAGTGTTATTCTTGTAGTAGCTCCAAAAAATTAGGAAAATTATTGACGGGCAACTCTGTTCGGTTTTTATTATATGTTTTTATTTACGAAAAATAATTATATATTTAGAGGAATTGTGAAAGATTTCGGTCGAAATGAAAACACATTTCTTCTTTTGTTTTGGTGCGCAGCACTGCATATGTAAAATACATTATTATTATTTTTATTATTGTTGGGGTTTGCACTGCGACCTTAAGATCTATTGTGCCCTTATGTTAAAACACGATTACTTTGAACAATTATATTTCAAGCAATTATACTATGCATCAAAGTCGTTTTTTTATTACATTATAAATTTTATGACAATAAAAAAAAATTTTGGAGTTTTGGTTTTGTATTTAAAAATTAGAGAGCGCCAAAATCGAGTGTTAAAAAAACCTTATGATCATTGACAGTTAATCTACGAAGAAGTCAGGTTAAGTAAAGATTGATGTGCAAGGGTTACATACACTGAGGCATATTTGTCCATTGTGATCTCCTATGTTATTCAGCCAATTGAAACACACAACGAAAACGTACAAAAACAGAAGATGAGGTGAAGGTGGGTTGGTTGAACCCACCGATTCTCGGTATAAACCTTAATAAGTCTACCAGTGGGACATATTCAAGCTCTTGCAGTTCTCCGTTAAGCCTGATTCCCGTATGGCGAAGTCCACGTTGTTGGAAGTAAGGGCATTCGCATAATAACTAGATGTTTGATGTTTTCTTCTTCCTTGAACTCGATAGGTTTTTAATCACTTAAGGAACTTAAGCTTCTCCCTACCGTAATAACCATAATTATTTTAAGATCTTTAAAGAGATACATAACGGGCTTTAAAAAAAAACAAGTTAGGGCTGCTTTTTCGGATCGTTTCTTTTTTTTTTCTTTTGAAAGCTTTTTCTGAATTTCACATGTTAACCAGACTTTAAGATTTCTTGAAAAATCTTAGAAGTTAATTTTTCCTAGTATTCCAAGGCTTTACTGACAAGACAACTCTTGACAATTTCTAAAAGACACTTTCTGCCAGAACCTGACTGAAAAGTATATTGCACAAATCCGCTACGTGTGATCGTTTATAAAAAACTTGTAAATTCTTCAACTCGTCCGTCTAGTGTTTGTTCATCGAAAACATAAAGAACAAATCAATAACTAAACAGTTAAAAAAAATCGATGGATCAAAATACTTGTCAAAAATTCTCCAATGTATCTGTCTTGTGTTCACTATCCGTTTCTTGCCAAATGGTGTTTCAGCTGATAGTTTAGAGATAATTTTTTATTCAAAGTTACTTTTTTATTAAGTTAATTAAAGTTGATAAAAAAGCAACTTCTTTCGAAATTACTTACTTTTCAGGAGAGCATAAAAAACAGCTTCAAAAATTCAGAAAATTTCCTGTGTATGTATATAAGAAAACTATGTAGTTTGCGATTTTCCAAAAAAATGGAAACAAACGTTTTCTTATTACATGTATTATCTAGGAGCAACAGTTTTTAAAAAAAAAATTTATAAAAAATAAGACGTTTTGTCTAAAATATTTTTGGAAAAAAATCAGCTTTAGTCAAACAATTGGTTTTGTATCAAGTAATAATAATTAATCTTAGCAGCTTTTTGAGCTATTTTTCACCTTTATTCGTAACTTTTTGCACAGAGATAAAAACATTGCTATCGTTGCATTGCATTGTCTTGCATTGTGTCTTATCATTGCACATTCTGTTTTCATTTATTTCGCAAACGACTGGAATAGCGACTCCAAGCAGATGATATAGGAATTAAAATATTACTTTTACTTTTGATCGAAAAAATAAAAGTAAAATTTTAACTTTTATGTATGTTTAAAAAAATTAAAGTCAAATTTTAACTTTTATTTTTGATCAAAAAAAATAAGAGTCAAATTTTAACTTACGTTTTTGATCGAAAAAATAAAAGTCAAATTTCAACTTTTATGTTTGATCAAAAAAATAAAAGTCAAATTTTAACTTTTATTTTTGATCGAAATAAAACTGGTCAAAAAATAACGAATATTTATTGACTTTTTTAAAATAATCTGATAAATTAAAACCATTAAAGATTATTCTTCCTTAGCCAAAGAGCAATACATTTCTATATTCAAATTCGAATAGACTTACTCTTTCAATTTTGAACAGAAATTTTGAAAATAACTGTTATTTTTCCAAAAAAAAACATGCGTTTTTGTAGATGCTAACTGGCAAATTAAATTCGATACTGCAATTGTGGCTTATGTTAAACAATGCATCCACGCAAATTACTTCCATTCAGTCTTCTTCAGATAGTTCACTCATGCTACTGAGGCTCTATAAATGGAATCTTTCTCTTTACGGGCTGTTTTTCTCAGTCTAGGTCACTGTTTAACATTTTTGATGGTCCTTTAGGATTAAATAAGGCTTAGTGTGTTGCCCTAAGAAATCTTTTAGGGGAGTTTAATTGCTGAATAACCTGTGCACGATTTTTCTTTAGCCAAGTCTAATTAACAATTTTGTTAAATTACAAAAACTTAAATTTAACAAAATATTTTTAAAACTAACAAATTAAAAAGAAATTAAAACTAACAAAGAAAAAACTGAAAATAACAGCATTTATTAGATGTGCCAAATAAGTGTCCAACCCAGAATACAAATCACTCGCAATTCAACGAGTGTAGTAATAAAGGGCACAAAACAATAAGAAAAAACTAAAGTTATTGTCAACACTTAGACAACTTTTTCACATGGCAAAAAGAGTCGAGAATTTGTACCTTCGACTTGCTGCCGTGTGAAAAAGGGGTCTTAACAACATGTTTGCGTCAATTATGATTATCAGAAAATATTATTTACTTTTAAAATTAATACATGCAAAGTGTGCTAAAATCGTGACCACCACTATATTTGATTGAAATCCAGAAAAATATTCTTTTCTCTTATGTTGTTTTGTCAAATGTCTACAGATATAAGTTTTACAACACGTAGTAATAAAGGCCTTCCTGACTGACTATGTCAAATATTATAGATTAAGAATAAACTGATCGAAGGTTGCGGTCAGAACGAACACCGATTCCAAAATGCAGGCAGACAGGCGCAGGCAGTCGAACCTGCGAAGAAACGAGATGGAAATAAATTCAAGCTGACTTTTATCTCGCTTGTTGACACAGTTTGCCTGGGCCTGTCTTAATCGGCGCTCACTCTGTTTGCAGCCAAACAAAAATAAGATCACAGGAAAAAAAATTTGCTCACAGTGATGTTCCGTTACACATTTTGATCTTTATCGAAAAATTCCAACATTTCTGTGTTGCTTTTTTTATATGAGATTTTCGTCAATTAAATTTCAGGCCGAATCTGAATGTTTCGTCAAAGATGAAGAAAAATAGTGCATGATTAATTTAAGATTTCCTTAAGACTTGGACAATTGTAATCATTCGGTCTATGCTAGTTTGCTTGCAGGATGTGAAGCATTTTTTCGCAATATTAAAACAATTTTCCTTACAATTTTTTCCTACCAGTTTCCAGAGCAATGTTCTATCACATGCATAAATCTTTAATGAGTTTTGTTCTGTTTTGTTTTTTTTTTTACCAAGTTTCAAAAATACTTAGACTGTGAATTTCTTATGACAGTGGTTTTTTTTACTAAACCTCAAGCTAAATTCGACAAATTCATCGATTAAGAAAACCGAAAACGCAAAACAAGGTGCTTTTTTAAGAGTTCACTGAAGGAAGATAATGATTAGGATTATTTTGCAGTGTTTAAACCGAGCTCTTTTATATGTTAAATTGAGATTAGACAGTAAGGAAAACACATTCTCAATTAAAGTTTTGACGAATGCTTATACAATTATTTTTTAAACCAGTTGTTGAAAAAAGAATCTTTTCAATTTATTAAAAGTGTTCATAGCACGATCATCAACTGGTTTGTGTTATTGCTAAGGTCAGGACACGTCATAGACCTTTAATTTCTGAATATTGAACACTAACAAATCTGAAAAGAACTTCAAAATTTGACATTTTCAAAGTAAGCAAATATATAAAGAATTTGAATGCAGAATAAAATGCTTAAACAATAGGGCAATTCACAATCCTGTGCATTTGAGATTGCAAATTTGTGCAATTGTAAAAATTTGCCACCAATTGTAAAAGGTATTTTTCAGTTTACTTTGCAACCCATGTTGCAAAACATAAAATTCACAGCTGATCGATGAAAAGAAAAAATATTTTCATTCCAAAAATTTGCTTAATCAAATTTAATGGAGAGAAAAAGGTTGAAGGCTTTCTTTACTTTCCATATCAGTTCTTTTTTCAGTTTTTCTTTCTTCAACATTCAGTGTGCATTTCAGTGCTGCATACGTTTAGTAAATATAAACTATGGGTTTTTAGTGCTGCTTCTTTGCAATAACGTAGTAACTGCATCCCTGTATATTTTGTGTGTGTTGACTTAAAATATACACTACCATTTGGCAAAGGCTATGATGCAAGACCATTTACACAGGATTGTAAACAGCCCCAATGATATAGGACATTTGCAAAAGCAAGAACTTCTAAAAAATCAATACACAAGTATGCAAATATGATGGGAGCATTTATTGACGACATTCATGGCCCAGAAAGCAATGGTCACATCTACATACAAATATCTTTATAACTGCAGAGCTAGCATCGGTAGCTATAATTTTGATGCTTGTTCAGGCAAAGTAATTAATTGTGTTAAATTAAAAGTGAAGTCAGTTTAAAAACAGTATTTGTTAAAAATTTTAACTCTTTGTCTTTGAAATAGGGCTGCCATAAATGGTCGGTTCAAAACCAGGACACCAAAACAAACCTCCGCCAGAACACCAGAACACAAATATTATAACTATTTAAAAAAAAACTATTTTTATAATTTGTTAAATATAAAACAGAGATCATGCATTAAGCTTTAGGATTTTATTAAATCAAAAACAAAATTAAATTAATAGTTTGATCCAAAAACAAAATGAAAATAGTATCTTTAACCGATGCCTCCAAAACAATAGAAATCTTAATAAAATAACATTTTATGTATACTTTAATAAAGCAAAGTTATAGTTTTTAATTTTTTTTTTGAAAGCATTATGTTTTATTCTTTCATTTAATTCACATTTTATTTTATTTCTCAAAAGTAAACTTAAATCAAACGCTTCGAACCGTGGGTATGTAAGATTTTTGTTGCTACATTTTTGTGCTGTTATGTACCTTATATAAAATTAATATCTAATAAATCTAATAAAAAACGATATTTGGAAATTTTGTTGGTGGCAATTTTTCACAGGTTATATATTGATATGTTTAAATATGTAGATATATCCCTGCAAAAATTTTCAATCGCCTTAGAATCGCCAGCGAATTGCTTGGAAGATGAGACAACTGCTGGCGAGCTCATTTGGCAGTCATCCGGGTATCGCCGACAGTAAGCAGCTGAGGCCATAGAAGCGATTCGCCGGGAAGATTCGTAAACCAATCGCCAAAAGGGTACGTAAGCGATTTGTTTGGAAGTGTCGCTAAGGAATCGCCGAGAGGGGTATTAAGCGATTTGCCGGGAAGATTTGCGAACGAATCGCCTAAAGGGTTCGTAAGCGATTTGCTGGTAAGAGTCGGTAACGAATCGGCTAGAGGGGACCTTCGCCAAGAAAATTTCTTCGCGGTTCGTGGGAAGAGTTGCACGCGAATCAACAAAAGGGATGCTAAGCGATTCGCCGAAAAGACTGGCAAATGAATCGCTTTTATGGTTCCTCAGCGATTTGTTGCGAAGCGTCTTTGTTGAACGTTGCAAGTTGTTTTATAGGTGACATATAGGCTGGAATAAATGGAGGAAGATTGAAAACATTTTTCTTGAATAGCGCATTCATCGCTACGGCGATCGAAAAGGGATCCATCTTCCTAAGAACCCTTGGGTGAATCGTAAGTGCATCGCAACTTCGCAAAATCGACTTCTCTTCCAATCGTTTTCCAAATGTTTGCAGGGATACATTTTAAGAACTTCAATAACTTTAATTGGAGCCCCAAGAGCAACAGCCGGATAACTCCACTTTTTAAAATTTTTGAGAAAAATAAAAAACATCCTAAAAATAAAGAAACCGAATTTTTTCATAATTTTTATTTATTTAAAAAAAAAACCACATTCATTAAGTTGAAGAAAACTTGAAATTAATTTAATTGTCATTAAAAAAAAATAATAGGTCTGTCCCGTGTTTTTTTGGATTAAAAATGGTAAAACTGTTAAAAGCGTGAGAAAAAGAAAAAATCTCTCGAAAATAAAAAAAAAAATACAAAAAAAGTACGGGAACATTTTTCGGACTAAAATTGTGTAAACTGTCAAATAAAATAGTTTGCCGAAATAAAAAAAAATGTCACATTCATATGTATGACAATATTGGAATTAATTCTCAAATTAACATTTACATTTAATTTTTTACAATTCAACATGTCTCTGGTTTATATTCCAATAGTTTTTATATATTTTAAAGAACTTTTTATGTTTTGCAATTTCTTTGCTAACTTGTAAACAGCTTATTTTAAGCAGTTCGACACTTTTACCATTTTTACCAGAAGAAATTTCTCGGACTAAAACTTGCAACTTTTGACAGTGAGGGGAAATTTTTAACTCTCTCTACTGCCCTCTCTTTTACCATTTTTTCAAGTACGGGAACGCTTTTCGGATTAAGACCTGCAAAACTGGTAAATTGGACTAAGACTTTAGAGTATGGGAACAGACCTACTTATTAAGTTTTGGAAACAGCCGAGTCTTACACCGTTTTTGGTGAAAAGTAATTTAGGGCCTTAATGTCATCATCGTCTTCTGAATTTTCACCTTCTTGAAAACACTTTTTTTTTGCAAGTGCTGGGCTGACCTTTTGTTATAGCTGCAACAACATTACCCTTGCGATTTATATACTTCTTGACTTCCGCTCTCCTCCTTTTTGCTCTAATTTTTTCACATGTTCTTATTTTGCACGCTTTTTTCTACTGAATACAAGACAAACAAATAATACCTGGTGAACGTCTTCTTCGTCAGATTTATTTACACAATCTGAACCCGAAACTTTAAAATCTGATTAAGTTTAACTCATTTTCATTTATTATTTAAACGAAATCACAGGTTACAGCGACGGCAACAACTGTTGCACTCCAACAGAAAAAGTTTAAACCAGGAGTTGTATAATTCTTGCTACATTTTTAAATCAAAGATAACTCCAGAACTGTTTTTTCCCCTTCAGAGTCAAGAGAGTTGCCTTTTCATTATTCCCGCAGGATTTTTCTCCTTTAATATCTGCACCAAAAGACTTTTTTGAAAAAAGTGGAGTTATACGGTTGTTTAACTGGGTGCTTCAACTGGAATGTCAACAAGTTATAACAAGCAAATAAATAAACACAAACATTTTAAAATACTTATTCTAAATTAAAAAATTTTAAGCAACGACTAAATTTAACAAGTTATAATCAACTATAAAATGCTTTGACTCAAAAAATTACATATTTAAAAGTTTAAATTTTAACAATAAATTATAATTGAATTGAAATTAGACATACGTATAAATTACTTTAAAGAAACTTTATAAAATATAGAAGAAGATAACATTAATAAAGAAGAAAATAGAATGTAGAAGAAAGATAGTATCAGGAAAAGTGTTGAAATATTGCATGCCTAAAGTTGTCCTTATTTCGGATACTCTTGATTCTTAAAGGTAGCGAATTCCATATTCCGATAGCGTTCACTAAGAAGAGTCTGTTGGAGTACAAAAAATTGTATACAGGGATTACAAGGTTCATATTTCTGGTCGATCTACAAAACTGTAACTTATTAAATAAGTAATCAGGAGTTTGTGCATAAATCAAGGTATGCAAAAAAATACAGTTTCTAGCATCCAAATAATTGAAAATACATATTGCAACCAAGTACTCGACTACTCAAATGATTTATACGGTGAAGCTTTTTAAGACCATAAACGTATCTGGAAGCATTGTTAAATACAATTTGTAACTTAAGCTTTGAACTTATATCAAGCTTTCTGTATACAACTTCTAAAAAGGAAATTATTGGCATTATGAGTTGCATCACTAGCTTTCTTCTAGTCTCAACAGGCACAAATGATGCAGTTCTCCTCAGATTCCGTAGGTTATAGTAAGCTTTACAAAAAACAGAGTTTATAGGATCATCACAGGAAAATGATTAGTTTATATAATAACCGAGATTTTTAAAGTTACCTATAAATTTCAAGTCGATGCCACTCAGGTAAATGGCTGGTATATCAGAGAAAGAGTATATCAGAGCTGGTATATCAGAACAAATGATTAAAGAGGGTTAAGATTAAGCTTATTAGCTTCAGCCCAATCTACTATTTTACTCATGTCTTCATTTATCTCAATACATAAATCGTCATTAAGAAACATTGCAAATAAAAGCGGGCCAAGTACCGAGCCTTGAGGAACTCTACACTAGGGGTATAACTTTTTAAAATTTTCCTTAAAATTTAAAAATACATAGTGTCACATAATGAGGAATAGGGAAAAATTAATAACTGCGTTTTTAGTTTTCAATTTCATTTAAAAAAGTTCACGCCGCGAGCACAATGAAATTTTCCTAAGTCAGGCAAAATTCTACTAATTTTCACTTATTGTATTTACGTTACTTTTAAAGTCTTGCGCGACGTAACGTGAGTAAATATGAGTGTAAACTCAGCCTAAAACAAATATGTCTTTTCCACTAATGCTTTTGTAATGTTGAGCATAGTTGGCCGATTGTCATGACAACGGTAAATTCATCTTAGCTACTTTTGCTTGTTAAATTCTCGGCATAACGTGCAGTTGAATTGATTGTTTGTATTTTTTAATTACTAAATCAAAATCAAAAGTGCCCTTCAATGTCTTTTAAAAGTAGTAAACGGTGCGTAGAGAAGAACTCTAAGATTTGGACAAATAATTTAACTCGTTTCGAACAAAGTAAGACAAAAAGACGCGATATACCAAATGTGGAACATTGTTTGAGTGACTTATGTAAAATACCGAACAAAATAATTATTATTGGAAGATGCAATGCTTTAGCTAAATTAGAAAAAAATAAAATAAAAAGGTATAAAATTGTGTCAGCAGAAGTGATCGATTTGTGGCTTAAGCTTAATTTCCCCAGCATTATAAAAAGTTGAAAAACTTATGAACGATTATTCAAATTTTATAAAGCACAAAAATGGTAAAAGTGCCTGTTCCGTTTTTGATCAAATATTCGACATTACTAACGAAAAAGGTTTGTGGCTCAGTGCAGTTGGATACACAACTACTAAGAATATCAACGTGCATCCATCAATAGCTTGTAAAGTAAGTCGAGCTGCAGTTAATTCACATTGCTGCCAAGAAAATCAAAGTGGTTCTGACTCAACAACATCTATCGACGAAGACCTGAGTTCAAATGCTGAATATGATGAAGACTTCGAACGACCACGTCAATTAAAATCTTCAAAATCTTCAACAGTCGCAGCGGTTGCAATTGTTTAAAAAGCAAACGTTACCATAAAAAATCCAGCTAAAATCTGCAAGGAGTTGGTTAAAGTAGGAGTTAATATACCAACACCTTCACAACCAGGAATTTACAAAACTGCAATGAAATCAGCAGAAGTTTTGGAAAAAGAATATGTAAACACGCTTAAAAATGAAAATTGGTGCCTTCATTTTGATGGGAAAAAGTTTGGTGATAAAGAAATACAGGTAGTTGTGTTGAAAAATTAAGAACGAGAAGTTAAGCTGGCTGTTTTGGTTTTTGATAATGGCAAAAGTGTAACAATATATGAAGGAATTAAAGAAAAGCTCAATAAATTTGATCTTTGGAAATCAATAAAGATGATTGTTTGCGATACAACTAGTGTCAATACTGGCATTAAAAATGGAGTTGTTTCTCTTCTGAGAAAACATTACGAATTTCTGAAACTACCTCCACCACAATATATTGGTTGTCAGCACCATGTGCTAGATTTGGTATTAAGGCATGTCATGGATGAGTTACTTGACGGGAAATCAACATCGCCTAATATATCTTATAATGTATTCTCCGAACTTATCACTCACTATGAAAACCTTAAAGAAAGCTTCATGCAAAAAAGGAAAAAATTGAAGTAAAGTGCATTAAATGGCGAGATGATATGCAATATTTGTTTGAACTTGGGGAAACCTTCAGGTTCTACGAAAAAAACAAAAAATTTCCATTTATAAAGTTCAAAGCAATTCCACCGCTAAGTAACGCTCGTTGGAACTCCAGAGCTATTCTTGCGATTTTAACATTTATACTCATACCAAAGTATAGAGCTCAATTAACTCCGATATGCCAATTTATATGCGGTGCTTGGTATGACGTTTGGTTTTCCGATCATTGTTTTCGTGACAATAATTTTGAGAATTTACAAAATTCGGTAAAGAGGTTTGAAAAAGCTCACGTATGCTTCTTTAAACATTGGGTGAAAGAAGATTCAGCCATAGAAAATCAACAGCGCTCTAACATATGTGCCGAACGTGCCATTAAAGTTTTAAAGGACATCTACCCTAGATGCAAAACACCCCATACTTTGAATATTAAATTTATTTCTACAAATGTTTAAAAGGTTAAACCAAATTTTTAATATATTTGTTTGTGATAAAATTGAATTTTACCTTAAAATAAAATGTAAATTTTTTTTAAGGTGTTTTTTATTTCGGATATTGCCTGTCCGGCGTGAACTTTTTGAAGTTAAATAAGAAAATAAAAATGCAGTTATCTTTTTTCCCCTATTCCTCAACTTATAGGGCCATGTAAATATGGTCTTTGAAAAAAGTTATACCCCTACTCTACACGATAAATTGTTGAAATTAGACAGACTATTTCCTACCCTTACAAAAGACGGACCGCAGTGATAGAAAACCCAAAATTAAGCTCTAGTTTTTGACATAGTAATAAATGGTCAACAGAGTCAAATGCCTTTGAAAAGTCTAACAGACAAAGCAAGCTTATGTGCCCCATATCATGGTATAATTATTTGACAAGGTAGCCGTGACAGTTTTTTGGCGATTAGTACAAACAGCTAAAGAAGTTGTAGTTTGCTGCTGTTGACTACACTCTAAAAAGTTTTTGTTGAAATTTAATACAACAGTTGTAGGCAACAGGTTAGCTACTAAAAATGTAGTAAATTTACACACTCTTATTTGATTCAACATCTTGTTTCTATTGTTGTGTAGTGAAATTCAACAAACAGTGTTGAATTTTGCTTAAAATAAGAAGCAATGAAATTGATATTGCAGCGAAATTAAACATCAATTGTTCAATGTTACTTTCATTTATGTAGTGCCAATACACTTCTATTGTTATTCTAGTAAAGATATTAAAAAACAATTTGTCACTTTTGACGGTACGTGCAGAGATATGGTTTGACTTTTGTTTCATGCTTATTGTTCTTCAAATTGGCACTAAAAATAACGAAATGGAAAAAAAAACACTTAGGAATTAAAGAAATGAAACACAGGAAATTTTTTTGTTATTTCAAAGGTTTTTACTAAAATATGCAGATATTGCTGACAAATTACCACTAATAACACAGCATTCAATTAACTTTTACTAAAACCGAATTCTTACTACACTTTTTTAATCAAAAATCAGATAACTTTAAGTTAATAATCCTAACACGTTGACAAGCTAACTCGACTGAGCATCTGTTGAATATATTGTCGATGTTGAATATTCATCTGTTTAATTTTAATTAAATTTATATAGTAATCTATTACTTTGCAGTTGTTATTGCAGCAAAATTCAATATTTTTTGTTTAATTTTAATACGAATTGTGTAAATTGGTAAAAACTCAAAAATTAATGCAAGATTTATAGTAATATCAGACATCAGTTGGAATTTCAACAAAAAATTACTATAATAATTTTAGTAAATTTACATTTCTTTTTTAGAGTGTAGCTATGTGCTTATTTTTAACTTTTCTTTGATTCATGAAATTTTTCGCGAAGTTTATTGAAATATTTTTAGTTTGCTGCGGTTGACTAGCTATGTTTAAGTTGTCGCTTATTTTTTCACTTTTCTTTGATTAACTGCATGAACAGCTAATTTTGACAACTACCCATCGCCGCTCGTGAGAAAAAAGCCAGCCTACGCTACTACCTTGTCAGTAATTTTGCCATGCCCCATATCATATGATAATCTTTTGTCATCTAGGATCTTCACAATAGCTGTAGAGCAGCTGTGGCCAGGTCGAAAACCAGATTGAAGTGGTGACATAAGGTTAAACTTTCTAATGTGTTCATAGATTTGTACAGTCATGAGAGACTCAAATACTTTTGATAACGCTGATAAAAGACTTACCGAACGAAAATCACACGGTTCACGGGAATTGGGTTTTTAAAGGAACTTATGAAGCAGTGATTAATTATGTGTGTCAAAGGGCTTATTATGAAAGGTTAAACGAGTTTTATACATTTAATAGATATTCCATGCTCACCCACAGCATTTGATTTAATATAATTAACGCAATGAGCAATAAGGCGTATCGAAAAATTTAGATCGTTTTCTAAGAGGTCTCAAAAGTTGTTTTGGGTGGTCAGGATCACCCAACAAAAGTTTTAGAAAAAATAATGTTGTCTTCCTCTCCCGCAAGGACAAAGTTGTTTTTTAAGAAAAACAGTAAAAAATCACGATCTCAAAATGCTTTTATTTTTGTAAGAAAAACTACATATGTCTTAAAGCAAAAGTAAATATAGACTTTAAATAACAATGTTTTGGCAAACAAGATACCACTCTTGATTTTTACTTACAAGATCCTGTGTGAAGGATATTCGAATCTAAAGGTAAACTCGAGGTAGCACAGAACTTTTGATTGCAATCTTACTGTCTAAATTTCGGCAATTTTGATTGTAATGTTTGCGTTTTCCTAAAATATGGCGAATTAATAATTTGCATATTTTTTGCGTATGCATTTTCTTGTTTTAGTGAAATGTATACTTGAATGCAATTTTTTAATTTTTTCAAACAAATGAATATAAGGTCTTAAATCTCGGGCACCAAAAGTGGTACCGAAGATAAATCCTTAATTTAGATTCTTCAAATATTTCTGAACAACACCCAGTCCTAGAGAATCAATTCACAACACCAAAAACACAAATTTTTTAAAAAATTTTCCTTCCTAGTATGAATTTTATTATTTCGTTAAAATACCTCAACTCAGCATTCACAAAAATGTTATACTAAAATTTCGAGTTTCTGAATTTGCCATTCCATGGATCTCAATTGACTTAACAATTGTTGTTAAGAAGTGTTTTAATGAAATACTAGCCATAAAGAAGATGTGAACAAAATTGTTATATATCATGCTTTTTTAAATTTCAAAAAAGGGGAAAAAATCGTGGTCATTTTCTGATGTTTTAAAATAGATATTTTTAGACAATGTTTCGTTTAGAACTATTTACAGAATCCTAATTGAGATAACTATCTTTGGTACCACTTCTGGTGTCCGAGATATAAAACCATATATTCATTTGTTTGAGAAATTTAAAAAATTGCATTCAAGTATACATTTCTCCAAAACAGGAAAATGCATATGAAAAAAAAATAAGCAAATTATTAATTCGGAAAATTTAAGAAAAACGTTAACACTCTAATCATTATCACCAAAATTTAGACAATTAGATAACAATTAATAGTTCTGTGGTATCTCGAGTGTTCTTTAAGATACGAATATCCTTCACACAGGACTCTGTGGGTAAAAACCAAGAGTGGCATCGTGTTTGCCAAAATATTGCTAGTTTTATTCTATATTTACTTTTGCTTTAATGTAGTTTTTCTTACAAGAATTAAAGCATTTTGAGATAGTGATTTTTTACTGTTTTTTTCAAAAAACAACTTTGACCTTGCGGGAGAGGAAGATATCCTTATTTTTTTCAAAAAACTTTTTTGGTAGATCTTGACCACCCAATGCAACTTTTGGGACCTCTTAGAATGTGAAATTCGAAAAAAAATTGTAATTCGATACGCCCTAATGAGCAACATCACACTCATTTACAGCAACAAACTGAAAATTACATAGGATTTAAGAATATTTGTATCTATTAGACAATCATCAGATTTTACATTACATACTCCAGCCTGTCTAAAATTGTTCCAAAGTTTTTTGGAAGGTTGTGCTAAACTTAGCTTGGACATGGAAAAAGTTCATTTAGACAATTTAGCAATGCAGTAAGCTTCATTTCTAGCTCTTTTGTGCTGTTGTCAATTAGATGTTGTCAGATTTCTCTTCCAACGATTACAAGTTTTATTACATTTTTTCAGGGCCAATTAAACATTATTTGTAAACCGGGTACAACTTCTGTTAGAGACACGACGTGTAGTCAATGGAACTCAAATAATTTTATTATTTTATTAAATTTTAAATTTTATTACCGAAAAAACCAACATTCGGACCAATTAGTGATACAACAGGTCATTATACAACGTCCTTAAGCTAGCAAAAAAATCTAGTATTCTAGAGTTTTTACCACAATCGTCCTTTTTTGTAGTATTACTCTTTCCAACCGATCTGTGTTCGAGTATGCGTAATCATAAAATACGAGGAACAACACTTTAAAATTAAATAAGCATGAAAGAATGCCTCTCTTTAGTTCACTGTGTGGACAGAAGAGAAAAACCTTTCTCAGCACTTGCATTGTGGCCCAGTATTGCATATAAATACCGACAAATTTTCAGCAAATTATGTCTTCTTTCGCTTTTAAAGTGTTTCTCAACTTGGTTTTTAAACATTTCTATTACAGTTGCATTAATTGAACTTTTCATAGATCTATTTGTTTTGGTTTCAGAAAAAGTGGGTGTCTAGTAGTGTATCGACTTGTATAGGAAAAATCTGACCCCCAATTCCGGTACCAAAATTAATTAGTATATACAAAAACCCTTTCGATTAGTGTAAGTTTTTTGGTCTGAACCAATTTTGTCGTCACCCGAATTGCATTTTTATATATTTTTGAGTAACTTTTACACTGGATACCCACTAATGATTGATTTAAAAAGAAAATCAAGCCTATCAATTAATTTCTTGAATACTCGTATAAAAACATAGAACTGTAAATTTTCATTCCATTTCACAAATAATCTAACGAGATTTGGCGTTTTTCAAAAAGGTCATACTAGTTATTTAATTTAATTTTTTTTTGGTTTTTATGTCAAAGTTTTTTAACACTTCTGGGCTTATCTTTGTTTAATTTAAAAGTTAAGTACATTTTGGAACTACTTATATTAGTGTAAAAATAATAACAATTATATTTCCTAGATCCTGTACACTAATTAAAACGGTTTTTTGTTTCGAGTTTTAGCCTCTCGAGCGGTTCTCCAAAATAGAAATCATTATTCTTTTTCTTTTTTTCTGCAGAATCAGCAACCACTGATGCTTCCTGTAACGAGCTTAACATGCCTTTCAGTGTCCTGAAAGTGGCAAGCAAGATACCTGTCGAATTTCGATATTGTCCATCATTTCGCAATAAATTACCTTTACAGGATCTAAAACACATAAGTAGTTCCAAAATGTACTTAACTTTTGCTTTAAACTTAAATAACCCCAAAAGTGTTCAAAGACCTTCATATAAAAGACGTTAAAACATAATTATGTATATTATGTAACAAGAAGATTCTTTTCGAAAAAAAAGTCCAATCTCGTTAAAGCATTTGTCAAGTGGGATTAAAATTTACAGGTATATGTTTTTTTATCTAAGGAATTGATTGATAAGCTTGATATTCTTTTTATACCAACCATTAGTGGGTCTCCAGTACAAAAGTTGCTAAAAATGCAATTCGGGGACCCCAAAATTGGTTCAGAGACAAAAAATAGTACACCGATCGAATGTATTTTTTATATACTATTTAATTTTGTTACCGAAAATGGGGGTCAGATTTTCGATACACTCTACTGTCTAGTTTATAGGTTAAATTTTTCTTTGTCTTATCGAAAAAAGTTTCAACTTCCATAACTGTGATAAAAGATTTTTTATTTGTTTTTATATCATCAAAGATTGGCTAAGGACATACTATGGGAACATTTCTTATTAAGGTTTTTCGAGAAAATCTATATTGCCTTATGGAGGAGTGTTCTCTCCTGCGATGAACCTTTTTAGACAGTTTTGTAAAACCATAAAAAAAGAAAAGAAAATTTGTGTATTGAAAATTGACACGAAACAAAAACCAGGACATTTGGCTAGTTTAAGAAAGTTAGTCAGAACACCAGGACATATGCCAGCCCTACTTTAGAACACATTAAATATAAAAACAACCCATGCAACAAGCATGGTGCATAAGAATGCCACGGAGCCTGCAGCAGTGCTTAAATTAAAAACATGAATGGCGAAGAGAATAAAATAAAAACACAATGTAATGATTTTGTTTTTTTTTTTAAAGATTTTCACGGACTTGAAAATTTTTATTTTTTTAACCTTAAATATGATTTATTAAATATTGGCTACTAGTCTTTATACGATATAAGATACGGTATATGGTTTTTTCTAACCTTTTTTTTTAGTTTTTAGTGTATAGAATATATACTTGTTCAGATCACAATTATTATTAGGGTTGATTTTTGTGCAAACGTTATCTGCTTAGTAGTGTTTCTTACTTTATTTTTATATTCTTTTATTGTATAAACGAAAGGCAAAAAACTTTTTTCTTAATAACTTAAAAATAAGTGAAAAATTTATGTGACAAAGAAAAGTTTTTTAAATTGTGTGTGAATAAAATTATAAAATGTGCTGGTAACAAAGTAAATGTACGATAGTGTATAAATGCGTAGATAGATGTGTAAGTTTTATATATAAATTTTTACGAGTATGTAAAAATTTTTATATGTATTTATGCTAAAACTTTTGTATTATTTTCGTCGATTTTTATTCATTAAAAAAAAAAACGCACCACTTTGGATCGCTTTTGGGCCACAAGGAAGGGTATTTTTAGTGTTGTCATAGTTTTTTTCTTTTTTGTTATTAGCATTTATTTATAATTCTATTAAAGTTTTACCAATTTTTTGTAATATACATATCTTTAAAATATCAATATCAATGTGGATACATGCTTGTTTGTATGTAAGTATGTCTGTATAAAATTTCGTTCTATACGCGATTAAATCTTAAATGTTTTTTATTTCAATACAAAATAGGGATTAATTTTTGTTTTAGTTAAAGTGTAGCTTTTCACTAGTTTCATAAAACGTCGTCGTAAAAAAGTTTGGTATATGGTTTTTTTTTTGGTTTTAATTAATTGTTTTTTTTTTATCTAATTTGGTTTTATGAGTGAAAAAGGTTTCAGTTATTAAATTTTTATATATATCCAATTTTTCCAATTATTATCAAATTTGTTTTTTGTGCAAAAACTTCAAAATTATTCGAGAAGGTTATACCGCGGTAGATCTGGGCTATACTGCACCGGATCACATGGTATTCACAAGGTGTTTGGGATCACTTTAAGCATGATTCTCGATTGATTTTTTAAATATTTTAGTTTTATTTTTATTTCATTTTCTAAAATTTAGGCTTACAAAATTTTTCTAATACGAGTTTTGCAGAAAATCAACAAGATTTTTCAGCAAGTTTTTTTAAAAATTTTCTTTTGCAAGGTTTTGGATTGTGTTGTTGTGTTTGCATCAGTGCTCTGCGTCTACAACACGTTTGTCAAGGGTTTTTCTTCAATAAAATGAGACATCAAGTTATGGCTGATGCTATGCTTTGATATGTTTAAATTTTGTGAAAAAGTATTGTTGTTGCTAACTTATTTTTTATAACGATCACAAAATTGTGCCGAAATTCTTTTTCGCTAACTCATCTTTAAACTACATAAAACTTTATGTTAAAAAAAAAAGATAAGAAAAACAATAAAACCAAAAGCATTCCTTTTGTTATGAACTCCGAACAACGACCGAATATGGCGCAAATACTTAGTTTAAAGTTGCTATCGACACAATGTAGAGTACCAGTGTCAGCAACAAGAGGGCAGCCTGTTTTGTTGTATGCTGGACCTTCTTCAAGGCAGTTGCCGATGAAGCCTGCATCATGTTGCCATTCTTGTCCTCGCAGCCAGAACCTAGAATGGAGGAGAAAGAAAAGAGAAAGTTATTTTAAATTGCCGAGGTGTGAAATTTGTACATTCATTAAGACTATGACGATGATGACAATTATGATGACAAGGTCTTAAAATAAACAAACAATGTATCCAAATATATATTACAAAAGCAAAGTTAAAAGCATTTAACATAGTAACAAACAACAAAAAAAAAACATGTTTATGAAGCACGTATATTTATCATTTGTACCCAGCAAACCAAATATTTTCAGTTAATGTTAATGTTAATCTCATATCTTTTGATTTCCTTACAGAAGAATTCATTACTCTTGCTTATTTTATTAACATCTTAACGTTATATCTGGGATTTCTGAATATTAAGAGGCATATTTAGTATTTTTTATCTGGATGTGATATTGTGCATAATGGATTTTTACTGAATAACTTGTGTGTGTGGTTTTTGTTATTAATTTAATGACTTTTATGTGTTTAAAATAACGTATTTTCAAATATTAAGATAGCACAGAGTCAAGCCTACGGCTAGGATTTTCCATGAATGAGGGTTTAAATTCAAAATATTAAAAAAATTCAAATTCAAATTCAGTATGATATTCAATAAAGGAATCTTTTCAAACAAAATTGACTATGTATTTATTATTCTTAAACGTAACTATTTTTTTTAATTTTAAAATATCTCCGTAAAAGAACTCACCATGGCTACCTGTAATATATTTATCTAGTAAAATGTTCCGAATTGATAATTCTTTAATTGTCTATCGAGCAACTTTATTATAAGAAATTTTTTCAAAGTAATTTTTTCCTCATTCTATTAACCCATAAACTACCATGAAACTACAATTTAATGCTCCTTTTTAACTTTTTTTTAATGGATACCTGATATTTACTGCAACCAAAACTTTATTTACTACTAAATCTGAATTTAATGAACATTTGATTTGGATTTCAATTTTATGTTTTTGTTAGTTCACGATTTAATTTTACAAATTTTTCTTGGACTTAAACACTAAGGAAAAAAGTTATGTAGTCAGTACAGAGACATCTATGTAAAATCTATGTACTGCTTCTTATATGGGAACGCAATGAGAGCTATATGTACTGGTAAAAGTGAGCGTGTACTCCGGTTAGATATCATTTTATTCACTTAGTAAAATTAATGAAAATTATGTGTTAAATACATTGCAGACTTTAAGAAATAAAAGAAACGAGTACTCAATAAATATTTCTTGCAATGTTTTTCAAGAAACGTACTCAAAACATAAAATAAAGACTCAGTATACGTCTGTATTATGCAATTAAAGCGAGACATTTGTTCAATATATAAAATATGTACTCAGAGCACGTCACGCTAATGTGATTAAAGTGAGACTTGTATTCAATACTGTAACGAACCCTTTTGCCCGTTACTGATTTTTGCTGAGGTAGGCTCAGTGAATAAACCAGGGGTTCTTACAAAATAATTTATTTACCAATTGTCATTTGTCTTATTTATTACTTAACGAGTACGTTACTTAATTATTATTATTTAATTATTAAGCCTTATATAAATTAAATTCATATAATTAATCCTTGCTTATTCATATTTATTCCGTTACTTGCTATGATCCCTCTCGCTGTGAGTGACTATGATAGAACTCAGATTAAAACTATGTTCGAAGGGTGGAGGTACCTTTGCTTAAGATAACTACATTTTGATCTTAGAGGAATCAATGTTGAAGGGTGAAAACACCTTCGCTTACGATAACTACGCCTGACTTAGAGTAAACAACGTTCGAAGGGTTAAGATAACTACGTTTTGTACTTAGAGTAAGCAACGTTCGAAGGGTGAGTACACCTTCGCTTAAGATAACTACGCCTGAGCTTAGAGTAAAACTATGTTCGAAGGGTGAGTACACCTTCGCTTACGATAACTACGCCTGAGCTTAGAGTAAAACTATGTTCGAAGGTTGAGTACACCTTCGCTTAAGATAACTACGCCTGAGCTTAGAGTAAAACTATGTTCGAAGGGTGAGTACACCTTTGCTTCAGATAACTACGCCTGAGCTTAGAGTAAACAACGTTCGAAGGGTGAGGATACCTTTGCTTAATATAACTACGGCTGACTTAGAGTAAACAACGTTCGAAGGGTGAGTACACCTTCGCTTACGATAACTACGCCTGTGCTTAGAGTAAAACTATGTTCGAAGGTTGAGTACACCTTCGCTTAAGATAACTACGCCCGAGCTTAGAGTAAAACTATGTTCGAAGGGTGAGTACACCTTTGCTTAAAATAACTACGCCTGAGCTTAGAGTAAACAACGTTCGAAGGGTGAGTACACCTTCGCTTAAGATAACTACGTTTTGAACTTCGAGTAAGCAACGTTCGAAGGGTGAGGACACCTTCGCTTAAGATAACTACGCCTGACTTAGAGTAAACAATGTTCGAAGGGTTAAGATAACTACGTTTTGTACTTAGAGTAAGCAACGTTCGAAGGGTGAGTACACCTTCGCTTAAGATAACTACGTTTTGAACTTATAGTAAACAAAGTTCGAAGGGTGAGTACACCTTCGCTTACGATAACTACGCCTGAGCTTAGAGTAAAACTATGTTCGAAGGTTGAGTACACCTTCGCTTAAGATAACTACGCCTGAGCTTAGAGTAAACAACGTTCGAAGGGTGAGGATACCTTAGCTTAATATAACTACGCCTGACTTAGAGTAAACAACGTTCGAAGGGTGAATACACCTTCGCTTAAGATAACTACGTTTTGAACTTAGAGTAAGCAACGTTCGAAGGGTGAGGACACCTTCGCTTAAGATAACTACGCCTGACTTAGAGTAAACAACGTTCGAAGGGTGAGTACACCTTCGCTTAAGATAACTACGTTTGAACTAACTACTCAGTCTCAAAGAATGTGCATGCAACAGCGCCTGCGACAAGATTGCCTGTTCTAAGCAAACGCGACTGCTTTATATTCTCCCGTTGCCTTTCTGTTCCGTGTTCACTTGTTTTGTTTTCCCTGCCTGTGTATATGTGACTGTGTACATGGCTTTGCATGTTTGCAGGGTTCAGAATATTCACACACCTTCACTCACAAACATTTGCTTGAAGCACACAACACACAATGTTATTTTCATTTCATTTTTATGTGTAACGTAGTTATCGTGTTGTTGATCATCCAACATGAATTCTTCGTTTTAATATTTGCTTGTGCGTCACAAACTCAAACAATGATCGATCTCAACAATTCTCTGTGTTTCAGTTTTACACTTATGTTTGCGTCAAAATGTTCATGTTGGAGAATTCAGGCTTTTGTCAAAACCAAAACAAAGACAATTTTTCCAACATGAATAAGTGGTGTTTGCAAAATTGTCTTTGTTTGTGTCGGTCATTAAGATCGATCACTACCGTCGTGTGGCGTAAAAAACAAATGCTGTTCTGGTTGCTGTGCAGCGTATTGAATTGGTTTTTGGCCAAGTGTAGCAAATTTCGGCGTCAATTAGAAAATATTTTAAAATATTAAAATAATAACCTAATAATATGTTTTTTCAAGAGATTTAAACGTCATTTATCAGTGTTAAGGAGTCGCTGATTTCGAATCTAAAGTCAGAATGTTAAAATTCAAGATGGTGGATAGGGTTGCCACCTTAATTTTTTGTAGTTTTATGAATTCGGGGCTGGCAAAAAAAAATGGTACACCAAAAATGGGGTCGCTGAACCCGAATCCGTTGTCAGAATTTTCAAATTATAAAATTTTCGAAATCCGATATCAGCGACCCCTTAACACTGATAAATGACGTTTAAAACTCTTGAAAAGATATAATATTAGGTGGCAGCCCTATCATTTCAAAATTTCATAATTTGAAAATTTTGACATCGGATTCGGGTTCAGCGACCCATTTTTGGTGTACCATTTTTTTTTTTGCCAGCCCCGAATTCATAAAACTACAAAAAATTAAGGTGGCAACCCTATCCACCATCTTGAATTTTAACATTCTGACTTTAGATTCGAAATCAGCGACCCCTTAATACTGATAAATGACGATTAAAACTCTTGAAAAGATATAATATTAGGTGGCAGCCCTATCATTTCAAAATTTCATAATTTGAAAATTTTGACATCGGATTCGGGTTCAGCGACCCATTTTTGGTGTACCATTTTTTTTTTTGCCAGCCCCGAATTCATAAAACTACAAAAAATTAAGGTGGCAACCCTATCCACCATCTTGAATTTTAACATTCTGACTTTAGATTCGAAATCAGCGACCCCTTAACACTGATAAATGACGTTTAAATCTCTTGAAAAAACATATTATTAGGTTATTATTTTAATATTTTAAAATATTTTCTAATTGACGCCGAAATTTGCTACACTTGGCCAAAAACCAATTGAATACGCTGCACAGCAACCAGAACAGCATTTGTTTTTTACGCCACACGACGGTAGTGATCGATCTTAATGACCGACACAAACAAAGACAATTTTGCAAACACCACTTATTCATGTTGGAAAAATTGTCTTTGTTTTGGTTTTGACAAAAGCCTGAATTCTCCAACATGAACATTTTGACGCAAACATAAGTGTAAAACTGAAACACAGAGAATTGTTGAGATCGATCATTGTTTGAGTTTGTGACGCACAAGCAAATATTAAAACGAAGAATTCATGTTGGATGATCAACAACACGATAACTACGTTACACACAAAAATGAAATGAAAATAACATTGTGTGTTGTGTGCTTCAAATAGTGTTTATTGACATTTATGTTGGAGATTTCTGTTACATGAGTGAAAATTTCTGAACCCTGATGTTTGTATGTGTGTACTTATTATTTGTTTACTTATTTGTTATTCAATACATTATTATTTCCTCAATAGAATATTTATAACATTAATATTAAATATTTTACTTAATAAGATATAATATAATATAATAATTTCCATACATCTTATTCATAATAAATAATAAATCTTTAAATTAAATTAATATAGTTTAATTTATATTTCATGTTTTGAATTTTCCATATTTTAAATTCAGCTAACACTTCATTTATATAATTTGTGGGACCCAAATTGTGTAACAATTTGAGTCCTCACAATACATAAAGTATAAACTCCGTACACTGTGATTAAAAAGGGACATGTATTCAGTAAATATAATATGGACTCAATACACGTCTCGCTTGCACATCGGATTACGTTTTTTCTGTTTAATGTCATTCATTCCTTGGTTTGCAAGGAAGCAACATAAGTGTAGGCGATACATATAAATTTAAGCAAAATTAAAAAGTGTAAATATTAATGTTATAAATTAGGGGGGGAACCTAAGTAAAATTTTAAAAAATCTAATTTTTTTCGCTTAAACGAAGCTTAAGACTTTTAGAAATAATATACCAAGAGAAAGAGTCCGGCGATTCTATTCTGCGATTAGAGGTATATGAAAATATTATACGAATTTTTAGTTCTTAAAACTTTAATCGCGTTTTTATCGAAACCACTGTTTTTGAGACGGCCAGATACATAACTCGAGCAAATCTTCACCGATAGATGTGAAATTTTAACAGTATATTAATATACTTTTATCTATTGGCACAGGTAAACAGTTCTTTAATATTGCTTACTTTTTGTTTAATCAACAATTTGTAACTGTTATGGATCACGCACCATTTCGCGAAAAATTAATATATCCAAAAAATCCTGCGTTTGTCGGTAGCTTTTTATGTAAAAAAACCGATGAAATTTTGTTTTTTGTTCCAGATCAAAAATTAAGGACGAAAGAATTAAGGTGTCCGGCCATGGACCCCTTCAAAAAATAGGCGCATTCAAACAAATATTGCACAGCCGCAATTTTGTATTGAAATTTTGTAAATCTATACTTATATTATAAAACGTACTGTAGAGATTTTTAATTTACCTTTTCATTGGCCAAAAAAATCCTGAAAATATGCCTATTTTTGGTGATTAACTAAGGTTTTCCCCTCTTAAGTGAAGTGAAGCTAACAAAAAACAATCAGAAAGCCAAGAAACAAAAACCAAGGATTAAAAACTTTAAAGATTTCTCGAAACATTGAAATTAGACTTACGCTGTGCGCGAATTGATCTAAGTGCGACCTTAACTAAACTGTGTCGATAAGGCAGTGCTTCTTAATTTAGAAAGTTTTTGGGTAGCTCGAGAATTACCTTAATTATATAGAAAGCACTGCCTTATTTACACAATTTAGTTTCGATCAATTCGCACACAGCCTTAAGCTTTTATTGGTTATCGACACAGACATATAATTTAAAGTAACAAATTTAATATACGGGTTGCCAATATTCGAAGCGCCCATCTGGCAACACTGTAACTTTCCGCAGTGATGCCAAATCAACTAATGACATACCGCGTTTGAAGCGTCATTCCAAGCAAATGTTTACAATGGAACAGTACACGCCACGCGAACGCTCTAAAATTGTTGAAATTTACATTCAACAAAACAAGTCAATAGTGAAAACTCAACGTGCTTTCAAAAAAATAAATAAAGTGAAAAGTGCGCCTTCCAAGAAAACAATTTATCGTTTGTATGAAAGATTTACAACTGGTAATACTCTTGGTAACCCAAAGAGGTCAAATAAAAAGCGACCAAGGCGATCGGATGAGAATATTGCAACCGTACGAGCCAGTATTGAGCAGTCACCAACAACATCCCAAAATCGCCGTTCTCAGCAGCTCGGCATTCCCCAATCCACTTTACAACGCATTTTACGTGTTGATTTGAATTTGTTTCCGTACAAAATTCAATTGGTAAACAAATTGTTGCCTACCGATAAGCCACGTCGATTGGAATGGGCCCAAAGAGTCATCGAAATGGCTGAAGAAGACGAGCAATTTTGGCATAAAATTATCATGAGCGATGAAGCTCATTTTCAGTTGAACGGAACGGTAAACAAACAAAATTGCCGTATTTATGCCACTGAAAATCCACAAAAGATTCAAGAGGTACCTCTTCACGATGCAAAAGTCACTGTTTGGTGCGGCGTTTGTGCTAAAATTCTCATTGGGCCGTTCTTTTTCGAAGATAATAATGGCCACAGAGTTAATGTCAATCAGGAGCGTTATCGCGATATGATAAACAATTTTTTCATGCCAATCGTTCGTCGAAAGCGTATCAGGCACTACTGGTTTCAACAAGACGGCACGCCACCACACACAAGCCGCACTACAATCGATTTTTTGAAGCAATTGTTCCCTGGCCGTTTGATGTCAAAAAATGGTGATTTCGATTGGCCGCCAAGATCACCAGATTTAACGCCTCCAGACTTCTTTTTGTGGGGTTATTTGAAATCAAAGGTTTACGTTAACAAGCCAAAGACCCTAGAATAGCTGAAAACCAACATCCGTCAAGAAATAACCGCCATTCCCATCGAAATGTTGAAGAAAACCATGGAAAATGCTGCAAAACGGGCACAATATGTCGTAGAGGCCAATGGCGACCATTTACGAGATATCATATTCAAGAAATAATGTAAGCAAATCTACTTGAACCCAATTAAATGATATTCATGACGAACAGACAAAAAATTGAGGTTTCTTTGATTTATTTAAAAATAAAATGGGCACTTTGAATATTGGCAACCCTGTATATTTAAAGTCGTGGATTCTGTAAAAATAAATATTTATGTACAAAGTAAGTTGTTCAACAGAATCCACTAATTTAAATATACCGTTGTGCAGCGACTGCCTGAATAATTTTGTATCTTTTTAATAGATATCACCAGGGCTACGATTTTGGTGACATGTCATCTTTTTTCTGATGCTTCTAAGACATTTCCTTCTTATTTAAAACGTCCATTAATGTTTCATAAATTCCAAATATGAAAAGTTTTTAGGACATTTTTTCGTAATTTTTCATTGTTTCTAGTTTTCAGGTAATTTTGAGAGATTTTTAAGTTATTTTATTGTCATTTTTCGATGTTTTTAATTTTTGGATCATTTTTTAGTTTTTACAGTCATTTTAGAGTAATTTTAGTGCAATTTTCAAATATTTTTTTTTTGTTTTTTCGTACTAAAAAATGTCAAAATGCAAATTTTTAAACATATTTCTTTAACACTAGAAGTCCCTTAAATCAAAAACATTACCTCTCGACAATGGAGTAGCTTTATTTATAGACTTCGATGAAAAAAAGGTCTGCGCGTGGTGAAACTGACGAAAGGGCATGTAGAAAAATGAAAAAAAATGTTAGATAAAAACTCAGGATATGATAGTATAAAATAAATTTTAATTTAGTAATGTTTTATGTTTAAGGAAAAATTTCTTTTGTTTATTTCTTATGCAATCTTTTGCGTTTTTTATGTAATTTTTGTCAGTTTTCTGCATTTTTTAGGTCATTTTTGTCACTTCTTTAGGTAATTTTTTGCAGTTTTTTAGGTCATTAAAATCCAAGCCCTGGATATTACCCATCAATCAATATTCTTTTGTTTTTGATAGGTGCCATTGATATGTGTTTCATGTGCTAAATATAAAATATATGGACGACTGCCGCAATGTGAACGTTCATGAAGATGTGGTTTACAAGCCACTCATTGTTGCCACCAATAATTGGCGAAATAAAATGTTCAATGTCGCTGCTATTGACAATTTTATTGTAACTTTGCTGCAAATGATATCAAAATCGACATAGCGTGTTTTTTATATTTTTATTTACGTATAGTATCCGTAAAATAAATTTGTATGCTGTTTTTATATTTCTTGCTTTTTTAGTCTCTCTTCCTCTCAGGCATATGTCGTTTTTAGAACAAACGATATTTTTCAAATTAGAAGTACGTATCGATCAGACTATTAGATCAACCCATTTTTGTTGCTGCCGCATTGTATATGAGACTGGCACAAAACAGAAAAAAAGCAGAGCGGAAATCCATGATACTCTCGAACAAAGACAACGAATAGATTGGAGAGAAATGGCTGGGTTCGTACAAGTAATTGTTAATTGTTTTATTGAATCTTAGCCCTAACTTTATGAATTTATTCATTGCATTTGATTGAGAGGATGATTCAGGCACAACATTGAACAGAGTATGTACTAGGGCTTTCAATCCCGGCATCCCGAATCCCAAAATCCCGGAAACCTGAACGAATTTCTTGTCCCAAAATCCCGGGATTTTATTCACAAGAAAATATAATAGTCAATCAATAGTCATCAATCAATTCCTTGTATATAAAAACATAGAATTGCAAGTTTTCATCCAATTGGAAAAATGTTTTAACGAGATTTTAAGGTTTTGTTCAAAAAAATCCACTTGTTTATTTTAATTTAAATTTTTTTTTTTTGATATGAAAGAATTTTGCCACTTTCAAGACACTGAGAGGCAAGTTAAGCTCGTCACGTAGGAGGCGTCAATAGCTGCTGCTTCTGCAGAGCGAAGAAAATTAATAATTTTTTCTATTTTGGAGGGCCGCGTTAAAAAGCTGAAATTCGAAACAAAAAGCCGTTTTAAGTCCTTTACATGATCTTAGAAATATAATTGTTCTTATTTTGTTAACAGAAACCGTAGAAAAATCTACCAAATTTTAGCATTGTTAAACTTTCATTTAACAAACAAAACAAAATTATAATTATTGTAAATAAAAAACAAGTAGATTCTTTTAAATACAACCCGTAAAATTTCGTTTTAGCATTAGTCAAATTGTATGACAATTTGCAGTTCTATGTTTTTATAGCCAAGGAATTGATTGATAAGCTTGATTTTCTTTTTAAATCAACCATTAATTGGTTTCCAGTACAAAAATTGCTCAAAAATGCACAAAAAAGCAATTCGAGGGAAGCCAAAATTGGTTCAGACGAAAAAAAAGTATACCAATCGAAAGGATTTTTTATACACTATTTAATTTTGATATAGGAATTAGGGGTAAGATTTTTCCCATAGAAGTCGATACACTCTAATAAATAACGATTTCGTTAGAATTTCTATTTTAAAAATATGGATTTCTATTTCATTAATAAAAGAAAAAAATATCTAATTCTTTTTGCCAAAATGCAGAAATTAAGAGAAACGGTTATAAACGGTATCTGCTTTTAGAACAGCTAAATGCCATTATTTTAAAATTTTGGCAATTCGGGACCCGGGATCACGAATTTCAAATCTCGAAATCCCAATATTTGCCAAAACCCTTTGGGATTGTAAGCCCTAGTAGCTAACTAAAAATATGTAATGAATAAAATCTGTATGTACTCTTTACATATAATTATGTACTACGAATATGTCATGAGTAAATTATGTATGTAATAGGGAGTCCAATCCCGGAAGCTTTCCTCGATCCCCGGATTATTGGGATTGAAATCTCAGTCCCGGGATCCCGGAATTAGTCCCGGATTGAAAACTTTGAAAAAATTCAAAACGTTTTTAATACCATGCTTAATTATTTATTACTTGAAACTAAAAAATGTAAGTTAATTCATTTAAGAAGCAACAAAAACAAAACAAAACACATTAAGTGTATTCACAATTGCGCTATTTCAGAGTAGTTTAAAAACCCCTGTGGTATTGATACCACACTTTTTCGAGCGGTTCTAATATTTTTTGTTGTCTGACATGAAATCTCTAATACCCAAAAGTGTAGTAATTTTAAGTAGCTTATCGAACGTGGTTTCTACAGTTTCATAAACAACTGTTCGGTTGCCAGTTATTTTCTAATTGCAAAAATGGAAGAAGCTCAAAATGCATGCTAAACTTTTTCATGCCATATATAAATAAAATATATCAAATCGGGTAGTTAATTTATTTGCATAGTAAAAAAAAGCCTTGGTGTGAAGTTCCCAACCACAAGTTCAATTGTTAAGGGTGCTCATAATTGTGGCTTTCAATTATGGCAAAAAAATCACAATACCACGATACCACACTATTGTGAATATCCTTATTGTAAATAAACACAAAAAAACTTAAATAATATTAAATTAAAGAACAAAAAATATAAAAAAATAAAATACAGAACAATTTGCGGTATTTTTTTGTGAATGTTAAATATTTTTTTCATGATTTTTTTGTGTTTAAGGCAAATGAAGGTTGGAAAAGACTTTTCAAAATAAATTTTTTTGTTTTAATTATATTTAGAGTAGTACATTAAGCTGATCACCGCGTCTTATTTTTTATTAGAGAGTTTTGTTCGGATATATACAAATATAACCCGCTAATGAGAATCACCGTTCTTATTCTATGCTAGTTGTAGAAATATTTGTACGATAATCGTAAGCAATTTGTAAGTTTCGATTACTTTAGATTGCCTTCACCACAAAACAAAATTTTTTCCTGATTCAGAATATCTGACAATTCTGAAATACATAGCTGACTGCCCGATGTTATAAATTTTTCTAAAACTTTGTAAAGTCTTTTCTCCACTGATTCACACTCATCATCTTAACAATCTCTTCCAGCCTCAATAAAAGATTTTCTTAATTCTATAGGTATTCATATAAACTTAAATTGAAATGGTTGGAACATGTAAATGAATATTTGTAGTAGAAATTTTTTTATTTAAAAATCCCGAGACTTAAAGGGGCTTAAATCGTCCGGGATTCCGGGATGTACTCATCCCTAGTATGTACAGATTACATGAAAATATTTTTCAGATATGCTCTACATAAATTTTTGTTATGGGTCAATAATCTGTGAACTAGGTACATCGGAACTGTACTCATTGCATAAAACTATTTACTATTTTATGTAATGGGTCAATAATCTGTGTACTACATACATCTGAACTATACTCATTATATACATTTGTTTATAGTTTTATGTAATGTATCAATAATCTATGTACTATAAACTATATTCATTACATAAAATTATTAACAATAATTGTGTGATGAATAGAGTGTGTATGAATTATGTATAATTATGTGATAAGTAAATAAAATTCTTTATTGACTATATACAGCACTGCTTAATAGCGTTATGTAGTCAATACAGATTTCAAACTGTAATCAGTACTAAAAAATCACAAAATTTCTGTGTGCAGAAAATTTATGTCTCGAGAACATAAATTTATGTAATGAGTCCATAGGGTTTTCCCTATGTGAAGCACATTCGGAAAAATTAAATTTTTTTTTTGTCGGAAAAGAATTATATCCCAATTTGAAATTATAGATAGCGGAATATACAATTCTCATACGAATATATTAAATTTTGTAAGAATTATATCATAAAAAAAAGCTTTAAACATTTTTAGTTTTTCACAATTTCAGAAAGAATAATGAAATCTAAGGTACGATTTTTGTTCAAAAATGTTTTGCTTAACAGATAAAATATCATTTTTTCATGTCGTGCTTATGCCCCTCAAGCTATTAGACATTAAATGGTCAAAAATATATTTAATATAATTCTGCAAGACATTACTATTTTTATCATTCTTTTAAAATTACTTTTCATTATTTTTTTTTAATGCGTTTGAAGCATGTTCAAAGAAAAGATGTTCCCGCGTGACAGTTTATCCTACTTGCATTTCTCAAGATAAAATTTCTTATAAAAATTGCACATTTAACAAATTTGAAAACTTTAACTTTCATATGTGACAAGCTATTGCATTTTAAGTGTCTAAATTGTATGGGAGGTCTCATGTCACTTTGACCAATTCCATTCATATTTTGGAAAATGATTATTTCTTATAAAATTTAACCTTGTAAATTAGTCAATTGGAAGTTTATAACTTTTAGAAGTGCTGAGTTATAGGTTTAAAAAGGATTTTATTGTGTGGGAGGTGCCACGTCCGGTAGTCCAATTGAGATAGTTCTAAATTTCAACTCAATCAAACAACAAAAAAAAAAGAGGCTGAAAATCTAATCACAAGATTACACAGTGACAAATGTAAAACTGAATTAAATACATGGGTCGAACTCACTAGCTTCTGGTTTATAAACTAACCGTTTAGCAAACTCGGCTATCGCCAAAACTATTTCTACTCGGTATAAATGCATAAGTGAAAAAATTTTAATAAAGTAAGCAACATAGAATATTTCAACTTATTCACTGATATTCACACTGACATTTTAAAGGGTGACCAAAAGTGAAAACTTAATATATATTGTGACAGCTAGATGTCGTTGATTACTTTGAAAACTGCTGAAACATAACAACTGACATAACTTTTATTGTTGTCTGGTCACCCTTTGGTAGAAAACTGTTCAGGCTTTCTTCACGTCATTTATACTTCACTGTAACTTTTTCGATTAATTAAAGATATAAAAGCAAAAATGAGGACTTCAAGTACTTTTTAAGATTGAATGAAAACTTACACTAGATGACGGAACACACGGATACAATCAAATTAATAGTATAGACGGGGCTCAAAGAATATAAAATTTTAATACACAACTGAGTTTTATTACTGCACATAGTCAATAGTATGAAAACATAGACTTTTTAGCAAAAAAAAAAATTTGAATGTATATACATAGGCTTATAAAAACAGCGGATCATTTTTCTTAAAAGAAACAGAACATATTCTATGTCAACCTGTAAACAGTTTATGCATTAAAATGATAAGCTATTCGAATAAGTATAATAAACCATAAAAAACTTTAGCACCTGCTAAAAATTTTATTAAAGAATTTTGATTGAACATTTAGACAAAAAAAAAATTAATGAAATGTATTAAAACACAACGAAATAATTTGTGTCGAAAGTCAAAACTTTGAATTTGAAATAGTTTTTTTTTTGGCTTAAGGTTATGATGTTCAAGCGCGTCGGAAGCGAATTTCATCTGGGGGGGCAGTACAAATGGTGGTGCAAAAAAAGGTAACCAAAATTTCTTCAAAGAAACATGAATGTGAATACACTAATTTTTTATTTTAGTTTAAAATAAAAAAAAAAATATAAAAATATATAAAAAATATTAAAATTTCAATATTTTTAAAAGTTCTTCCAATTTCAATATTAGAGATCATTCTTTAAAGGATCTTTCATATGGTAATATGAAAATATAAGAAATAATGGTTGCTTTTATAAAGCTTTATGAATTATTACTAGGTATATCTTTACATGGTTTTAATTGCAATAAGGTACAAAAAGTTATATCAATTTAAATTATTCCAAAATGTTTCTTTCTGTCCTTGCGAGAAACAAACTCTTTCACCACCTCCATCTAATTCAATTCTTCGGTTTTATCTTTGTGAATGTGTATAAGTGCCGCATGAGTGAGTCGTTTCTGTGTCATAGTCGCTTGAAGATACGTTTTAAGTCGTCTTAGTGCATTAAAAAACGCTCAGATGAAGCTGCTGATGCAGGCACAGCAAAGTAACAAGTTTTTCAACTTCATTTAATAGTTGTTTTTTTTGCAGTATCCGAATTTTTTGCAAATTGGGATACAATGCCACTACAATTTGAAGGTGTTTGGCCAGGCAATTGCTTCATCAATTTAAGTTGCGCGTGCAGGTCGATCACATCAAAGTCATCTGCATAACGATCTAGTTTTGTTTGTAGATTTTGTTCAGAAGGCACTTTTCCATTGAAGGCTTCGATTACAATATTACAGTATTAAGCTACATACTTAAGGGTGCTTTAAAACTGAAGTAGTGGGTTTGCAGTAGAAACTCTACATTTTGTTCTATCTTTTTGCAAGCACAGAGAAAGAAAATGGTTATCCGCAAGCATGCTTATGAAGAAGAGAGAAAGAAGAGGAAAATATCTAATACAAAAATATTATCGTTGTAAAAAAACTGACATTTTAAATAACTTTTTAAGTTTTCTTTTTAAATTGTTTATCTAGCTAAAAAATTGGGGGGCAACTGCCCCCTTTCCCCCCCGCTTCCGACGCCAATGACGATGTTATATACAAAACTTCACTGCGCTAACATTTTCTATAGTTTTCAAGATATGAGAATGTTATTGGTGTCAAACGGAAAATTTTTATAATTTATAATACTTAAGAAAATGGAAAAAATTAGTATACTTATAGTAGATAAAAAAATGCATATTGTAGGGTACTCATTGGAGATAAACGAAAACACCCCAGATGGTGTTTGTAGCAGGGGTCCAACCAATTATAATTTTTATAATATAAATCAAAGTATACCAAATAATTTATGATCGTTATTTTTTCGATAAAAAACCAATCATTGATCGTTATTTTTTCAATCAGATATTAAGATCGAAATAGAAGCACATTTTAAACGAACAATTTATTCTTTATCGCTGAATGCCGCAACACGCTGAGGTCTATTTTTAAAAGGATTTAAAGTGTTTTAGCTTTAAAAGAATTCTGTTTCGACAATTCTATAGCATTCGAACATCTAGCGATCAAGGAATAGACAGAAAAAGACAACATTGCGTCTGTTTTTACTGTTCAAAGTAGCTCCTAAAACTGATCTGATTTTTTTTTTTTTATTGAAAAAATACCTATCAATTATTGATTTTCATTTTTCATCAAACAAATAATGATAAAAAATAATTAGTATAATTTGATTTATATTAAAATAATCACGGCACAAAAATCACGTCAAAAATAAAATCTCCAGCTTATAGGCATCACGTGAATAATATATTGAAATGAAAATTACAATAACTTTTTGTATGATATCTTTTCATTTAAAAATCTAAAAGTAACGATTAATTTGGGTTCCTGGCTTGTAGTCGTTTTAATAGGCTAGACTTCTTTCATATGTTGTTCAAACGTATCTTAATTTTTTTAAATTCCTTTCTTGTGTACTTAATTTCCATTTCCTACATTCCAAGTTTGAATAAAATACATCCAGTAGTAGAGAATATTTTTAAAAATTACATTTTTGGAATCCACATCCTTCAAAATGTTCAGCGCAAAAAGAAGAAGAAATTCTTTCCGTTTCTTTTTTTTTCTATAAGACACGTATTTATTTATTATTGGCACTTATAAATCAGTCTTTTTACAGGATTGAGTGCAACATTGAACAAATTTAACACCGTGGAAGGGCAAACTTTTTTGGTAGAAAAGAAAACGCCATAGGTGCTGTTTCAAAAAATATTTAAACAAAATTTCTTTGCAATTTTTTAACATTTTGTCACCTGAGAATACGAATGTCATATGTGAAAATTCGCCTTTTCAAGATTATTGAAGAAAAATAATCTACTATAATCTGCTATAAATTCTAAAAAACTAGCGGTAAGACCACAAAAATTTCGTTATTTATTGTGAAATGTGTCTGCAAGTAAGCCTATAATTCTGAATAATATTGCACCACTGAATTTTTAAATATAGCCCTTTTTCTTGAATTATCTCAAAAGGGCAATTTTGCACATACGACATTCTTATTCTCAAGCAACGATTTGGATTTTACGATTTTGTTTTCTTATTACAATAAAACAAGAAAGAGAATAAAATTTTTTCGAAAAGTAAAGTTATCACAACTCTGGTACTATGAATCTGATTCTTATGTTTGATAGCTCATTTTACAGAACAATTAAATAAAAACAAAAACCATACCAGTTTTTTTAAAGAGTTCTTGTCATTACTTTTTTGAGTAAATATTAAGAAAAGCTCTTGTAAAACGCTTCTACAACTATCGGGCTCTTGAGCTTTTAAAAGTTCATCAATCGACACGATACTTTATAGATTTTAGTTTTATGTCATATCGAATATTTTTTTAATATATTAAAACTTTTTAAACTAGGGTCACCCTAATATAGACAGTTTTATTTTTATGTTCTTCTATTATTTTAATAGTCAAAACCTCAATACTGTATATACCAAATATTAGCTCACTTATTTTAATAATTTTTAACGTTTTTAGAAAAAAGAAAACAACGATAGAATCTTCTTTCGGATTTTTTAAAGCGTTTTTCTTAAAGTTTCGGCTTTGATTTATTCGCTTATTAACAAAAAAACAATAGAAAGTGGAGCTTTTTACTTTTAAAAATAATCCTTGAACAAAGAAAAAGTTTCCTTTTCAAAAAAGTTTTCTTTTCCAGTCAAAAAATAATATTTTTTTTCAGCTATAATAGCGAACTGATATTATATTTTGAAAAAAAAAATATTCTATCTACAACGTGATGTAAGTTTAATTTGAAGCTTCACGGTTTACTTAATTCTTTTCATACTCTTTTCTCTTTAAGCTGTCAGAATTTGGTTAAAGTGTAGTTTTTGTGCATTTGAGTTAAAAATAAATATAAATTTGTTATAATTAAAGCTAACTAAATATTTTGCAAATAAAAATAAACTATAAAAAACGAACAAAATAAAGAATGGGGTGTGCGATAAAGTGCAAATTTTTGTCTCATGGTCTTAACTTTTACTTACCTTTTTCTGCAAAATTTTAGTTATGCAAAATTGTAAAAGCTCATATACAATTTTTTTTACGTCATTCTCTAAAAGGCTGTTTTAACAGATTGTACATAAACTACTTAGAAACCACTTTTAACTTGACTGAATTTGAGAACTAACTTAACTATTGACAGAGCCACTGATTTTAACCGAAGGTTTTAAAGTTTACATTGCAAATTAAAAGATATTCAAGTAGGAGCTGTTTGTAGAGATTTTTGGAGTGATAATTAGATTCTTAAATAACTATTTTTGACCTTTATACGTGCTACAGTAGTTTTTTTTGCACTAGACTGTACTTTCCACACATATCTGTAAGCAAAAGCGCAATTTAAAGATATATTTAATAACTCTAGAAATCAAGTTTCAAGTTTTTATTGTCAATATTACTTAAAAGACACCAGATGATTTGTTCGCCTCTTATATTTATAGCCAGGGTTCGTGTTTGCTCACTCATGAAGCTTCATGAACATGAGGGAATTATTTGTTAAAAAAAAAAGTGTTCACATTCATTTTCGTGAGCAGCTGAGCAGATTTTTTTTGTTCATGAAGTGAAGAAAAGGAAACCAGTTTGTGAACAAGAATATTTTTTACTCTTGCGAAGAAACTGTTGCTATTCATCTCTTCATCAATTCTTCACTTGTCGTTCGTTGGCTCTTCATTTATTCATGAATTGTTCATGAAGTGGTGAAGGCAACGCATGATACTCACTTGTTCACTGGCAATAGATGGTTTGTATCAGAGAAGGAATTCGGTGCTGGCGCGAACACTAGGTAAAAATGGGTCCCTGAATTCGCATCCGTTGTCAGAATTTCAAAATTATAGAATTTTTTATAATAGGGTTGCCACCTAATAATATTTATTTTTAATAGTTTTAAACAGTGTGAGGGGTCGCTGATTTCGAATCTGCGGTCAGAATTTGAAAATTCTATGTGATTGATAGGGTTGCCACCAAAGCTTTTTTATTTTAACGAACTTGATGTTGGCACGAACACTAGGTAGAAATGGGTCGCTGAATCCGAGTCCCTCGTCAGAATTTCAAAATTATGAATTTTTTGTAATAGGGTTGCCACCTCATAACATGCATTTTTAATAGTTTTAAACATAAATGAACAGTTTTAGGGGTTTGCTGATTTCAAATCTGAAGTCAGAATTTCAAAATTCAAGATAGTGAATAGGGTTACCACCTTCATTTTTTTTATTTTTACGAATTCGGGGCTGGTGCAAACTAAAAGGTAAAAATGGATCGCTGAATCCGTATCCGTTGTCAGAATTTCAAAATAATAAAATTTTATAATAATAGGGTTGCCACCTAATATGTATTCTTAAGTATTTTAAACATAATTTATCGGTGTTAGGGGCTCCCCGCATGATAGAATTGTTAAATGATGTTAAAAACTTTTAAAAATACATATTATTAGGTGGCAGCCCTATTATATCAAAATTTTATAATTTTGAAATTCTGAAAACGGATTCGGATTCAGCGACCCATTTTTATCCATTTGCTCGCGCCAGCCCCGAATTCGTAGAAATAAAAAAAATTAAAGTGGCAACCCTATCCACCATCCCGAGTCTTAAAGTTCTGACTTCATATTCGAAATCAGCAACTCCTAACACTGTTAAATGATGTTTAAAATTCTTAAAAATACATATTATTAGGAGGCAGCCCTATTATTTCAAAATTTTATGAATTTGCAATACTGACAACGCATGCGAATTTAGCGACCCATTTTTACATAGTGTTCGCGCCAGCACCGAATTCCTTCTCTGATACAAACCATCTATTACCAGTGAACAAGTGAGTATCATCCGTTGCCTTCACCACTTCATGAACAATTCATGAATAAATGAAGAGCCAACGAACAATAAGTGAAGAATTGAAGAAGAGATGAATAGCAACAGTTTCTTCACAAGAATAATAAATATTCTTGTTCACAAACTGGTTTTCTCTTCTTCAGTTCATGAACAAAAAAAAATTCGATCAGTTCTTCACGAAAATGAGCTGCTCGCTTTGATCTTTCTTCATATTCTTAAATGAATGAATAGAAGCAGAAATAAGCAGCTCATGAATGCACAAATGCGAACTCTGTTTATAGCACCAAATCTAATCAATATTAACTAAATGTTTATGTAAAACGAAACGAACGCTGAACGTGGTGCGAGTCATGGTAAGCAATACATTTTTCAATATCAAATAATATTGTTGCTCGTTTCTTTCACGACGTTTAGTCTTCGTTATAAGACTTAGCAACAGCAAATTCGCCACCTAGTTTTGAGATATCCAAAAGCCTTTTTCATTCATTAGAAGCATTTAAAATTAAAAAGTTATTCACAATTTAAGTAGCTCTTCAGAAATTGCCTTTTTACTGAACTTTTTTACACTTTTTAGAAAGTTGCTTCATTATTGTTGATGTACGCCACCAAAATTATACTTTTAGAACTACAACAAGTTTTTTATTTATTAAACCAAGACACTTCTTTGTAACAAGTTTGGGAAGTTTGGGAACAAAGATGCTCATAGGTTTTTCAAAGTGAAGTGCTATTAAATCGTTAATTAATACCACAAATAAGTTGGCTGTAGTTTAATTTATTCCAATTTTTTATGATGTTTTTTATTTTGTAATTAAATTAATTTATTTTTTAATTATTTGACCGCACCTTTTTGTTTCTATGCACTTTTCAAAATTCGTTCAAGTTTTTGTCCATTAACTGCATATCTAATTGGCTCTTTTTTGTAAAAAAAAACCAGTCAAATCGATACGAATCTTTTGTTTTTAAATTCAAGATTTTGATAGCGATACATTTGCAGATACATTTGCAGATCAATAACTTTCGTGTTGTGTGATTATATTGTGCCTAAAATGTTGTCTCTTTTTTAAATTTTTCCTTCACTTTTATTTACTTTAGCTTTAGTTATAAAATGCTCAGCAAAGCTTAAAACACCTTAAAATTGATTATCAATGCTAAAAAGTCAAAAACTATTTCCTTAGGTCCTATTTGGCCACTTATTAAACATATATCACTAAAAATAATATACGTGTTCACTTAAGAGGCGATGCATCTCCTGGAAAATTCTCAGAACTACTGCTTAAAAATGGAATGGACTGTATTCTGTTTTTGAGGGTAAAGTGATAATTTCTACCGATTTGGGGATAGTTGTGAAGAATAGTGAAGAGGTAATTTTTTGCATTTTTGCAGATATCGCAAACATAATAAACAAAAGCATGGATTGGTTGTGTGACCGAACCATTCTTACTCCTTATTATTATGCTTAGGTCTTTTAAAGCAATCGACATGACATACTGATCAGTTGATATGGTAGTGCAAAGGGATGATGCAGTTCAATACCCTGTCGAGTGTCTAAGCATGTTGAATCCTCCAGAACTTTCAGCACTCCTAATTTCACTTAAAGTAGGAGCTTCTATTATGTTGTTGAGTAATCTAAATCCGCCAAAGCTTTGTAATTAAACAAGACTGCAGGTAAAATCTCTCTAAAGAAACGTAATAGAAGCAACAATATGGACTTGGCTGCACTCGGAGATATTCTGTTTTTATTCCCCTAATGTTAACCCAATCCATCTTAAATAGCTACAATTTTTACTAAAGGTATGTTTTGCGTTGACAATCAATAAATCACAGGGACAGTCATTAGAGATAGCAGAAATAGATTTAACCGATAAGTGCTTTTTGCATGGACAACAATACGTTGCATGTTCTTGAGTATGATCAGCAAGTATTCTTATAATCCTTGCACTGGAAGGAAAAAAACTCTTTTGTAGTATACAAAGAGGCTTTCGACTAAATAGCATCAAATATTTTTGCGGACAATTCAAGCACTTTTATGTAATCGCCAACAGTCAAACTGTACGAAACGTTATCAACATGATTGCTAAGTACTTTTCTATTGGATATACACCAATACCTCGCTTTGCGTCGTTTCGTTTTGCGTTTTTTCGAAGTTGCGTCACTGCTAATTTTCACTGTGTGTCGTTAAATTTTCGAAGTTGCGTTGTTTTGGCACGACTTTTGTTTCTAATTGTGCCATGACATCAAAACTCGGAGATTCCCTTTCTAACTGAAAATCAACGCAATTTTAATACAATTTTATTTTCACTTTGTTTTGCTAATTTTAGAGTTCAGTTTCAATTAGTGTGTTGTGCTTTTTTTTAAAGAGAATAATAAATTTTTATAAATTTTTACATGTTGTTTCTGGTTACATAAATGGTAAACATTTTTTCAATTTATTTATTGGCAGAGTTATGTTATTTTTTTTTTACATACACTTGTGATTTTTTTAGCCAAATGAGTGGAAAGGGCGCTGCTGGTAGAATTACCAAAAATAAAAAAACCATCAGCTTGGAGACAAAATTAGATATTCTGCGACGATTTGATAAGGGAGAGAAGGCTGTGGAGGTAGCAATGGCTGTTGATCTGGCTGCAACAACTGTCCGAACTATTAGAGATCGAGATAGGGATAAAATAAGAGAGGCTGCAAAATCTGCAAAATCTGCAAAATCATTAGATACTAAAACGATGATCCGTACAAGGAGTGCTTTGATGATCAAAATGGAGTCTGCTTTCTATTTAGATTGAAAATCAAGTTGCGCAGAGAATACCATTAAGTAAAATAGTATCCAACGATAATGCTAGTGGTACACGCTCAGAAATCTTGGAATTAATTTTAATCCAATCGTTGGAATCATGCATTTTTTAATACTTTTTCTATTAGAATTCAAACTCTTCAAAATACTAGACATTTTTTAATAAAACCTGGAAAAATTTTTAATACAGGTTGGATTAGTCTTTAAAAACAGCGTTCGGCTTGGTTCGGCTCTTATGCATGTTTATCATTTCTTTATACATGTGGCTTCATAGAGCAGTTGGTAGAGCCAAAAACTTATAACCTAAACGTACTGGGTTCGAATCCCACAGGTTTCGTTAATTTTTTTTTTGTCAAAAATATTTTAATACAAGCATGTATTAAAATTAAGTCCCATGAGAGAATAAAAATCAATTGTAATAAATGTAGTGTATTAAATTTTAATACAGTTTCGGTGTCGTCATATATACAATACAGGATGTATTAGAATTTAGTCCAAGATTTTTGAGCGTGTAGTAATACAGACTAGAATGAAACATTTGAAGCTAGTCAGGGCTGGTTTGAGAGATTCAAGGTTCGAGCAAGTCTGCACAGCATTGCTCTTAAAGTCGAAGCAGCTAGCGCTGATATAACTGCTGCAGAACGTTACCCGACAGAGTTAAAAGCGGTAATTCATGAAGGTGGCTATGATCCGAAACAAGTCTTTAATGTTGACGAGACTAGGTTATTTTGAACTGAACAGAACTTTCATATCTAAAACAGAAAAATCTGGTCTAGGATTTCAAGCTAGCAAAGATAGACCGACTGTTCTTCTTAGTGGTAATGCAAATAGTGATTTCAAATTTAAACCATTTAGCAGTTATCAATCAGAAAATCCAAGAGCTATGAAAGGTTGTTCAAAGAATTGGCTTCCTGTCCACTGGTGAGCAAATAAAAAGCATGGATGACAGCATCATTATTTCAAAACTGGGTTTCAACTTGTGCTATTCCAGAAAAGCTTATTGCAACAAGGAAAACTTAAACTTCAAGGCTTTGGTCCTAGTAGACAATTCTCCTGGCCACCCAGTTTATGTTGATGAGTTGTCAGAAAACGTGAAATTTGTATTTTTGCCGCCGAATACGGCATCAGTAATTCAGCTTATGGATCAGGGAGTAATATCGACTTTTAAAAGTTATTACCTTCGACGAACATTTAAACTTCTTTTAAGTGAGACTGTTGACAGAGTTTTGGAAAAAGTTCAACATTATGAAAGCCATAGAAATTATTTCCGATATGTGGGAGGAGGTTAAACCATCTTGCATCAATGGTGTTTGGTGCAAAATATGGCCTGAATGTGTTCACAGAATATGCGCTGCAGTAGTTGATGGTACACCAGCTGTTCGACATGAAATTTCTAATTTAGCAACAAAATTCAACTTCCAAATAAATTTCCAAAGCGATGTGTTTCATTGAAGAAGCTACGGAGATTTTTTTAAAAAACAATCCTGATAGCGGAAGGAGTTTTAAAGTGTCCTAGGCGGTAGCTACGAATATCAATTGCTACAAGGAAATTTATTTTACGTTGAAAAAAAAGCTGTTCAGCAAACATTGGACCAATTTTTTGTGAAAGAAAGCCGACTTACGACAACAGCCACTACGGACTCATCAGGCAGTGAATAATTTTTATTTTGCTTTTTATAAATTGATTTAATATTTTATTTTGTTTTAAATGAATTTTTTTTTTGTTTTTTGTATGTATGTAATAAAATTTTATATTATTTTTATTTTTTTAATGTTTACTTTGTTGAATTTTCTTTTTAAAAAGTAGTATTTTCGTAACCCTGGAACCTATCTTCGATCTTTACGTGGTTTGCTATAGAATATCATAATTCACTTTGCGTCGTTTCAATTAAAGTCGCGTTTTTTTGGAACGTAACCAGAACGCAAAGTGAGGTATTGGTGTACTGTAAATACTTTTAGGTTAAGAAGACTTCATTGCTTTAAAAAGTGAACATTGCATATTAGCATATCATCTAGATATAAATAACTGTTAACAGTTTGACTTCAAGACCATAAGCAATTGCCTTCAACAGAGTTGAGTTAGAAGACACAATTCTTAAAAATATATTCTAACAATGATAACAGCACTGTAAATGACCAGCATAGCAAAAGTCTGCACCAAGAAAGACCCTTGTTGGCAAAATCAGCCAGTTTAGAAAATTAAAAAGTTCGACCACTGCTCCACTAGAGCGATATTCTTTCACAATGTTGTTTCAAGAAAAATTATACTAAGCATATGCAAGCAACGACAACCTTAACAGTTTTAGCTCATGAAATTCTCCTAAGCAACTTTAAGATCATAAAATGTGACCACAGCTCCAATAGCAATCTATAATTCTACAAATTTGTTTCGAGAGGAACCTTCCTTAGTGAAATACATGTGCATTATGATAGCTTAGCCACCAATGCTTAATAAATCAAGTGTGACAAAATTATCTACTGCAAACTTCCCCAAACATAAAACAAATCGATAACCGCATTTCCAGCGAACACTATTACAGACCATGCAGACGCAATGTTTACATATTTGGTATCACTGAGAACTAAGCCAGCATTTACTAAATAAATCTCTACATTAGATGACATTTGGTAACAGGGCCGACCACAAGCGACCGATTCATTCATTTTGATAAAAGTTACACTTAAATAACTAAACACTGTCAAGACAAAAACTTTTCATTTTTAAAAAATTGTATTTGTCAGAACAACAAATTCTTTGTAAAAACAATAAAGCCTTTACGCCAACAATTTCCAAGCTTTTTTGACAACAATGGCGAATTCATCGCAACAATGCGTTCGCATTTGAATTCCTACAAGAGTTAAAGTATTTTCGCAAAATATAAAGTTGTTGTTCCAACAGTTTTTAATCTTGAAATTTAATTCAAGAACGACACTGTTGGGCCAACAGTAAATATTTACGCCAGCAACGGAAAAACGTTGATTTATTTGAGGGCAGCAATTTTATCGCTGTTGTCGCAACAACTTAACTGTTGAATCAAATGCGAAAGTTGTTGATGGATCAGAAAACTGTTTTTTATTGCAGCCATTGCGATCACTACACTTCAACATAACGGGGATGTACATATTTTTGCTTTCGACATTGTTTCTGTCTAAAAGTATGAGTGACGCGATTAAAATTTATTCAGTACAGAGACTATAAATACTTATAGACATTGCAACTGAAAGGTCCGGTAAACCTAACGAGTAATCGCTTGCAGCAATTTGTGTTGCTAGCACAACATGTATACATGTTGTTGCTGCTTAAAGCAGCCTGACTTTGTTTACATTTTTTTTTGCTTGATTTGTTGTTGCTGCATTGGACTTTTTTTGTTACGCTAGGATTTTGTTCAAGTTTTGGAAGCATTTCGTTGATCGTCAGATATAAATAATTTTTTTGCGATTTTGTCTAACTGAAGCAAAGGCGTTTTAGATAAATCGCTGTATCTTTTTTATTTCTAAACGGATTGAAATGCTCTCAAGGACAAAATTATAGAAAATTGATTAATCTTTCAAATGACATTAAAATTAAATTAATCAAAAATTAATTCAATTATTTATTATCTATTTTAAACAGATTTAACACAAAAACTCTAATCTGCTGCACAGAGTTAAATCCACTCATAACTTTAAATTGTATTTTTTAAAGAAAATGCCGTCAATTTTGATTTCTTGTTTGTATTTCTTTGTAACTAAATTGTTATTCGACTAATTTGTTAAAAAAGTATATATTTATCTATCTGAAGCAAAGGTGGCTTAGATAAATATATGGCGGATTCAAATGCTCCAAAGGACAACATTTTAGAAAATTGATTAATCCTTAATATACAGATTAATCCTTAATATATCCTTAATATATAGCGTACTGCACTACAAATAATTGAATTCCCATAAATAAACAAACCGACGCAGCAAGTCGCCGATGAAAATTGCGGAAAGCCGCGTTGCGTGAAACAGGTTGAGAATATGCCGAGAACTTGTTGAGTGCAAGTTGCTTAATCTGAAGGTTCCGGTATAAATACACAGGCTAGCAACTTGAGTTGGAGTTGCGTTGACCAAGTGTGGAAAAGGTCTAAGGTTTCCTGCTCTTCGGGTCTCTTGTCTTGTACGTACAAATGTCTCATTCCGTACCGGACCTTTCACATGCAAGGTCTATATATATTTATAGTCTATGACCATACAAACAACAACAATAACAACAGCATAAGCAGCTACTGAAGCAGCTTGTGTATTTCTCACACGAATATATGAATTTTTTCTTATCAAATTTTGCAGTTTTCTTTTAATGAAGTAATTCATTAAAGAAGTGACAAAATCCAAAGTTAAATATTCTTTTTATTTGTACTCTAACTGATATTTTGTCATACATTTGTTCTTTGTACGATGAATATTAAAGGCTATAGATATACCCCAAAGTATCAAATGTGCTTGTAAATGTGCTTGAAAAAATTTGTTAAAATTACCCCCATACAAACCGCGCTGTAAGACGTAATTATACGTCAAAATTTGGTTTATCTTTAAATCCTTAGGATCTATTGTTGTCATTGGTTTTACTTAATATAGTGCTACTTTATTACTATGCAAATATAAAAAAGCCTTATTACAAATAAGGCATTTTTATTAATTTGTTTTTAATATTTATTCGTACACTTCTTCTTACTTCCTTTTAGAAGAAATAGTTTTGACTCACTTATCAAGGCGTGAGCTCTAATTGTTGCATAACCATGCAGGGCAAATATAAGAAGAAATGTTGGACTCTAATTTTTTACAGTAAAAATGAACAGCATTATATCCTTTTGATTACACGCAGATAAAAATATGTTCATATATGTTTGGCTTCGAGAATTTACCTTACCACTTAATGAATAAGAACTTTTCTTCAATAACATAAGTTTTCAATATAAGAACGTATTAGTTGTGTCCAACATAATATAATTGTCCTAGCTAAAAAAAATACATCTACTATATGTTCGTGACAAAATAGACTTGGTTGCTTCTTCTCAATAAAAATATGTTTCCAACACTGTTGAACTCAAAAAGAACAGAATTGTACAAGATTGACAGGCACTTGCCTCGTCCTGCCCTTCGTAGTTTTGCCCGATCACGGATGCTGTAATTCGGCCCCACAACTTCGTTCTTTTTAAAAGTACAAAACATCGTTCGTTTATGTGTTCTGCCTCGGCAATCAAATATCTGTTTCTCTTACACTTGCACAAAAAATAGGAAAGTCTAAGCTGCTGCATTATCTTTTGGCTGTTTTCATTAGTAAATCGTGGCTTTGTATTTTTTAACTTCGCAGCAGCGTGTTTTAAAGAATTTTAAGTGTTCCAATTTTTTCATAAATAAAAGTTTAAATCAGTGTAAGCAGACGATTTCAAGAAGCATGTGTTTCAACAATCGTTCATTTTACTCAATTTTATAAATAAATGCTCATTATAAGATGGTTGTTTTTAAGTTTACTTTTTAGTGTTTGATTTGAGCAAATGATGCTTAGTTTTTATTTTTCTTAGAATATTATTTCTCTTCATATGCACTGTTCTCTCCTTACGAACAAAAACAATGAGAGATTAACATGAAAAATTGAGCCAACAACAACTATATGAAATGAAAATAAGTGTAACACATTTGGAATGACATCCGACAGAATTCGGATACTCATTGCAGTTCTCTGCTACAGAGGAGTCAATGGAAAAAACTACGTATTCCCATAACTTAGTAGTTTTCTCAACTCAAGGTACCCTCTACCGCAATTGCACTTTTGCAAAAAGCTAAAGTTCGAAAAAGTGACTGCTTTCTTGAGTTAGAAAAATTTGCTTGATTCAAGAGAACAATTTTCTTAATACTGGAATTTTTGTAACGAAGTTATTAATTCAATAATATTTTAAATAATCAACTCTGTCTTTGCTTAAATTAAGAAAATATTTTCTTGATTTAAGTCTTGTTACAGGTTCTAGAACAGCTTTTAGTATTTTACTCTTGTTTCAAGCAATCGTTTATTTTACTCAATTTTAGAAAAAAATGCTCATTATAAAATTTTTGTTCTTAACTTGAGTTTTTAGTGCTTGATTTTCGCAAATTATGCTAAGTTTTTAATTTTCTTAAAATATTATTTCTCTTCGTACTGTTCTCTCCTTACGAACAAAAACAATGAGAGATTAACATGAAAAATTGAGCCAACAACAAGCATATGAAATGAAAATAGGTGAATCAAATTTGGAATGACGTCCAACAGTAGTGGATGATATACACGTGAATGCTTTTAAGGTGCAGAAAAATTTTATAAAAGTTTGTAACTATTGCACAGTATAGAGTTAAGGGAACTTTTCACAGCACAAAAAACTAAAATGCGTGAGTGCTTAGGCTTTGTTCAGCACATTTGTGGGTGTGTGTCAATAAACCTCCAATGAAATTGTTTCTAACAAATGTCACATACGATAGATACACTGATGCCACTCAGTTGCGATTTTAATTAATTGATGGAAATGTTGCTAAGAGCAGCCTGCAGTTAGTTGCACTAGCATCTTTTATGCGTTCATTATTCACCAATACCATTTCAACACAAACTTTGGCACCACCAATAAGTAACCTACAGCTTTTAGAAAAGTTAAAAATTTTATTTTCATGGAAACATTTTGCTACAGTTACCAAATTGATTAAAACATAAATTTTTTAACTAAAATTCACATTTATATGACAAATATGTCACTTCTTATTGCAATTGCTATAAATCGTTCTTCATTTATATGGCTTAGAACTAAAAAACTTAGTTCAGGTGAATATTTGTTTTTCTTAAAAAATCGAAAAAATTATAGAAGGTGAAAAGATTCTATTCTGCATGTTTGTTCAAAAATGTATTTTTATATAATAAATCTATTGGCACTATGATCAACTCCCGCTCTATTGTTCTTGGTAACTAAATTTGGGCTGAAGTGCAAAAAATAACGGTTTTGGTATGAAATTCTGAATTCCACACACCAAGAAACTTTTCCCAAAACATAAGGTTCCATTCTGGATTTTGTGTATGTAACAGCTGATGGAAAACTGATGATTTTAATATTTCTATTATCATCTTTCATACCGTAAAATGGTAAATAAAATGAAAAATTAATAACAAGAGGATTATGAATAAAAAATGAATAATGAAAAAAAAAAATAATGAATAAAAAAGAATAATTTAAAATTCTGTAATTCTTTGTGAATTGCATTTTTTGTTAATAACATTCAAATGAATAAAAAATTGATTAATTATTCTGAATAACGAAAATGACTAATTGTAATGAATTTTTTAAAAATGAATTTAAATTAAAAAATATTATTGATAAATCAATTTTGCATTCATTGAAATTATTCTTATTTCGTTATTCACTGATTCACTTTTTTGTGAAAAAAATCAAATTGAAAGCATTCTTTTGCAGCTCTGTTTAAGGGAAACATATTAATTTTATTAATTGAGGCAAGATGTACAGAAATTCATTTACTATGATGATCAAATCGTCTGCACTGTTTCACAAATATAGTTTTTATTTTTCGTAAATTTTTAGTAAATGTTTCATAAATATTTTTGTTTCAGTAAATTGGCTAAAAATAGTTGAGGCAAGGAGAGGACAATATATCAAATTTATCTTTTTAATTACTAAATTTCATAATTACTTAACAACCTAATTACTTAATAACCCAATTTAACTCCAATGAAAATTTAAGTAGGGTAACGCCAGATCGAAAAGCCTTACAAAAAAAGACACAGTTTTCATAGTATCGTAAGTATAGACGCAGAATTCCTTTTTGTAGAGTAATAGAGAAAAATTCTTTTTTTTTTCATTTATATTTCTAAACTATATTAAAGTGTTGTATTTTCTAAATAAAAACTATTCAAAAAAATTTGTTGATGTTGTTGCCTTCTTCAAACTTACTTGATCTAAAAAGCTAACAATTAAATTCATGTAACAATTTGTTTTGTTTTATAAAAAGTTTTCATTTGAAACTAAATGTAATTCAAAGTATTGTTTAATATATGGAAATAAATATCGGAAAAATTTGAATAATATACTTTTTCTGTAGTAAAGAGCATGCACATAAGTATATGTATATTTTAAAAGTAGTTTAAAAAATTAAAATTTTAGTTAACAATATATATTTTTTAAATATGGAAAAAATACTATGCATTGCATAAATAATTAGAATTTATTATGGTATTTCAAAAATAAATAGAGTTTTCAAAGCACAACGCATGCGCAAACCTGCGTACTAGTAATACATACTGGCAAACTTATTTAAAAATCAAACGGCTGGAAGTAGACCAAAACTAAGACAAAAAAGGGGAAAATTAATTTTTACTTTATGTTAAAATTAATTCTGATTTTAGTTTTTGAAGCACCCCAAGCTTATTATAACATAATAAAGAACCAACAAAGTTTAAAGGAGTTGTTCATTTTGGATCGCTTTCGGAATTGGAATACTTTTAGAAAACATTTCAATTAATTGCAATTTAAAAGCAAAGGAAAAATCTTACAAAATGTCATTGATTTTGTAATTTTTAAATTTTTAAAGGAAAAGGAAAAAATTTATTACAAAAAACTTCAAAACGTATTTTATAATAATTCATGTTTAAGTAAACAATATTATGAAAACCTTAAAACCAGTTGAGTTGTTTTAGTTTTCATATATGTATTCCTTTTTCACTATTTAATAAATAATTCGAGCTTACAATTTGTTAATAAGCCTACATCTTGCCGTAAAAAAAACAATAATAACATATTTTTTGTTATTAAAAAAGGGCCGGATCGAAAAATTATTAAAATTAAATTAAAGAAGAAAACCAAATTGTTATGAACATATTTTACCCAGAGAATCGGATTACGTTCTAATATTTTTCTTAACATCATATAACGTATTAACGGAAAGTTTTTAAAATCTATTTAAAACAATTAAAGAAGAATATTATAAAAAATTAATTTGACATAATTTTAGTTAAGTAATATGTAATCAATAATTCCATCTAAAAGTTTGTTTATAAGCCTAGATTTTGCATAAAAAAAAAATTATAGTCTTTTATATGAACAATAAAATTGAAAGGTATGAGTGGATTTAATCCTGTGCAGCAGATTTTTGAAAAATTTCATTTTAACGTCATTTTAAGGATTAATCAATTTTCTAAAATGTTGTCCTTTGGAGCATTTGAATCCGATTAGAAACAAAAAAGATATGGCGATTTATCTAAACCATCTTTGCTTCAGATAGATAAATATATACTTTTTTAACAAATTAGTCGAATAAAAATTTAGTTACAAAGAAATACAAAAAAAAAAAACAAAATTGACGGCATTTTCTTTGAAAAATACAATTTAAAGTTATGAGTGGATTTAACTCTGTGCCGCAGATTAGAGTTTTTGTTTTAAATCTGTTTAAAATAGGTAATAAATAATTGAATTAATTTTTGATTAATTTAATTTTAATGTCATTTGAAAGATTAATCAATTTTCTAAAATTTTGTCCTTGAGAGCATTTCAATCCGTTTAGAAATAAAAAAGATACAGCGATTTATCTAAAACGCCTTTGCTTCAGTTAGACAAAATCGCAAAAAAATGATTTATATCTGACGATCAACGAAATGCTTCCAAAACTTGAACAAAATCCTAGCGTAACCAAAAAGTCCAATGCAGCAACAACAAATCAAGCAAAAAAAAAAACGTAAACAAACTCAGGCTGCTTTAAGCAACATATACATGTTGTGCTAGCAACACAAATTGCTGCAAGCGAGTAATCACTCGTTAGGTTTGTTACTCGTCGGGTCTCTTGTCTTGTACGTACAAATTTTTCATTTCGTACCGGGCCTTTCAGCAATGTCTATAAGTATTTATAGTCTCTGGACGAGCTAACATAGCGAAATTTTTTTTCGTTGGTTAGTACGCTGTTGAACCGAAAAATTTGTTCAATGCAGCCAAGCTCACAACCATGATTGGAGAGTTAAAATGTCAAAATTTCGCTGTCTCTAATATGTTCGTACATTTAATTGGTAAGACATTCAACACATTCAATAAACACGTTATGGTAAGTATGTGGTAGTGTTGAGTCTTCACCAAAATTTCACGTGTAGAATTAAATGCCTAAACATTTTCGTTTCTACAGCATGCTAAGCTTTAACCGTGAAAGTTGGTTCGCCGAACTTCCAGTTAAAAAGCCAACTACCGGAAAAGGGAGAACAACGTCTACAGCACCAGCAAGATTCATATAAAAACAACACAATTTTGAATATTTTATTATTATTTGTTACTATGAAACTATTTATATTTCAAAGCTTTTTATTTCAGGTTTCTGAGATTTTGTTTCACTTTGCAACACTATGTTGAACTTAACGTTTATTTTTAGGCACTGCATAAGCTTGCAAAAAAATTATCGTAGATTTTGTGCATTCCCTTTTGTTTTATATTGGAAAAATGTTATTACGACCTACAAGAAAGTGGTATTTGTCATTTGGCATATCAGTATTGCATTCGTGGATAAGATTTTTTTAATGTACATATATTGCACATTTCATACAAGCTACAAGTGAACAAAATAAGGTATGGCAAAATATGGCATAAATTTGTAAAAGTAAATATGCAAATTTATAGTTAGATTTTTTATGTAAAGCTAAAAGGATTATTCGATATCTTTCTATTTGTGGTAGTTATTTCAGTTTTTATAGTTTTGTACTGAATATTTTACAAAATCGCAAAAATTTTGGTATAATTCATATACGAAACATTAAAAATTATATATTTCACAAGTTATTGTGAAAAAATATAGTGCAAATAGTGCTGTTTGTATAGCGCTATATTTGAAGCACTTTCCGTAACGATATTTTTTCACTTGAAAAAAAGTGTCAAAAAATTTCAATAACTGAAAAATTCATCAATCGTTTTAAAACTTTGTTTACTTTTTTTCCTCCATCAAGTGATAAATCAAATAAAATGCAAAAAAATCCATACCTTTTTATATAGTAGCTCTAATTTTAATAGGATGTATGTCAAAATTGGGAAAAGTAACGTTTTTTAGCAGTTTAGGTAGATTAGTCAAAACTACATCTATGTCCATTTTTTAGTTTTTAATGTTTGTATGAATAAAAAGGGAGGTAGAACATTTGAAACAACACATTACACAGTGCAGCACGAAAAAAATAACCATATACGGACACCACTACGTGATAAAAGACAAAAAAAAAAGACCCCTGTCTCCCAGTTTTGCCCAAAACCTCCAGGTTTTTTTTTATGGGTCCCCAAAGGTGTAGGGCCTCATTGCCATTTTTGCAAAAAAAATTATCATTTTCTCAAGCTCATATCTTGCAAACCGTTCGGAATTTTGATTTACTCTCTGAGGCAAAGTTGTAGCTCTTGTCATAAAGAACAAAAATTCAGAACACATAAAATAAAAAACTTCATCTTCAAGGTCAAAATCGCAAAAAACTTTAAAAAATGTGCGAAAAATGGCCCAAAAAGCGTTTTTTTAATTTCAGCTTTTACGAACAAATTTACTTTATGAAAAATGCGCCAAATTTCTTTGGCCTGGTAGGGCTTACAGCGCTGATTAAAACCCCAAAGTTTTTTTAAGGAGGCCGATCCAACTTCTTGAGATATAGGCCTTTATAGCTTGAGTATATAATCGCTTATATCTCACCCATTTCTTATCCTATTTGGTTTAGATGGGTATCGTTGAGAAGACCTTTGAAAATGCTATAAATCTGCATATAAATATGTTAATTTTTATTAGCTCATTGGGGCAAAATTAAAAAAAAAAAAGATTTTTTAACCTCACTTTTTTAACAAAAATCTGGTTTTCTCAAAAAACAGCCCTAGTAAAAAAAAAAACAATTGAAGTGTAAGAAAATAAGCGATTTTTAAAAAAAAAAAGTTGATTTCAAAACATTGAACGTAAATAATTGTCAGTCAGGAGGCCGAGTGTGTGAGTGCACTGTACCTTCACTGATAGTAAGTGCATTCTAATAAAAATTCTCAAGCTGGTGGGTGAGTTCCCGTGCCCAAACTGTCAAACAACTACCTGTAAGCAAACATCTGCATTGAATTCACATATGAACAACCCAAAATATAAAAAAATACCTGGAAACACATTTTAGCTCTTGTCATAAAGATGATATTGTGAACATATAAAATCAAAAAAACTTCTATCAAAAAACTACCTGGAAGCAAACATCTGCATTGAATTCACATTGTAGCTCTTGTCATGTTTAATGTCGTGTATGTTTAATTAACGCTCAAAAATGAAATATGCCTGTCCAGAACCATGTGTTTGTCCAAGGGTTAACACTGTTTAGGTAGCGCTTAGGTATCACGCGATCACGCACCGACCACAGCAGCACAGGCAATGCAGTAAGCTCAGCACACGCAACAAGAAACGCAGCACACAATATAAAAGTGACACGACGCTCACATCGAGGCATTACAAAGCGCGACGTCAACGAGAGCTCAGCCACAGATAATATAATAGAAAGATGTGCCACCGCCATACAAGCAAGTGGCACAGTAAAATTTGAATGTGGATTTATCATAAATCCACACAAAAGCTTTATGAGAGTCAGCGAGCGAACGATTTAAAGCTTTTGAGAGCGAGAGAATAAGTAAGCGAGAATGTGAGCAAATGTGAGCATAATATTAAAAAGCAATAGAAATGTTATGTAAAGATTTGATGCACGAAGCATCTGAATAAACAATGTAGCTGCCAACAAAATGTAGTAGAATATTATTAGGTTTTACTTAAAAAATGTAGGCAATTTTTTTACTAAACTACCCTACAAGCATTATATAATTTAATGTTATTATATTTTTTTGCATTATCTCTTATCTTTTTGTTACATAATTTCAAGAATATAATACCATAAAGATGACTTAATCTGGGTATATTTTGTGTGTTGACTTGGTTTTTTTCTGCCGTTTTGCCACATGATATTTTTAGTGTTATATTATTGTAATTGCGTTTCCATCAGTTGAAGCTTAGCCGCGAATAATGTTGTAAGCAATATTTTTTTAAGTTGTTTTTTTGCGGAAAATTTTTTTATTTAACTAATTGTATTTACATATTTTTAATATATTATTGCAAATACATGCTTTACTATATGAAAAGTACTCAGAAATGCAATTTTCGATTGTTCTTATTTATACAACAAAAACATTTTTTTAATAATTTTTTTAGTAAAAATTAAATATTTTGGACAGGTTTTGAAAAAAAAAAATAAAGGATTTATTCACTGACCTAACGCTACAGTTGAAACTATTTTTGTAAAGTGCTTTTATTAAAACTTTGATTAAAAAAATTGTCATTAAATATATTTAAAAATAGCGAATATATTTGCATCGAAAGTCAAAGTTTTGGTTTTCATGCCGTTTTTCTTATTCTTGGGGAACGATGTTTTATGTTGTACCAAAAATTTCTGAAATTCTAAAGATATGTGAAAGTTACTGAAATTTTTTAAATTTAATTTGCAAAAAATTTTTTTCAAGAAAGATTTTCAATATCAAAATTTACATAAGTTAAAATGGATGGAATGAGCGTGATCAAAACTAAGTATGTAACAATCTAATCTAGGATGCACACAGTATGTGTACTTAAATTGAGCGAAGTCCATTAAGCCATTTAGATTTGTATAAATGTCAATTAAATAAACAAACCAGAAAATAAGTTTTATTAATATAGACTTTGTGTAAAATTGTATGAGTATTATAGAACGAATGCAATTCGAAAAGAATTGAAGAATTTTCAAAGATTTTTCAATTTTTTTAATTTTTGAAAAATATGTCCCAGTTATGATCCTATAACTTCAAAAGTATTTTTTCATATTAAAAAATGTATACATGTTTGCAAATAAGACGTTCATATCTTTCATTTAAGCTATCATTTGTATTGATCTAATGATTTTTGTATAAATTTTCTAAATACTACATTTGTGAAAGAGTTTAAAAAAAATGGTTAATACTCAAAATTAACTCCTATACAGGCCAAATATACGATATCTGATAGCTTTATAATTATATTTGGCAAAGCCTCAGAATTCGGTATTCGACTACAATTTAAACGTTTCACTGATAACATTTTATGGGCGTTAGGCAAGAGGGCGTGACCCCTCCCACACAACTGAAATTTTTGATATTGAATAGCTTTGGAGTTATAGGTGGCCGCACAGCCTCGGAATTTGGTACTCGACCACAATTTACTCGTGCCGTTTCACTGATAGCATGTTATGGGCGTTTGGCAACGGAGGCGTGGTAGCAACACACAGTGTCTCAGCTAGTTATTTATAGAAGCGCGAAGATTTCGTTGTTTTGTTTTGATTGCGTTATTTCTGTTATTTTACTCATTTCAAAGAGTTTACAGTATTGCAAATCCTATTATAACGTAAAATTGCGGTTTAGGGATTTTTAAATTTATCTAAAAACGCTAAGAACATTGTTTGCAAACAAAATCCTATGTAACATATATGATAACTAGGTTTTTAAAGTCTGAAGAATTTGTTTAGTACGAACTCACCACGTCCACTTTGATGGAGGTAATTTTGAGTATTTTTACTAAAACCGAAATACGTAAATATCCAACCTGCTACAATAATACTTTTTACCTTAATATTTTCGTTGAAATATTTTTTTAACAACAAAGTAAAAATAAATCCAAAATATATATCGAAGTCATATTTTGCGCACTTTAATATGGGGGAAATGTTAAATAAACGGTATATTTTAAACTCTTTCGCAAATGCTGTATTCAAAAAATGTCGACAAAAATCGTACAAATAATCGTATAAATAATAGCTTAAATAAAAGGTATAAATGTCTCATTTGTAAATATTTATTGATCTTGTAAAATAAATTAATACTTTTTTATTCATATTTATTTTTATTTTATTTATATTTTTTATTTATTTTCAAAACTCAAAAAAGTCGAAAATTCTTCTAAAAAAATTCGAACCAACCTGGAAAAGTCTTAATGATTTCTATTATCTAGAAAAAATACTTTATCGAACTAGCAATGTCGTTTTCAGCGCGCAAACTTTTAATCAAATTGCTTACCACTGTTATTAATTTTTTATTCACTTTTAAATAAAAAATACAATGAATAAAACATTTTGTTATTCATTACTATTTTATGAATAAAATGTTCGCAATTATTTTTTATTCATTATTATTTTTTTATTCATTATTAATTTTTTATTCATTATAAATTTCGTATTCATTTCTAAGTTTTCATTCACTTTTGAATAATAACTGAAATGAAAAAAAATCTTGTTATTCACTTTTGAATAATGAACCAAATTAATAATAAATAAAAAATTAATAATGACTATAAAATTAATAATGAATAACACATGAATAGGCAATGAATCAAGAAATAATAATGCGCAAAAAATTAGTTATTGAAAAACTTGAAATTATTTTTGAATTGCATTCGTTGTAAATGGCATTTATATAAATTAAAAAATAATTAATTATTCTGAATAACGAAAAAAAATAATTGAAGTAAATTACTAATCAATTTCTTAAATATCAATGTGAATTAAAAATTTTATTTATAAACAATTTTGAATTCATTGGATGGATTTGTATGTCGTTATTCAGTTTTCCTTAAGATTCTGAATGTATATGCAGATTTTACTGCTCTGGCTGATTCAATCAAAAATAGTCAATATTAATAGCAAGCAGTGAATAAGAAAATCTGCTTCGCACAAAATAAGGAAATCATCATGAAAATAATGCAAACAAACAAAAACATTTGTTGCTGTCGAGCAGAGATCACAATTGCTTGGTTCCAACCAGGGCTACCAGATGTTTTGAACACCTTGTCCCCTTTTGCCACTTCGAAAATCCCCAAAAATCTCCAAAACCTACCCAGATCCCCGAAAAGATTCGATTTTTGAAATTTTTTGTTTATATATTTATTAACTGATGATGTAGCTTTTGTATAAAAAAAATGTTTATGCAGCAATATTTGAATCATGAATCATGAATAGTTTCAATATAATAAGTATACATTTATTTAGCATATAACTTATATGCTTATAAGCATTTCAAATTTAAATAGCAAAAATAGTTCGACATCCTGAATAAAAAAAAAACTTAAGTTAACATTTCAAAAATACAATAGAGCAAGGAGTTATTACTAAACTATAATTTTTTAAGATAGATAACCATTAAAATTCATTTGCTCCATAAAAATACTCCATCACAGTAAACCATTAACTGCTTGAAAGACGTCAATTTTATGTTGCTTAGTTAAGTCTCCTTTTTTATTTTTTGGATACATATTTGCCAAATTAAAACGAGTTAACATATCTGCTGTTGGGAAAAAATTGCGGCAGTATACAGAAAATACATTTTAAAAAAGCCACAGTTTCGATAGTATCGTAAGTACAGACGTAGAATTCTTTTTTATACAGTAATAGAGAAAAATTCTTGTTTTTTATTTATATTTTACAAAATTATTTTAAAACATTTCATCTTCTAAATAAAAATGATTCAAAAACGAATTTGTTGTTGTTGTTGCCTTCTTCAAACTTACTTGATCTAAAAAGCCCTCAATTAAATTCTTGTTAAAATTTGTTTTGTTTTATAAAAACTTTTCGTTTGATATATACATTATATATGTTAATGCTCTTTACTACAGGAAAAATAAATAATTCAAATTTTCCCGATATTTATTTCCATTTATTAAACGTAACTTTGAATAACATTTAGTTGTAACCAACATAAAAAACTAACAACAAATTTATCATTAAAAATATTAAACGAAAACTTTTTATAAAACAAAACAAATTTTTACTTGAATTTAATTGTGAGCTTCTTTGATCAAGTAAGTTTAAAGAAGGCAACAAAAACAACAAATTTGTTTTTGAATAATTTTTATTTAGAAGATGAAATGTTTTTAAATAGTTTTTAAAAATATGAATGAAAAAAACAGAATTTTTCTCTATTACTATATAAAAAGGAACTCTACGTCTATACTTACGATACTATCGAAACTGTGCTTTTTTTTAAAACGCGTAGATTTTTTTTGATATTTTTTTATTGCGGTAGAAACTTTTTTGTTTATCTTTTCAATGGTAATTTTTGTTGTATTTAATTTATGTTATTGTGAAAAAAGTAACTTTTTGTCGGAATTGTTTCACATTTTAACTGGCAACCTTGGCTAGTAGTAGTACATTTTGCTCTTTAAAATAGAAATTCCCTGATCCATCTTCATACCTGTACACTTGAGGCCAAAATTCTTTCAAATTTGTAGGTAATCAATAAATTGTTCTTTCCAATTGACGAATGGCAGCTTGTTCCATTGATTCTCATAAATACCATTAGAAACTGTTGGATCTTAAAATTTCTAATAATCTCTTCCACCTGAGAAAATTTGCCACAATTTAGAGGGTTGAAACAGCGTACGATAGAAAGATACTTATATTTTCTAAATGTCTCCCCAAAAATACCCTAGATAGAAATGAAAATTCCACTCAAATCTACTCATCCCCAAAGTTTAAACTTTGTCCCTTAAACTAATTCAAAATCGCCAAAATGGGGACAAATCCCCATATCTGGCAGCCCTGGTTCCAACAACAACAACAATGGAAAAAACAATTACAACATAAAATTTCTCGACTCTCGCTAGCTATGAGAAACCATGCATGGTGATCTATGCTGTGAAGCATTGTGGAGTGACGAGAGAAAGAGCATTGCAGAGAGAATGTGCATGCAAACGTTGGGAACTTTTCTCTCAAGAAAGCTTTTTCATCGCGCTCACAAAAGCTTACGTATTGATCTGAAAAATATTTGTTACTTTTTAATGTTCTACGTGGCGCATCTTTATACTATATAATCTTTGGCTCAGCGTTGAAAATTATAAAGTGAAAGTAAAAAAAGTGAAAGTGCTACATCATAATTCGCACACAACATTGGCAACTGACAATTTCAATATGCAGTGTGAAAGTATTGATTTATTTTGCTACGTTTGCGGTCATCAAATCAGAAAAAAAAGTTCTACAACATTGCAAAAGGAAAAGAGTCTTTTAACTAGTCAATTCAAGAAAGCATGTAAGTTGTTTTTCGACGAAGTAGACTTGACCGGTGCAAATTAAACACCTAACACAGTGTGTCGCCAATGTTATAACAATCTCATGGCATTGTTGAGTGGAGGCAAACATAGTATGAATTATTGTAAGCCGGTAAACTGGATTAATCTCCCAGGTGATCATGATGAAACCAGTTGCTATGCATGCGTAAATTACACATGTGGTCTAAATCGATGTGCTGAGAGGAACAAAAGTTTTAAAGCAACTGTAACAGCTACACTACCAGTGCTTGCCCCTGAAAATTTTGTATCACCAATGCCGCCAACTCCAGATCGTAGCACAGAATGTACAGGAATGACTAGAGTAAGTGGTGTTACTCATGAAGATCCATTTGATACCGATTATGAGCCCCAACAGGGAAGAGATGGACCACAACTTATAACACAAATGGAAACAAACGTGCCTGTGGGCACCATAAGTTCTGAATCAGAGTCAGATTCGGACGACGATTTGGATCCACAACTTAAGAGAGTGCGATTTGCAAGTCCAGGGCCATCAACATTATAAACATAATACGAATATTTTTTTTTTATAATTTTTGTAATAGATAGCATAGTATTGTAGTGCCATCCCTGCTGAGACTACTAATCCCTACAACACTGAATCATTATTACTAAATATTTATGCTACTACTCTTTGTTACAACCCTAACTCTAAATGTCAACCCATACCACCTAAGAACTAAGATTAATAAAATCAGTAATAGCATAACAATGAAACCTGCAACATGCCTTTTCACTTACGGGAGAAGGCTTTATAGTATCTCAATGTTGAAGTAAAGAAAAAACAAATGAAATTAAAAAATTTTCGGGAAATTTTTCACTTTTGCGGCTACCTAAGCGCTACCTAAACGGTGTTAAGAATCATTCCTAGGAATGATTGAGATTGTTTATTGAGATCTTAGGTTCATTTTTGTAGTTGATTATTTCCTTGAATTTTGAACGGTTTGCTACCTATGGACCTGAACAGGGGAAAAAAGGTAAAAAAAAACTGAATTGTTAAAGTTTTTTGCAATTTTGACCTTCTTTATGACAAGAGCTACAACTTTTTTCAGAGAGTAAATCAAAATTCCGAACGGTTTGCAAGACATGAGCTTGAGAAAATGATAATTTTTTTTAAAATGACACAGAGGCCCCAAATCTTTGGGGGCCCTTAAAAAAACCTGGAGGAGTTTGGGCAAAACTGGGAGACAGGGGTCTTTTGTTTTTGGTCTTTTATCACGTAGTGATGTCCGTATATGTTTATTTTTCCATGACTTAAAAAATTACACACTGTGTTATCGTATGAGCTTCAAACAAATAATAAACAGTTTTCTTTGCCTCATGAACAATAGGTAATTTTGACTTACGTCGTATAAGAACTAGGCCGACGATATGAACTATAAAGGAAACAAAGCGCTCGGCTCCCGCTACGTTTTTATATTTTCTACAGCGGGAGCGAAGTGCATACATCTGATGACATTACTATTGTATGTTAAAAAATGCGCAAGGAAAATGAAGCGCTCTACTGTTTTTTTTGGAGCGCTTCAGATTCGCTTATGGAGCGCACACTTTTCTGCTTTGAAAAGTAAATAAAAAACTTTCACATACCACAAAACAGGTCCTAGAAATTCAAAAATACTAAATTTCTGTATGCAACTAAATAAAAAAAAACATTATTGTTTTTTGTTATTTTTAAGTTTGCCAAGCTTAAGTTTGGCCAGTTAGGAAAATATTTAATAATTGAAGGGCTTACTGCAAGAACATGAATAGCCACACACAAAATATTTTTAAATAATCGACTCCAAAGTTTTGAAAAAATTTATTTTTGTATGAAGGAATGGAATTCAACACAGAAACTTTTACAAATAGGTAAGAAAATTAACAAGAAATAGCCTAAACCTCTTCTGTGGTTGTTGGCAATGCATTGAGTAATGCGTTTAGCCTAAAAAAATTGATGTTTTTGATCACGTGGCTTATCACGTTATTGCAATAAGCACTTCAATTATAAAAATTTAAAAAAAATTCTTTCCGCAGCTGAAAATTATGAGCATAATATCAATTTTGTGCTAATTCTTTTTTTCTAACCTTTGCCATTTCCTGAACATTGTTTAGAGCTCAAATTAATTTAACTTTGAGTTAATGAGTTTCGTTAAAGAATTTCATGCATTTACTCTTTATTGTGGTCGAAAGCGAGAAAATCGATCATTTAGCAGATTAAGTTTTTTTTTATATATATGGTGCAGAAATCATCAATCGAATTTATCATTAAATCGATAAAAGCATAAATAAAAGTTGCACTAATGCACATATTTTAATGGTGTTGCCAAATTTGTGCCTTTAAATGGCATCAACTTTTTATTTTTGGTGGTAGTTAAACCAATGGTATTGAGTTTCAAAACACAACAAAATTATGCTCGTTTATATGCCAAAATTGGCTATTTATAGCACTAAGTTTACCGTTGTTTTCTATTTTTATTTTATTTAATTTGCATCATCTCGCTATAGCTTTGGCTTTATATGTCCATTTTTTTTCTTTTAATTTGCTAATTTAAATATTGTATTTTATGCTAAACAACAATTTAAATGTAAACAAATGATTTGTTAAAATTGACATACTTTGTGGACGCAAGTTGAATCTGTTATTTAATCGCTTTTTCAATACATTTAACCCAAAATTCAATGTTTATTTTGTTGCTATCGCATGAATCTGATCATCTATGAGCTCTTCAACTGCGAATTTAGTAGTTGTTTTTCCCATTTTAACTATGCTATCTTAAATCAAGTTAATCGATACTTGTACCAGCAGTTCAAAACTGGCAGCTATGTTATTTAAAGAAATGCTTGATATGTTAATAACGATTTGAATAAAAATACACCTGTGTCTTATTCAATTAAGTGCTACAATAGCATCAACACTGCGATAAAGTATAGTCTGTCGACTAATTTGGTGTTATAAATTAAATATCTTATTATAATTATTTTACATTTAGCTCAAATGACGATCAAAATTAATTCTTGTTCAGGTGTGAAGATAAGATCTGCACAACAAAGCAGTATGTGTCCCATTTGTGTCAATAAATAACACTGTGCGACAATTTCGGTGTTCTTGAAAGTAACTTTCAATCAGTGTTACTGTTTTTTTTTTTAAAATATCAAAGAACCAAGGCATGCGCCTTATACAAACATGGTTTGGTATTTGACCTGAAAGGAAAGAGATAGATTTATTTAGAGGAATTGATTGGAACCATACGTGAATTATTGATTAGGCGAAACAACCGTGAAGGACAATGTTAATTGCTTTTAACCGAGGCTAGTGTTATGCCTTAACCTTGGCAAGCATTTCCAGACCTTAGTTGCTCCTGTCCTTTAATTCCACATTTTCCACAATTTAGCTGTGGATTTTTAGTTTCCATACTCAGGAAAAAATACTCTTACCTGATTGAGGTTATTTTTACCTAACGAATTTGGTTAGGAGAGTGAACCACATCGTATTAACCTGATTCACGTTACTTTCACCTGACGTTTTTGGTGTTCGGTAATACATGTAGGAAATATCGGAAAAAATTGGTGAAAAAAACAACCTGCCAGCTGTCAAATTCTGCTATAGTGATGCCAGAGATGCATAAGGCAGGTGAAATGAACATGACTTTAAGTTTTCAATTTTATCTAATTCGGTGGTCATTTGGTATAAAACAATCTCCCTCTGGCTGGTGACAAAAAGTGTTTTTTTTTTTATTGATTTTGTTTCTCGTGATGTGATTGTTAAAAAATTTGCATGTAGGTGCTTGAGGTAAAAACATTTGAACCTAGCATTTGGTTAAATAAGCCTAATTTAATTCGATTTAACCACATATACTGATTTAAAATCGGTTAAGATAACTACATTTGTCATTTTCATTAAACAACAAAAACAGGTTAAATTGTGGCCTGAATTGCATGTGGTTATCTTTACCTGACAATACATGTTGGAAAATTTTAATCTGAAATTTTGTTAAGACTTTGTTAAATTAACCAGATTTTTTTCTGGATGCATAATTCTTAAATGTAGGAGAGAACAAAGAAAGTGCAAAGTACTATGCCCAAACTCGGATTCGAACCAGGGACCTCTGGGTTGATAGTCTAGCGCACTCTCCACTGGACTACAAAGGCCGATTATTTGTAGCGATAATTTTCTATTTTTTTCTCGCGGTCAGTTTTTGGCTATTTGGTGATTTTCTTTTTCATTTGGCTATATTTATTATTCGGCTATGTTTTTTTTATTCGGACGAAAATTTTTTTTTTGATGTACACCTAAATGATTCAAAATTTGTTCACGAAAGGGAATTTTCTCTTCATTCAAACACGACCTACCAGTGATGCCAATCGTGCAGCACACGGCAAAAGTATACAATAATTTTACATGTAGCAACTCATATCACGAGTAACTAAAGATTAGGGTAGAAGGGGGAGGCTTCGACAGCCTAACAAAAAATAATTTTTCTTCTAAATGCAATGGGACAGGTTGTTTTCGAAGCAAATTTGTGCGCTACGTTTAAAAATTACCAAACACTCAGTATTTTTGTTATTTTCGAAGCTGTGTAAAAAATACATAATTTCAATAAAATATCAAAACCTCCCCCATTAATGGAGCCTTCGTCAGTCTTCAGGGAGGCTTAGATACAGGAAGGGAGCCTTCGTCATTTGGTTTGTTTGACTAATATTTGTATATTTAAGTGCATATTTTATTGGAAATTAACTTACTTTTAGTTCTTATAAATTGTCTAAGTGCAGTTAATTATACTTAAGTATTATATTATATAGATAGACTATATATAAATAAAAAGGTGAGGGGATAAGCGAAATTTTATTATTTCTTATCGTATGTTTATGTTAGTACAATCTTCAAAATATATTTTAGACGAGTTCTAGAAGTTCCTGATAGATGATAAGGAGATGGACAAATGCACACAATATCTTATTTTAAAACCATTCATAGTATATCTTTTATATATATAACTTTTTTGTTGCAAGAACTTTAAGTCGCACGAACATTTATTTAGTTCTTGTACTACTCTGATAAAATAAAATGGCTGTTTGGCTTTAAACTTAAGGAACGAAGTTATTTTTTCACAGCAGGAACGTTGCCCATCATCAGTTGTGACAATTCTTCGTCTTCATCATGAACAAAAGTTAGGGATTCGTAGAAGTCAGCAATACTAAAGGTATCATCGTGTATTCATCGATACACTATGTCGAAGCCTCACGTTTTCATTTGACAAATATTCCCTCGCCCACTTATTTCACAAATTGCTGAATTTAAAATTTCCTTTTTATTCATTCAACAAGCCTTGAATAGCGTATAAGCAGCAACAATGTGTTTAAGTAACTGCACAAAAGAAACGAAAAGTTCAATATTATATTATCTGAGTTTCAGATCAAAAGTAATAAGCAAATATTACATCAACACGTTGCAGAAATACAAAATCATTTCTGCAGAAAATGACAACCGCGTTCGGTTGGGAGAAACGTGTTTTGATTGCGCAAACCAAATTTTTTTTTTTTGCGTTTTGGTGACAAAAAAAATTTGCTTAGGCAACACTGCTTACCAGAGATCTGCAAAGGATAACTCTGAGTATATCCGATTTTTTGAGTATATCCGAAAAAAATAAGTACAAAAACTTATTCACCCTTAGAGCACGCAACTCGACTCATATTCTCTTCTAAGAAGCCAGAATGCGGCAGCTCGGATCGGAAAAGATCGGGTTTTTTCGGTTTATAAATACTTATGGTTGCTGTCGTCTTGCTGATACTTATCCTACTTGCCGAAATACTCATAATCGACATAAGCAGCCGAATCACTCGGCTCATCTGCTACAGATATGAAAGAGAGCACAGTAGAGCGCAGTAGAGCGCAGTAGAGCGCAGCAGTAAATAGTGAGCGAGTTTTTTGTATTTGTTTTGTGCTATTTTTTCCTGAGCATTTAGATACCAACAGATGTGTTATTCTTGGGTTGCTTTTTATTTTTATCTTACACAGTGAAAGCTGCGCATGAGGTAAAGTTGTTGAGGCTTAAAAATAATACGCAGTTTCAATGGTTGAGCCCCATACAAAAGTTGTCAATAAATAGAAGGACTCATCGTAAACCAATAAAATTTTGTGTATTATTTGAAATTTGCTTTATTAGAATACACACAAAAATATTTTTAAATCCACCCTTAATCACGCCTACTCCCATATAACACAAATATTTAAAACGCCAAATTTTTTTGCCTTGAACCAATACAAGAACCATTCTGTCAGAAATCTTCAATGTATGTCTAACATAAAAAAAATATTTTTGCCACGCCCACCTTTAATACGAAATTTTCCACTTCACGTGTTTTTCCCAATTCAAACTTCAATGAAGCGCAGCATCTAAACTGTTAAAATTAGTAGTTTATATAATTCAAAGATATTATTTGTTTGCTTTTTATAAAAACAGAAAAAAATCATCAAAAAAAGCTTATCGTTCGTTTTTATTCCAAAAAATAGGAGTGAACCTTATGCGTTTTGCCACAAACTGTCGCTGATTGTAAGTCTGATACTATCAACAGTTGAAAAAGATAATAGCATACTTTTTGGCAAACTTTTGGATAAAGTGAGCACAGGTCGTGTAGCATGGCTTGCATACGTATTCTAATTCTCTTGTTTAGAATCAAAGAATATATATTTCACTTTCAGCTAAAAACCAGAGTGCAATACATTTTCTCAATTGTCTGTAATAACTCTTGAAAAATATCAATATTTTACGAAATTTTTCAACAATTTTACATCAACCGGATTTTAAGGCGTCTACACAGAAAACCTACATATATTTCCGATAAATATTTTTGAATCATGCTACTTAGAATATTCTTAAATAACGCAAAGAAAAAATTCACAGAAAGAGGTTATCAGTTTTGGTATTTATTTCCAACTTTCAACCACTGTGCGCCGGCCTTTTGATTTTGTTTTATTTTTGTTTATGTCTAACAAACCAAAATCACAAGCGTTGTTGTTGTTTTCTTCTCCATAGAGTGCAACAACAAAACACTAAGAGCGAGTTTTCGAGAAAAGACAAACAAAAAATGAGAGCTCACATGGCCTGCATACAAGGGCTTACGAAAAGTGCATAGCAAAAAAACTAATTAACGCTAAGAGACCTTGGCAGAGAAGGAGCAATACTCAGAGTACACTTAAAATAAATTCAAATCGAGCGCCTTTGTAATAAACTTACTTAACGTACTCATTGAAAACGGCTCGAAGTGGTTCGGGCCACACCGCTCTCGGATATGAGAATGTATTTATACCCGAAAAAATGCTAATGGAGCCGAATGCCTATAAGTATTTTACACATTTTATTGAGTATGGATAGAGTTGAGAACAGCACGACAATCGGCTATGATTTGAGTATCGGAATTCCGTCGGATACTTATTGCAGTTCTCTGCTGCTTACAATATCGTAATGGTTTTTGGTACACGGTTAGAAATCTTGTACTAAAATTGAAACTTTTCTGTTCTACATATAAATCAACACAAGCTTTGCTTTCAAATCTAGTATTTGCAAAATATTAAAAATTTATTTACATACAGCTGCGGTTTTAAATTTAGTACAGGCTTGGATTAAAATATAAGAAAAAAACAAATATCAAACATCATGAGATTCGAACCAACGACATTCAGTTTGTAAGTTCTCTAGTCTAACCACTGCGGTTTTGCGCTATGCGTAACAAAAGTAATAAGCAAACATATAAACCGAATTGTCTAATATTGAGTCTCAGCATTACCAGGAAGGCTTTTTACGGGTCCAAATTCTAATTTAGTATCTAATCGTACTAGAATTTAGTCTAACTTGTGTTAAAAACAAAAAGTAATACATAATTGTTCTCAAATTTAAACCAAAAAGCTAAAAAGAACGCTGTAATATTTGTTTTGTACTTAAATTTAAGCAAAAAAATTAAAAAGGAAGCTGTAATATTTATTTGGTTTCAATTTGAGTACAGTAGAGTTTAAGTTATGAGTTAGAATTTGCGAAGTTTAAATTTTTAACTGCAAGGTTTAACATAATGCCGTAATATTTTAGCTGGACTAAAATTTAGTCCAAGATTGTTAACCGTTTAGTCGGTATCTCCTTAAAAAACCCACCAAGGATTTTTTCTGAATTGGCTTACAAACACGTCATTTTTCTAAGGTTTAAGTGTGTGATTTATTCATACATTCAAACTATTGTATCTCCTAAACTGTTTGCAATTTCGACTTTAAACCTTCACCAAAGATCTTGCAAATTTCTAGCCCCACAAAATTCAGCTGAATTGACTTTAAAAAGTCTTTGTTTTCGGGATAAAATGCCACTAAGTATTCTTCTAAATTTTTATGGCCAGCAAAAATTCAAAACAATTTAACGTCAGTTGGGGATTTAGTTTCTAAACTTCAAAAAGCATGACTTTCATCATTGTATCTTAAATTGTCTCTCATTCTCTCAAGACATCTTTGTTAAATACTTAAAGGCTAATACCACCATCAAAGTTTTCAATACTCGGAATCTGTTTTAACAGCGACATATTTTTCTAAAATGTGTAGTTTTTCAAAAGTATGTATAATAATAAAAATTTTCTGTTTGTTTGTTTGTTTTTCATTAATTCTACTCTAAACGACTGAATGGATTACGCCCACATTTGGTACACATATTGAGTGTATTAGACCATTCATTATCTTAAGGGAATTTTTGAAAATTTATATTTTCACAAAGTTCCAGCCAGAAAAGCTTCTATTTGACCTAGAAATCTCATATAGAAAATTTGGTTGCGATCGGATAGTAATTGATAGTGCCATAATGGCTCTGTACATTCAGAAAACAGTTTTTATGGAAAATTAAGTTTTTTATTTCAATTTGTTTAAACTAAACACAATATTTAATCTGCCTCTTTGTGCACTGTTAAATTAATGATCCTTCACAAAAAGATATTTGTGGCTGAAATCAGTTGAGAAATTACGTATTTTTGAAGATAAAATGTTTAAATAAGTGCCGATTTCTTATGTATGGATATTTTGTTCGGTGTCCTTTCGCGAATTGCTGCACCAATTGCATCTGCCCTTTGTTCTTGGTAAACCTTTACGGTAGCAATTTCAATTTATGCTCATTTGTATTCCAAGTGGATGGCTCCACTTTAAGAAATTAGGAGAAAAAAGAAAACAAGGAAATACTTTGTTTTGTACGAGACGAAATTGCTTACTTATGTCTTCCAAATAAGAAACTCGTCGACCTTCCCCTAATTTTGCTATTGATTGTAGACTCTCCACAATTTTTCGTTTTTAGTCCAAGAAAACTTCTACATCGAAAAACGCAAGAGCCACTGCTTCTGGGCATAGCAACCACAAGTGGTTGTTGATTTGAGCAATACAGATTCAGTGTGGCTAAATTCTTTTCAGCATACGCTATGGAATATTTTTCCAAATTTAAGTCCTGATCCGGACAGCCAGGTCATTTGTGGATGCGTACCAGAGAACTGCACAAGCCTACTTGAAGTCTATTTCAAGTACTTGCTTAAAATACAAGTTCAAACTAGCTTGAGCTTGGTATTTTTGAATCAAGTATAGCTTGTAGTTGAATATAAATAAGCCCACTACAGCTTGCGACTTGCAAGCATGCTAGCTTACAAGCGAACGGCATGAAGTTTCAAGTAAAGGAAAGCTTGATGCCTTCGGCAAAAAGCTTGAAAAGCTTGAAATTGAAGGCAAGTATCCAAATAAAGCAAGTATCCAAAAAATTCAATGAGCTTGTGTAGGAAAAGCTTAAGAGTATTGTGACTTCTTAGGGTTCTGTGGACTCCGTGGTTGGCAGTTTTAAAGGTCAGATGATTTTGTATCTGATGTCAGAATTTAAAATTCAAGATGGCGGGTAGAGTGGCCACCTAGATTTTTGGGTATTTTTGCAAATTATTTTAATTTTGAAATTCTGACAGCGGATTTGATTTCGAATATAATGTCACAGTTTTTAAATTTAAGATGGAGGTTAGGGTTGCCACCTAAATTTTTAACACAGTATTGCCACCTAATAATATGTATTTTGCAGAGTTTTAAACATCACTTATCAGTAGTAGGGAGTCACTGATTACGAATCTTCAGTCAGAATTTTAAAATTCAAGATAATGAATAGGGTTGCCACCTTAATTTTTTGTATTTTTATGAATTCGGAGCTGGAAAAAAAAATGATACACCAAAAATGGGTCGCTGAATTTGAATCCGTTGTCAGAATTTCAAAATTATAAAATTTTGGAATAAAAGGGTTGCCACCTAATAATATGTCTTTTTAAGAAATTTAAACATCATTTATCAGTGTTAGGGAGTCACTGATTTCGAATCTGAAGTCAGAATTTTAAAATTCAAGATGGATTTGGATTCAGCGACCCATTTTTCGCGTACCATTTTTTCTTTGCCAGCCCCGAATTCATACAAAAACAAAAAATTAAGGTGGCAGCCCTATCCACCATCTTGAATTTTAAAATTCTGACTTCAGATTCGAAATCAGTGACTCCCTAAAACTGTTAATTTATGTTTAAAATTCTGAAAAAACATATTATTAGGTGGCAACCCTATTATTTCAAAATTTTACAATTTTGGCATTCTGACCACGGGTTCGGATTTAGTGATCCATTTTTGGGCTAACATTTTTTTTGCCAGCCCCAAATTCATAAAAATACAAAAAATTAAGGAGGCAACCCTAGTTACATCTTGATTTTTAAAATTCTGACTTCAGATTCGCAATCAGTGACTCCCTAACACTGATAAGTGATGTTAAAAACTCTAAAAAATACATATTATTAGGTGGCAATACTGTGTTAAAAATGTAGGTGGCAACTCTAACTTCCATCTTAAATTTTAAAACTGTGACATTATATTCGAAATCAAATCCGTTGTCAAAATTTCAAAATTAAAATAATTCTCAAAAATACCCAAAAATCTAGGTGTCAACTCTATCCGCCATTTTGAATTTTAAATTCTGAAATCAGATCCGAAATCATTTAACCCCTAAAACTGCCAACCACGGAGTTCACAGAACCCTTAAAAGTATTAATACGCCTAAGCTTTTCCTACACAAGCTCATTGAATTTTTTGGATACTTACTTTAAATTCAATTAATTGGATACTTGCGAGCTTACAAGCTTTTGCCGATCGTTTCAAACTTTTCAAGCTTCTACCAGACAAGTTAATTCTAAACAAGCCAAGCCAACTAGCAAGCTTGAATATGACTTGTATCTGTTTGGTATTTTTGCAAGCTGGCTAAAGCTTGCTTTTTCAAGTTTGGATACATACTTGAATTCAAGTACTTGAAAAGGCTTGAACTTCAAGTAGGCTTGTGCATTTCTCTGATGCGTACCACACTTTGATATACAAGTGCACGAGAAACATAAATATATCTCGTAGCCCGTTTAATTTTCTTTGGGTAATGAAGATTTTCAACGAGTAAATGCCTTTTCCCATGAATCTTGCGTTTGAAGTTGAGTTGCAAGTTTTGAACTCACGATGTTCTTTACCAAGGAGTGCGACTGAAAGTTCTAGTAGTTCTTTGTAATTTGGACAAAATTGAATATTGTGAGGTTTTTGATAGCAGAAATTGCTGATGGTATCACTGCCTCATCGGTTATATTTGAGCTAACGATTACATTTTCCATACCACTTCAAAATGACATACGATCCAAATTGTCCAAAACAGTGGCAAAACGATTCAGGCTAACAGGTTGTTGCACACGGAGAGAAAAAATGTTTTTATGTTAAGCAAAGATTTAACTTGATTAAAGTAAATTACAAAGTAAGCTTTATCTGCTCAAATCAAGCCAAATTTAGAAAAAGCACTTTATAGTCAGCATTTCTTTCTATAATTGAGCGGAATGCAGAATGCAGAATGAAAAACTATACAAGTACTTTCAATCTGAAATCTTTTAAATTTTTGCCTTTAAATTATGAGTGAAAAAATCACTTTTCCTCTTCTCACCTACAGATACGTATTTTATTTTGCAAATTAGAATAATTTTACTGTGAAACTTAAAACAAAACCCAATTTCCTTCAAGTGCCCAAATTAACTTCGATAGCCATTTTAATTGCTTTTCAATATTAGGAGATATGGAAATTTTTTATTTTAAAAAATTTAATTTTTTGCTCTAATCCATTTCAGTATTTTAATTTTCACAAGATATCAGAAAATCTTTTAAAATAAGTTATTACAAATATTATTTTATAGAATGAATGGAAAACATAATTGAAAAGAAAGCATATTTAAAATATTACAATTTCACATGCAAAATATATAACAATCTTATATATCAAACAAAAATGACTAATTTTCAGAAATATAATTATTTGAATCAAGCAAATTCTTCTCTTTACAAGAAAAAGAAAAATCAAAGCATTCTGATATTATGAAAATTGTTTATTTATATGAAGCAAATTCTTCTCAATTCAAGCAAAACATTTTAATATATTGCTTACTCGACAGCAAAAAATTGTGACAGTCCAATGCGTTTTAAGTTTTTATAGAAAACAATGTTCTGTAAAGCTGTAGATAAGACGCAGAAAATTTTGTTTAATGACACAAGGAATCACTAACCGTTCCTGAATTACATTCACTTTAATACTTTGGAGACTCCAAACATTTTGCAACAACTTTGTTAAAAGTTTAAAATCTAAATTCTACTTGAAACTTGTACAAAAATTCTTTATTCGTTCTAAACCAGACAACTCCTGTAATAGGTATGTCTTAAGCGGTTATATTTTGATAAACATTGAGATTTTTGCAGCTATTTTTTGGTGCTGCACTGTGTAATTAACGTCACAAAATCCAAGCAACTTGTTATCAGACACTCTTTTGTATAAAAAATTTTATAGTCTCCAAATTAAGCGTCTAAAAAGTATTAAATTTCATTTAAAACCTAAAAAATTATGAGGTGCCTCATTTTTAAACACGTTAACTTACAATTTAAATAATTTTCATTATCTTAATTTAATAAAACCAGTTTTATAAAAAACAGCTTGAATCTAATTTTATTGTTTCAAAAAAATTTGCTTGACAATATAAGCTTAATAATTGTTTTATATTTTTTTTTAGTTCTGTGTCATTACTATGGCTAGGAGCTCCATATAGAATAACACTCAGTTCTGTATTTCGGCGACTTAAATGATTCTTCTTCTTGAGACAGTTGTATGAATTTTATCCTATGTACTATTGATATTCAGACCTATTGGAAACAATTTTTCACGTGGAATCGAAAAAGGGAGTTTTCATTTTAAAGATTACTTACTTACTTACTTAGTTGGCGCTACAACCGTATGCCGGTCTTGGCCTCATCTAATAGCTTGCGCCAGCCATTTCTGTCTTTCGCTTGCTGGCGCCAGTTGGAAATTCCAAGCTTCGTCAGGTTGTCCTCTAATTGGTCTTTCCAACGAAGATGCGGTCGCCCTCTTCTGCGTTGACCGCCGCTGGGTACCGAATCGAATGTTTTCTTCACTGGAGCATCATCTTTCATGCGCTGAACATGACCAAGCCAGCGAAGCCGCTCGATTTTAATGCGCTTGACTATGTCGATGTCAGCGTACAGCTCATACAGTTCATCATTCCACCGTATTCGGTACTCGCCATTGACGCAGATTGGTCCGTAGATCTTACGAAGAATCTTTCTCTCGAATGCTCATAAAGTCTTTTCATCTAAACTGCTCAGCGTCCAGGTCTTTGATGCGTAAAGTAGGACGGGCATGATGAGCGATTTATAGAGCGTGATTTTCGTTCGTCGAGAGAGGGCTCTGCTTCTCAATTGCCTACTGAGCCCAAAGTAACACCTGTTGGCAAGAGTTATTCTTCGTTTGATCTCAATGCTGATGTCGTTGGTTGAGTTAATGCTGGATCCCAGATAAACGAAGTTCTTCACAACCTCGAAGGAGGTATTGTCAACGGTAACGTGGGTTCCAAGACGCTGGGACTGTTTGTTTGTTGACACTAAGTATTTCGTCTTATCTGCATTCACTGACAGACCCATTCGACTTGACTCTCTTTCTAATCTGGAAAATGCTGCACTGACTTCGCGCGTATTATGGCCAATGATTTTAAAGATTAAGCTCAAGAATAAATTTTGTACAAAAACTTTAAAGTGCTGTAACTTTAAAGTTTATTGATAGATCTTAGCGCTTTGAATGCAAAAACTAAATAACTTTTCGAATTCTTTTTTGATTTCAATCCTTATGATATGATATTTATGAATCTTTATGATAAAATATGTGGGGCTAAGTATGGAAAAAAATAGTTTCATCGTTTTGACCCTGAAGACGAGGTCAAAGGTCATTGGCGCCTATTATGGAAGTGTTGCACTCAGTACCACCTTTATCATGACATATCATTCTTAAAAATCAAACATTAAATACCAAAGTCAAACATTTAAAACGATTTTGGCTGTTTTTAGGGCGTGGCAGGAGCGAAAATTTTTAGTGTCCTAAAATTTTCTTGAGAGAAGCTTTCATATGAGAGGCGGACTTTTACAAGTTTGTTTTTCGACCCACTTACTGTTCATCTGGCAACAAAGCCGCGGAGGCAACTGTAATGGTCCAATTATGTTCGCGTAACGCAACGCAAGGTGGCCGTAGCAAATGGCAGATTGCATGTAGATAATTTCGTGTTGATTATGCAGACTTACATCTACTTAAAAAACTTCAACTCAGCTGGTTTTGCTTACAAAAAGTAAGATGTTTTTAATTGGCGGAAAATTATATCTATTAGCAATTTTACCGCACTAAGAACAAAAGACAGAACAAAAAAAAAAAAGAATTGTGCGTTAAACGACACAATTTATCAGCAAATTTATCGCACATAAACTGTTGCTATGAAAATACAGTTTTCACCAGTGTTGTCACTCGAAAATTTTGAATAGTGTAGCATCCAAAAAAGTGGTAGATCTGCCACGATTGTGATAGAATGACAACACTGGCTGTCACAAGACCGTAGAGCCGACGTAAGTTCAAAATGAAATTGAAATTTTTATTTGTTATACATTTATCTTAAGGCTGTGGGATAAGATTCTGTTTTTATCTATACTGTTCTAAGCTTCGTTACGTGGTGCATAACCAGATACACACAAAGCTCCTACAACAGAAATTCACGTGTCATTTGCTACGGTTCGCGTAACGCGAACATCATTGGACCATAAGGCCGCGTTCATAGTTAACGCTATTTGCTGAGCCGAGCCAAGAAACAGATTGGAGCAATTGAGAACGCAAGTCATGCATTTATTTTGCCCCAATGCGTTTTTGAGTTTTAGTTTAGCTCGGCTCAGCACAAATCGTTCACTATGAACGCGGCGTAAATCCTCACTGAGTGGTTAAAAACTCTGGTCAGATGTTTATTGTATTTATTTGGTTAGATACAGCTATCTTTAGATTTTTGTGCAGATAATAATTAGGTTGCCGAGTCCTCCATAATTAAATCCATAAGCTTTGATCCCTCTGAGTGAGAGTTCAATGAAATTACAATTGATTATTTAATAAAAAATAGAATTAAACAAAATCTTGATTGCAATTTTGAAAAATCAAAAAGAGTTAATAATGACCAACTAACTTCTTCACAAAAAACTGTTCAGACTGATTTTAGCACATGGTAAGAGTATCAATCGCCCCTATAATAATTATTAAAGATTTAGATTTTTCAAACGAAGTCATATTTAATTAAAATGTGTTATACACTCAAAAAAATCTGCTTCCCTAAAATTAAGAAACTGTGGCTTTCATTCATAGGCATGGGTTTTTCTATATTCTATAGAGGTTTCTCCTTAATGTAGAGAATTTTTACATGAATTAACGACCTCACGTCTTGATTACGTTGCAATGTTATAAAAACAGCTTCTTAGATTTGAAGACAAGTTTTTACTTAAATATAAGAAATGACATTGTATTGATATCAAGTCTGCTCGCAACATTCTACAGCATGATTTCTTAAATTTGGAGAAACATAAGTTACAAAACTTGGATATTTTATAGAAATACATGTAAGTTTTTCTTTTTTTGTATACCACAAGTGATTTATTTTAAAGATGCATTTCTTATATTTCTAGAAAAAATGCTTTAAAATTACTTACGAAGCGAACGAGTCTTAATGAAGCAAATTAAGCGACGATTGTTGAACAACAGCGATGGTCGAATGGATAAGCCCATGCATTTACACTCACGCGGCCGAGGTTCAAGTCTCCGGATAGTGGTAATTTTTCAAATTAATTTAATGTTAATAATAAAATTGTTTGTTTCATAATTCTCACAGTAAGCTGCTTAAAATCATTAAAAAGGGTTTTTTTTTTGCAAAAACTAAAAAATTTTTCCAGGAATTTGTTGAAAAATTTCTTAATTTCAGAGAAAATTTTTCTCTTACTTATAGCCGATGATTAATAAAAGGTAGAAAATTTCTTATTTTCAAAGCAAATTTTTCTCGTAGTTATAGCCACTGATTAATAAACGACAGAAAATTTCTTATTTAAAGAGAAAATGTTTCTCTTAGTTATAGCTGATGATAAATAAACGGTAGAAAAACTTATTAAAATGTAATAAGATTTCAATACAATTGCGATAAGTATCTTCAATTTAGCGAAATAGTTCGTAAATGATTAAATAATTTTCCTAAAATATTTCCCACTCCTGGTGTCAATTTAACGAAAAATATATACGTCATTTTTAGAAAATCGGCCATGGCGCTAAATGAAGCCCGATTTTCTAACGATTGGGTGCTATTTTTCTAGATTTTTTAGAAATATTTTTCTGAGTGTATCTGAAAACATTCTGATTCGATTTTAGCCGCTTGAAATATGGTCAAAAATATGTAATTTTGTTGGTTTTGTTGTGTCATTATTGTTATTTATTATTATATTTTTTTTTGTTTTTGGGGTGGTATTGTAGTCTAGTCTACACCGGTAAATATGCTTAATTCGTCCCTGGAAGCTGTTAATGGTTTAAAAGCACCAACGGCGCAAATTTTTTATAAAAATTTGTTGTCTACAAAAATGCAAACGATTTTCGTAATCCCACAGGCGATGGCCTACTAGGAGGGTTTGCGCAAGGTCACATATTTTTTATTTTTAATTCTTAAAAAACTAAGTTAAATAATCTTTTCAGATAAGTCTGAGAGAGTTTGTTTGTTCAACAGACTGTCGGCAATATTGTCAGAATATACAGAAGAGGAGTCAGAAAATGAGGTCATCAATGTTCCTTCTAATCCTTAAAGCTTGAAGAAGTTTGTTCTTATATGCTAACAAACTTTGTCAATAACTAAAAAAAAATAACGAATTGCTAAATGAGACTTACAATATTGAGTAAGACTTACAATATAAGAAAAGTTTTTTTTTTAGTTTTTTAATAAGTTTTCACCCTCTTATTCAAAAAATTCTTTGCAAGTCAGTACAAACAAATGTTTACCTTCTATGTGAAAAAATACAGGGTCCGCCATATAACTTTTTTTTTCAACTAGTCTTTATTTCTTGAATGGTAACAATTAGCTCATGTATGATTTGACAGATAATTAGTTTTCTCCTTCCGCTGAACAACGCTTGAACAATGCTGGGAAAGTGGGCCTGCGATCGACTTACAGAAGATGCCGATTTTGCCAAAAAAAAATCATCTTTTCAGATGGAGCTCATTTTGATCTTGGCGGGTATGTAAACAAGCAAAATTGTCGCATTTGGGGCATAGAAAACACGCACGCATACATTGAAAAGCCGCTGCACCCAAAACGAGTCACTGTTTGGTGCGGATTTTGGTCCAGAGGCATAATTGGGCCATTTTTCTTCGAAAATGAGCAAGGAGTGGCCGTTAAAGTCAATGGCGATCGTTATCGGGCCATGTTGAACGAATTTTTGTTCACAAAAATTGAAGAGGAGGATATTGGCAACATTTGGTTTCAACAGGACAGCGCTACGTGCCACACAGCCGAAGCTACACTCGATGTTTTGCGCCCTGTTTTTGAAGATCGCCGCAGAGCTGATGTCATTTGGCCACCTCGGAGCTGCGATTTGACACCGTTGGACTATTATTTGTGGGGTCGTATCATAAGATACGTTTAACGCCGACAAGCCAGAGACAATTGACGCTTTAAAGGCCAATATTCGTGAAGCCATTGGTGAAATACAGCTGCACACAATCGATAATGTGGTTAAAAATTGGACCGATCGTGTAGGCTACTGCATGCCCAGCCGAGGCAGCCATTTGAATGAAATTATTTTCCATTATTAACCGGAAGGATTGTACTTTCAAATAAAAAAAGAAATTTAAAAAAATATTTAGTAGTTTTTTTTTTATAGAATTTTCAAAAAAAAAAGTTATTTGGCGGACCCTGTATAAATAAATAAAACTAGTGATTGTCCCCCGAAAATCGGGTGGGCTGGATATAAGCTTAAGAGATCTTATTTTAGTATTATGGCTGTAGTAGAAAGTATTATTACTGTTTGAATAAAAACCTTTCGATATACTCATTTTAAGAGTCTAGAGCATTTCTGTTCAACAATACAATTTAAGTCACTTTTCATGAATTAATATCAAATTAAACAGTGATTTTGACAGTGATAACGCTTTAAATCATTGTACAGCCGTTGTACAGCTAGAGAACTGTAACTGACCGAATAAGTGTTAAGCAACCACTACATGACTTAATACAGAGTTTGTTTAAACTACTTCAGATCAGTATTATTCATTTAAATGGTATAAACTCATTCCCTCATTTCAATATAATTTTTTTCACTCGCTGATAAAAGCCGGAATGTTTGTATTTATTCATAAGACATTAGTACTAATAAGAACTAAGTTCTTTTACAGTACAACAAGTAAAAATACCTATAAATAAGTTAAGATAATAAACAAACTGTTTAGATATAACAAAAAATTAATAATAGTGACTATAAACAAGATAATGAATTACATTAGATAATGATTTAGAGATTAATAATAATAAAAACAAAAGATAAAATATTAAATGTTTATAGAATAAGGATATGTATAGATAAAAGAGAAAGGATAGAAAAATAAATTAAGTTGAAGAAGTTAAGATGCTGAGAAGTGAGTTAAAATAGATTGCCTAAAATTTTCTGCCCGTTCGATTTCTCTTAAGTTACGTGGTAACGCATTCCACAGTCTTATAGCATTAATGAAAAAAAGATTGGAAGAAGTTAGAGAGCCATGTCTTGGGACTATAAGTATCTTGCATCTTCTAGACAAACTGAACTGCTGTTTTTCATATAGGTAATAAGGAGTTTACTATGTATTATTTTATGAAGGTGGATACAGTTTCTAGCATTTAAATAATCAACCAAACTGCACCCAGTAATGCATTTCTGAAGTGAAAGAGTTGGTCAAACTTTTTTAAGCCGAAAACAAACTGCGTGGCATAATTATATGAATATTAAGTTTTAGCAGGGAAGATGAGTCGAGTTTACTGTACACCACGTCAGAATATGTTATAACAGGTAAGACAAATTGCTTCACTAGCATTCGCCTTAGAGCAAGCGTACAAAGACAAGCAGACATTCTTAAATTTCGCAGGATATAATAAACTTTACAAACAACACTATAAACATGATCAACACAAGATAGAGAAGAACTCATACAATAATCCAGATTTACAATTTTTGACACAACACTTAGCTTATTTGAGCCAATGTAGAGGTTAGGAATGTTATTAAGAAAAGATTTAATTTTACAGATAGGAAGAATATAAGATTTGGCAGCGTTTAGTTGCAGTTCATTGCTAATTGCCCTCTGATAAATCTTTCTTAAGTTATCATGAATTCTATAACAGAGGGTATCAGGGAGATCAACACTACTTGAGTAATAGATCTGAATATCGTCCGCATAAGCATGTATAGAAGAATGATTACAAACAGCTAAAATATCATTTAAAGAGATAGAAAATAAGAGGGGACCAAGGATCGACCCTTGAGGAACACCACTTATTACCATTTTATAGCTGGAACATTTTTGTCCGACTTGAACTTTTTGCAATCTATTAGACAAATAATTTGATATGAGACTCACCGCACTATCACTAGACCCAAAGAAAGACTTGAGTTTCAGACATAAATATTTGTGTCTTACCTTGTCAAACGCTTTTGAGAAATCTAATAAGCAAAGTAACGAAATAGAACCAGAGTCGTATGCAGGCCGTAAGTCATCTATAACCTTAACTACTGCTGAATTACACCCGTGCCCTAACCGAAAGCCAGATTGAAATGGAGACAAGTGCTTAATTTTATGTAAAAATTTATTGACTTGTAGGCTTATTATTTTCTCACAAACCTTGGATAACGGAGACAGTATACTAATTGGCCTGAAATTTCTTGGACTAGATGGATTCGACTTTTTTTCCACAGGTAGCACAATTGCAGATTTCCACATTGCTGGGAATGTTGAAGATTATATGTGGTAGGATTTAGCTCCAATAGTCTTGGAAAAATGGATAGAGTCTCGGATGGAGTCTTGGAGAGATTTAGCTCTAACAAAAGAGACAGTTCAGACAAAGGCGACCCACTTGCCTCATTTTGCCGTCTACAGGCAAAGGGAAAAGCGGAAAGGTGACATGTTACGTGAGGCAAGAATTTTAAAAATTTTAAAAATTTTGCGACTCATTTTGACGTACGTAAGAGTGAAGTTTGTTTTGTTGAAATTTTTGCTCTTTTTAGTTTGTTCTGGCGCGAATTAATTTTGCTTATTCATTGTTGTTCGCATATTAATATTCTTTAAATATTGAAAACTTGAGCATTTAATAATTCATAAGAAAACAAACGAAAAAAAAACAATAAACGCCAAAATGATGCAGCCTCAAAGTGAGGCAATAGTTTGTGTGTGATCACCTGATAGCTAACTTATGTCAAAATGAGGCAAGTAAGTCGCCTCATTTGAGGCAAGTCTGAACAGCCTCAAGGAATAGCTCTAATTTCACATGGCAAGCCGGTGTTACCTTAGAGGTGCCAAATATAAAACCAGGTTCTATTAATTTTTTATCCTTAACAATGCTTTTTAAAAAACCCATTCATATTTGCCACCCTTCTAAATGTCCCCCATTAAAAATACAAAAAAGAATAATGTGTTCCTCTACTGGAAGTCCCAATGAAAAAAAAAATTAACTAAGATATATAGTTCATTTTTTTCAAATAACACCTCAATATATCAAATGTTAGCACTGATCCTATAATTTCTTTACCGCCAACATTTCATTTAAAACCACCCATCCTGTTTCTGCCATCCAAGACACAAATTTTTTTTCAAAGCTTATATCCAAAATCTTTTTCATCTTTGTTCAAATAAAAACTGTATACGATTACAAAAATTTGTACGAACATTTGTAATGTGAAAAAATGTAATGCTGTTTTTAATTGAACTATCTTAATCTGTATTGATAAAACAATTTTTATCGTAAAATAACTTGTTAATGTATTCAGGGTTAAAAAACAGGTGTGGATGTGAAATTTTAAGTCATTCCGTACTTTTCAGTTTAAACAACAAAATAATAATTTTCATTTTGAAAGAATCGAAACATAGCTGCGTTTTTTTATAAAAGGTCCAAATGTTCCAAATATTTTTTCACACGATTTGGGTTTTTGCAATTAAGAGCCTTTTTCTTTATGTTACACGTTGTCACAAAATCTTGACCGCCCCCCCCCCCCCTTCTCCTCTCCACGGAGTCACTTTGCGTTCTTATTTTGTAATATGTTGAGGTTTTCTTACATATTCGCAATTCGTAATACAAAAATTATAGTTCAAATTATGCTTATTAGGGAACATCCTATATATGTCACACATTTTGGTCCCCCACTTCATATTAAATATACCCCACCACCCTGTCACACAGTTTTAACTCCCTCCTGACCATGATATTCTAACACCACTGGCCACGGAGTGGTTAGAAATATTTTAACTTTTTTTCACATAAATTATCTTTTAAGCTGTAGAACTTTGTGAAATATATAAAAATATGTTGATTTTATATGATTTAAATACAAATTCTAAATGTTTGATAGTTTAAATCATACACAGAGAAAAAAACATTTTCAAAAGTGGCAGAAACGAGCTACTTTTAAAAACGTTTAACCCAGATTTTGCACTTCTAACGTTTATTTTAATTTTAAAAACGAACATTTTAAAATGAAATAGTAAAACGTTTATTTTCATTTTAAAAACTTACATTTTCAAATGAGATTCTAAAATGTTCGTTTGATTTTTAACAATGGATATTTTAAAATGCTGTAGTAAAACGTTTATTTTTATTTTAAAAACGAGCATTTTTAATCGAGATTCTAAAATGTTTGTTTGATTTTTAATAATAAATATTCTCAAATGTGAAATGTTTATTTTCATTTTAAAAACGAAAATTTTAAAATTAGATTCTAAAATGTTCGTTCGATTTGTTACAATAAACATTTTTAAATGCAATAGTGCAACAATTATTTATATTGTAAGAACGAAAATGTTAATTATTTCCCATTAATTCATAAATTTACAGAGATTCGCATTTCCTCTATTAATTTCGACAATCTGAATTTATCGGCAATAAAAGAGCGGCGCTGTTATCAGGAGAAATGTTAATTCAAATGGACTTTGCTGAAAATTATGCATTTCTTGTACAAGATGCCGTGCAAGGATACCATTGGAATAATGATCAGGCTACAATAATACATCCGTTCGTTATTTATTACAAAGGTAATTATTTTAATATTTTGGTATTAGTAAACACATCCATCCACACTCATCAAAATATTTAATATTTTTTATTTATTTGCTTTTTTCCTTTGTTTGTTTATTTTCAGATAAAGATAAATTAACTCATAAAAGCTTCGCCATAATATCTGATTGCAATACCCATGATAGTATAGCAGTTCATCTATATATTTTAAAAATGATACAGTTCGTGAAGGCCAATATAACCAACAATATTAATAAAATCGTTTACGTATCAGATGGTGCAGGAGCACAATATAAAAATAAATATAACTTCATTAATTTATGCCATCACAAATCTGATTTTGGTATTGACGCTGAATGGCACTTTTATGCTACCAGTCACGGAAAATCTGCATGTGATGGAATCGGAGGAACATTGAAGAGAGGTGCTCGAAATTATAGTATTGCAAATAAAAATGAAATCCAGACAACGAGGCAACTCTATCACTGGGCATCAGAAACATATAAGACCACCATACAAGTTGCTTACGCAGATGCTGACGAATACAACAACGTTAAAGAAAAGCTATTTTCAAGATATAAAGAAGCTCAAACTATAACAGGAACTCAAGGCTTTCATTCATTCATTCCGATAAATGAAACTTTTGTACATGTGCGCAGATATTCTGACTGTGCCAAATTTGAGCAGCGCAAAATTTCTTACAAATAATTAACTTAAAAAAAATGTAAATAAAATAAAACACAAATTAATAAAAACATGGCAAATAATATAAACAATTGTTGATGGTTTTTTATTTGTAAACATTTAAAAAATGTTATAATTGTTGAACTATTTTGTAAATGTGTAAGAATGTGACCTGATATTTTCGCTGTTATTCGAATTATTTCGAAAACTTTCGGTTTGTATTACTAGAAGTGACACTACTTAAAAAATTGGGGTTAAAACATATTCATAATTTTCCTAGGACTATGTTTATTTATTTAACCTGTATATATAAAATATAAGGGCAATTACTAGAAGTGACACTACTTAAAAAATTATATAAAAAAAAAACTAAAAAAGAACCCATTTTTATTTTTTGATATGGTATAGGTGAAGGATAAACCTTTCTAAAAAAGTAATACACTGTAAAAAAACCCTTGATCTTTTTGGATTTTTCGTTAGTTAAAATTTTCTTTTTTTTATAAATTTTATACAGTTTCGTTAGTTAAAATTTTCTTTTTTTTATAAATTTTTTACAGTGTAATTTTTTTTGTGTCATAAAACGTGTCATAAAGCCTGTTAAAATATCTTTTTAATGATACCAAGATCATGGAAATCGGTTCAGCCGATTCTGAGTTATTGTAGTTTAAATGGAGATCTTTTTGACCATTTTCGCGTTTTTTCGAAAACTTGCCCACTGTACCACGCCCAAAAAATCGCAAAACAGTCATTTCTAAAAATGAGAGTCTGCTTGTATTAATCAAATTTAGCTATGAACAAAATTTCATCGATATCTGAGGGGGTCGGGTTCAATGCATCTCGATTTTTACATGAAATTCATCATATTACCTATTAAGATTCTTTGCATAACTTATTCATATTATTTGTATTTATCAATTTGAGTTTTTTATTAAAATTAAGATTTTATAATTTAAAATAAAAACAAAACCACAAAACAAACATACCAAAATTTTTGACTCTGATTTGGAATGTAATTTCTTTTCCGCAGAGAATCTTACTGGCGAAGAAGAATTTTTAATTGCCAGTGCAAGCAAACTAATATAATTTATCTACTTAAAATAAAGTACTGGAGCTTTGATGTAGACATAAAATAAATAATAAACAATACCGATGACTCAAAATAAAAGCATCAAATAAAAAATAAACACATAAAGGGTGTTTTTTAAAGAATGATACAACTTTGTGTTTGCTTCACTGATTTATTTGACCACCCATTTAACAGTTGATAGTTGCTTTTTGTTAAGTTGGCTTTGACATTTTATAATGGATTGACTTACACCAGAGCAACGCATGCAAATTGTAGAAATTTTTAATCAAAATAATGGTTCTGTTCGTCAAACTTATAGTGCACTTCATCCATTTTATAGCGTACAAAACCGTCCTTCAGAGCTGCTAATTCGAAGAACAATAGGTTTACTGTTACTGATAATGTGTATCCCGTGATATGCCGAACAGTGTGCACTAAAGAATCTGTAGCCGCTGTACAGGAAAGCATTGAAGATTATCCTAATCAATCAATCGTCGCCGTTCTCAGCAACTGGGGTTGTGTCCTTCCACTTTATGGAAGATTTTACGAAAAGATCTTGGCTTAAAACCTTTCAAGATTCAACTTGAGCAGGAATTAAAGCCAAACGACCATCGTATTCGCCGCCCATTCGGCGAACGGGCTGAAGCACAAATTGATATTGATTTTGAATTTCCATGGAAAATTTTATTTTCCGATGAAGCCCATTTTTGGTTGAATGGGTTCGTAAATAAACAGAATTGTCGTATTTGGAGTGAGGAGAATCCACAGCTCGAAACACCATTACATCCACAGAAAATTACTGTTTGGTGCGCTTTATGGGCTGGCGGAGTCATTGGCCCATATGTCTTCAAAAACGATGATGGTCAGAATATTACTGTCAATGGTGAACGGTATAGGAACATGATTCGAAATTTTTTCGTACCTCAATTATCTGGCATTAATCTTTCTGATATGTGATTCCAACAGGACGGAGCCACATTTCATTGATATTAAGAATATATTACTATGTTTTAACTTGTATCACTCTATAAAAAGCACCCTTTATAACATTATGTTTGGGGACATAAACGTACAAATTTGCAAATCTAGATAATTAAGATAACTATTTCGCTCAGTGTGCACTATTCGTGAGCGCACAAATACTAACAAGACAAAATAAAATGTGACTGTGTTAGAGTGCCCAGCCCTGATTTAAATACATACAAAATTCAATATTGTACTTTTCAACAGCTTTGCGAAAAAAAAACGTGAGAGCGGTGTCGCAACCGCGAAAAAAACGCGTAATATGAACACGGCCTTACAGCAACGGGTAGAACATACTATTTAAAAATGAATGGTGTAGCTCAGCTTTATTTATAAATTAACCTAAAAAATGTATTTTTGAATTCTATTCAAAATATTTTAAATACATAATAAACATATCTTCATATGAAATAGAACAAGCCGTAGGTTCCAAAAAATTCAAAATCGACTTGTTGTGTGACTATGATACACCTTATCAAAATACATCTTTTGCAAAATTTTACACTTCTACAACTTAAAACGACGTTTTTATTCACAAAGTCCTCAAAACCCCAATTTTACAATTTGGAAATCTTTTTGCTTCTCTCTTAATATGTTTTAATTTAAACGTACTTCTTTTTTGATTTAATATGAAGATTAATAAAAAATTTTTCCTCCCCCCTGCGAACGCCTATGTCTATATCCTTATCTTTATCTTTATCTATATCTATATCTATATCTATATCTATATCTATATCTATATCTATATCTATATCTATATCTATATCTATATCTATATCTATATCTATATCTATATCTATATCTATATCTATATCTATATCTATATCTATATCTATATCTATATCTATATCTATATCCATATCTATATCTATATCTATATCTATATCTATATCTATATCCATATCTATATCTATATCTATATCTATATCTATATCTATATCTATATCTATATCTATATCTATATCTATATCTATATCTATATCTATATCTATATCTATATCTATATCTATATCTATATCTATATCTATACCTATATCTATATCTATATCTATATCTATATCTATATCCATATCTATATCTATATCTATATCTATATCTATATCTATATCTATATCTATATCTATATCTATATCTATATCTATATCTATATCTATATCTATATCTATATCTATATCTATATCTATATCTATATCTATATCTATATCTATATCTATATCTATATCTATATCTATATCTATATCTATATCTATATCTATATCTATATCTATATCTATATCTATATCTATATCTATATCTATATCTATATCTATATCTATATCTATATCTATATCTATATCTATATCTATATCTATATCTATATCTATATCTATATCTATATCTATATCTATATCTATATCTATATCTATATCTATATCTATATCTATATCTATATCTATATCTATATCTATATCTATATCTATATCTATATCTATATCTATATCTATATCTATATCTATATCTATATCTATATCTATATCTATATCTATATCTATATCTATATCTATATCTATATCTATATCTATATCTATATCTATATCTATATCTATATCTATATCTATATCTATATCTATATCTATATCTATATCTATATCTATATCTATATCTATATCTATATCTATATCTATATCTATATCTATATCTATATCTATATCTATATCTATATCTTTTTTTTTTTTTTTTGTTGGACGTAGTGATAGCGCGCTATCATCTAGTGGCCCCACGATACTCCACCAGCTCCACCCCGGAACCGCGTCAGCATTTCATCAGGACGGGGGTTTGATTTCGTAAGATTCCTACGTCCTCCTTAAGCAAGGAGGTTCGGAACTACTGAAGTTTCTCTCCTTTAATATTTTATTTATGTGTCTTTCACACAAAGTCCATGCATGTTCAGATTTTAGCATTTCGTTCAACAGATTCTCTTCAGTTAATGTAACACCTAGCATATCATTTAAAGCTCGTCTCTCCTCCAACCACTTTTCACATTCGAAAAGTATGTGCTTTGCATCTTCTTCTAGCGCTGCGCATGAATCACAGCTGCTTATTTCTTTAAGTTTAAATCTATGCAGGTATTTGTTAAAACTACCATGGTTTGTCATAGCCTGAGTCAGAAAATATCCCATGTTTCCATGTCGTCTTTCCAGCCAGACTTTTATATTGGGGATAAGGCTATATGTCCAGCTCCCGTTCATGTTTTGATTCCAACGTTCTTGCCATTTAGTCACTACATTGTCCCTGGCATTAATTTTTATTTCTGAAATTTTTTTCTTTCGCTCTTGTGTATTAGTGTTCGCCCAACTTATAAGTTTAGTTTGGGTATATATTTCTTCTCTTTCCAGTATTAATAAGTCTATTGGTGGCAGACCTGCAAGCACTAAAGCCGCACTTGTGGACACTGTACGGTACGCTGATATAATACGGAGAGCACTAACTCTCTGTGCTTTCTGTAGTTCCCTCATATTATTCTTCAGATTCAGTGCCCTGACAAAGGTTGGAGCAGCATAAAGAAGCTGGGAGTGTACTACGCTGTTTATCAATTTTCTCATCTGCGGCCTTGGGCCACCACAGTTTGGCATTATTCTGGCCAATGATGCTGCCGTTCGCAAAGCTTTGTCACGAATATTTACTACGTGCTGTCCAAAGCTAAGTTTGTCATCTAATTGCACACCCAAATAGCATAAGTTTCGTTTAAAGGGTATCTCTCTATCTTGTAGACGTATTTTCGGTATTTTGAAGACCCTACGATCTGTCACTAGAATTGCTTCCGTTTTTGGAACTGCAAGTTTCAAACCGTTTCTTCGCAGCCATCTGTTACAACGACATTAGCTATCGTTTACCACTATCTCGATTAATTCGGCAGTTCGCTGGTTTACTACCAGAGCAATATCATCAGCGTAACCTATTAGTTTTGCACCTTCTTGTAATTCCAAATTCAGTAGACCATCGTACATTACATTCCACAGGAATGGTCCTAATACTGAGCCCTGAGGTACACCTGCTGTTATTTGGTGCTCTTTTATACCATTTTCCGTCTCATAGATTAAAATTCTGTTATCCAGATAGTCTGATACTATGTTAAAGAGATAGTTATCTAAACGTCGGTTTCTGAAAGCTTGTAGTACTACTTTCCACTTTACTGTGTTAAAAGCATTTTTAACATCTAGTGTTATTATTGAGCAGTATTCTCCTGTTGTTTTGGCCTCTGGCATACTGCGCTAATGGCATGAACTGTACTCTTCCCTTTGCGGAAGCCATGTTGCATAGGGGATAGTCCGCCAAGGTCATCTATGCGCTCTTCCAAACGTTTTAGCATTACGTACTCTAATAATTTTCCTAGTGAATCCAACATACAGAGTGGTCTATAGGAACTAGGCTCATTTAATGGTTTATTTCCCTTTCGTAACAAAACTAACTTTTGTATTTTCCATTTAGCTGGAAAGATTCCGTTTATTAGACATGAATTGAAGACTTCAAGTAAAAGATCTGGCCATATCTCACATACTACTTTTATGACCTCATTTGGTATACCATCTGGTCCTGGGCTCTTACCTATTTTTAGTTTACTACATGCATGTGTAATGTCATCTACGTTCAGAGGGATGAAACCTTCGACTTGATAATTTGGTTCTCTTTTTAGCCCATCTTCATCGAATGGAAATAGTGTTTCTACTATTGTTGTTGCCCATACTGGTTCTTTAATGCCGGGTATAGGTTTAATGCTACCAAGCTTTTTCATCACAATTTTGTACGGTTTGCCCCATGGGTCGGAATCTATTTCGTTACATAGCTCTGTCCAGCATCTTTTCTTACTCTCTTTTATGGCTGTTCTTAAGGTTTTACGTGCCGTTTTATACTCAACCGTTAAGAGCTGGTTATCATGGTTTCGTGTTGACGCTCGACGTGCTGCAAGGCATTTCGCCCTCAACTCACGTATTTTAGCATTCCACCAGTATACTGGGCGCTTGTTATTGTATTTTTGAGCTCTTGGCATTGCGACATTACACGCTTTTGTGAGTATCTTCGTCAGCGACTCTGCGGCATTTTCTACATTTATATTTTCGGATTGGTTATCCATATTTCTATCCTTAGCCCGAGTAATATAATCGGACAATTTTTTGTCATCAAGTTTTCTGACGTTCCATCTTGGGAAATTTGCATCTTCTACACTCATATTTGGACGTTCATCTATATTAAATGAGATATACTGGTGGTCACTTAAGGTGAGATCTTCCAGCACTATCCAATTCATGTTTTCATTGGTGAGGTTTGTCGTTCCAAAGGTGATGTCGATAATACTACCACCTGTACCTCTCCGAAAGGTAAGTTTGTCTCCGATATTAAATATTGTTAGACCAAGACTAGCAACCATTTCACACACTGTAGTACCCTTTTTATCCATTTTTTTGGAGTTCCATTCTGTAGATTTACTATTGAAGTCTCCTCCAATGATCACTTTATATTTTGAGGACCTGATAGAAACATCAAGTATGTTAAGGGCTTCTGCAAACAAATTAAAGTCTATATTTGGTGAAAAGTAGCAACTATATACCCTAATTTTGCCCACTGTGACATATACGAAGCCAGCGTTACTTTCATCAACTTCGCTTATTATTAATCTTCTGTTTCTTACCATGATGGCTGCGCAATGGTTTTTGTCTTCGTACCAAACTTGAGATGGTGGGTTTCTGTACGGTTCGCTTATTAAAAGTATGTCTGCATTAATCTCTGTCGCCTTCTGTATCATCAGGTCTTGCGCTTCTCTACCCCGTCCTAGATTGATCTGTAGAAATTTCGTGATCATTTTCTTGCTTTATTTCTTATGTTGATTGCACACGCTGTACTACCAATATAATGCTGAGAATTTATTGAGCCACTTTCATGGCATAGTATGCATCTCGTTTCCGCTTTGCATTCTTTAGCTTTGTGTCCCGGATTACAGCATTTTCTGCATAGATTGCTTCTATCTGTCCCTTTACACTGGCTCTAAATATGACCCTGTTCTAGGCACCTGAAGCATTTCTGAACTCTAATCTTACTCCTCAGCCTACACATAACCCATCCTACTCTGACTTGCCTCGTACGGAGTAGTGGAGCTGCTAAGTGCTCAGGTAGTTGAACGAGCGCTTGTTTGGTTCCTCCAAACGATGTTCTAAAATTTAATATTTTGAACGTTGTGGGTTCTTCTACTTTTGTTGCCTTCATAAGAGCATTAACAAGTTCATCTTTATCTGTTGACTCATCCATGTCTCTGATATCAAGAATATGGTTTTTGGTAACCGCTCTAATCATGACATCTTCACCAAGCGTGTTACCTATAGCGTTTCTGAGCTTTTCGGCTTGGCCTTCGCCTTTTTTTAGTTGAACGAGTAAGTCTCCAGCTTTTGTCCTTCTGATACCCCTTATCTCCACACCGATATCAGTGGGATTTACTTGTTGCTTCATCTTTTTTATAACATCTGCGTATGACTCAGACGTGTTGGATTTAATTGTTATTGCCTCTCCTTGGATTCGCATTTCACGGCGTTTGTTACTTTGATTATCTTTTTTCTTCCTTGCTTTTCGGTGGCTCACTAGCTCCCAATCATTTGCCACAGCCGGAGTCCCTGGAATATTTATTTCAGCCTGGGTCTGCAGTGCTTTGACTGTTGCAGGTGTTTTCGGCACTTTTCGTTTCCTCTCTTGGGCAGGAGAAATAGGGTCAACTTGAGTGGCTTTAGATAGCACTTGCTTACGCTCGTCGCATGACAAAACTGGGTTACTACCTATCGCTTCCCTGTACTCTTTTAGTTGCTGGTACAGTGCGAAAGCACAGTTAAGATTATCGCGTAACGTCTTGTGTATATTCTTTGCGCCGGAGACAATGCCATTTGCTGCGCTAAGTTTATTGCCTAACTCAATAAACGCTTTTTCTTCTGAAATTCTGAGCTGACTTTGATGTCTTTTTTCGCCTTCTAAGCTATCTGCTTTACGAGTATTCACAGGTGTGCTCGTGTAATCTCTTATGGTACACACATTTTTACCAGGTGGTTTTTCTGACCCCTTTGCTTGCGGTGATCTTACTATCACCGAGCTTTTCACAAAGGGATTTTTTAAGACATTTTCATCACCGTTCCTCGTGTACAAGTCTTCATCTCCGTTTTCCTTGTTGTAGGTTAGTTTTGTTTTTTCTTGTTGTTGTTTGTTGTTGTAACTCTCCATTTCAATTGGGTCTCAACTCGAAGCCGCTATCGCCGTTTGAAGTGTAGTTACGTTTTGATCCCATGGTTATCTATGCAAGCAGGGAGGCCATGCGAGGGTTGACATAAGATCCTTATGGGGTATTATGCCAGTGCCGAATCCGTACTAATCAGGAAATATCCATCTGAACCTACACCACCAACTCAATGGTGACAAACATTGAACGTACTCCGAGACTCGCTATGTTTTAACGAGACGGAGGGCAACTGTGACATTAACCTATAAGCCATTTCGTTGGAATTTCACTTCCACTTACTGAGGTCATAGACTGCCACAGTTGTCAGCCCAGGGTGCTTCAAATCCAAAACAGTATCCAGCAATGCCATAATTAGAACCGTACTGGGCTTGATCCTAATGCCTTTCGGCGGGTATTGACTAGGGAAACCACAGAGACGTCACTCTCCTAATTACACTTCTCTCGAAGGTACCCTTGTGGTTGGATACCTAGTTAAGGGCGGTATCCACTCGCCCTGTCACAGGACTTCTTTGGGCACATGCACCACTTTAGTACGCCCTCCATACCTGCCACAAACTAGGGTCCGCGGGGTCGTTACTCCCGTTATCCTATTCTGAGGATACCCTTGCGGATTCTATATCTATATCTATATCCATATCTATATCTATATCTATATCTATATCTATATCTATATCTATATCTATATCTATATCTATATCTATATCTATATCTATATCTATATCTATATCTATATCTATATCTATATCTATATCTATATCTATATCTATATCTATATCTATATCTATATCTATATCTATATCTATATCTATATCTATATCTATATCTATATCTATATCTATATCTATATCTATATCTATATCTATATCTATATCTATATCTATATCTATATCTATATCTATATCTATATCTATATCTATATCTATATCTATATCTATATCTATATCTATATCTATATCTATATCTATATCTATATCTATATCTATATCTATATCTATATCTATATCTATATCTATATCTATATCTATATCTATATCTATATCTATATCTATATCTATATCTATATCTATATCTATATCTATATCTATATCTATATCTATATCTATATCTATATCTATATCTATATCTATATCTATATCTATATCTATATCTATATCTATATCTATATCTATATCTATATCTATATCTATATCTATATCTATATCTATATCTATATCTATATCTATATCTATATCTATATCTATATCTATATCTATATCTATATCTATATCTATATCTATATCTATATCTATATCTATATCTATATCTATATCTATATCTATATCTATATCTATATCTATATCTATATCTATATCTATATCTATATCTATATCTATATCTATATCTATATCTATATCTATATCTATATCTATATCTATATCTATATCTATATCTATATCTATATCTATATCTATATCTATATCTATATCTATATCTATATCTATATCTATATCTATATCTATATCTATATCTATATCTATATCTATATCTATATCTATATCTATATCTATATCTATATCTATATCTATATCTATATCTATATCTATATCTATATCTATATCTATATCTATATCTATATCTATATCTATATCTATATCTATATCTATATCTATATCTATATCTATATCTATATCTATATCTATATCTATATCTATATCTATATCTATATCTATATCTATATCTATATCTATATCTATATCTATATCTATATCTATATCTATATCTATATCTATATCTATATCTATATCTATATCTATATCTATATCTATATCTATATCTATATCTATATCTATATCTATATCTATATCTATATCTATATCTATATCTATATCTATATCTATATCTATATCTATATCTATATCTATATCTATATCTATATCTATATCTATATCTATATCTATATCTATATCTATATCTATATCTATATCTATATCTATATCTATATCTATATCTATATCTATATCTATATCTATATCTATATCTATATCTATATCTATATCTATATCTATATCTATATCTATATGTATATCTATATCTATATCTATATCTATATCTATATCTATATCTATATCTATATCTATATCTATATCTATATCTATATCTATATCTATATCTATATCTATATCTATATCTATATCTATATCTATATCTATATCTATATCTATATCTATATCTATATCTATATCTATATCTATATCTATATCTATATCTATATCTATATCTATATCTATATCTATATCTATATCTATATCTATATCTATATCTATATCTATATCTATATCTATATCTATATCTATATCTATATCTATATCTATATCTATATCTATATCTATGTCTATGTCTATGTCTATATCTATATCTATATCTATATCTATATCTATATCTATATCTATATCTATATCTATATCTATATCTATATCTATATCTATATCTATATCTATATCTATATCTATATCTATATCTATATCTATATCTATATCTATATCTATATCTATATCTATATCTATATCTATATCTATATCTATATCTATATCTATATCTATATCTATATCTATATCTATATCTATATCTATATCTATATCTATATCTATATCTATATCTATATCTATATCTATATCTATATCTATATCTATATCTATATCTATATCTATATCTATATCTATATCTATATCTATATCTATATCTATATCTATATCTATATCTATATCTATATCTATATCTATATCTATATCTATATCTATATCTATATCTATATCTATATCTATATCTATATCTATATCTATATCTATATCTATATCTATATCTATATCTATATCTATATCTATATCTATATCTATATCTATATCTATATCTATATCTATATCTATATCTATATCTATATCTATATCTATATCTATATCTATATCTATATCTATATCTATATCTATATCTATATCTATATCTATATCTATATCTATATCTATATCTATATCTATATCTATATCTATATCTATATCTATATCTATATCTATATCTATATCTATATCTATATCTATATCTATATCTATATCTATATCTATATCTATATCTATATCTATATCTATATCTATATCTATATCTATATCTATATCTATATCTATATCTATATCTATATCTATATCTATATCTATATCTATATCTATATCTATATCTATATCTATATCTATATCTATATCTATATCTATATCTATATCTATATCTATATCTATATCTATATCTATATCTATATCTATATCTATATCTATATCTATATCTATATCTATATCTATATCTATATCTATATCTATATCTATATCTATATCTATATCTATATCTATATCTATATCTATATCTATATCTATATCTATATCTATATCTATATCTATATCTATATCTATATCTATATCTATATCTATATCTATATCTATATCTATATCTATATCTATATCTATATCTATATCTATATCTATATCTATATCTATATCTATATCTATATCTATATCTATATCTATATCTATATCTATATCTATATGTATATCTATATCTATATCTATATGTATATCTATATCTATATCTATATCTATATGTATATCTATATCTATATCTATATCTATATCTATATCTATATCTATATCTATATCTATATCTATATCTATATCTATATCTATATCTATATCTATATCTATATCTATATCTATATCTATATCTATATCTATATCTATATCTATATCTATATCTATATCTATATCTATATCTATATCTATATCTATATCTATATCTATATCTATATCTATATCTATATCTATATCTATATCTATATCTATATCTATATCTATATCTATATCTATATCTATATCTATATCTATATCTATATCTATATCTATATCTATATCTATGTCTATGTCTATGTCTATATCTATATCTATATCTATATCTATATCTATATCTATATCTATATCTATATCTATATCTATATCTATATCTATATCTATATCTATATCTATATCTATATCTATATCTATATCTATATCTATATCTATATCTATATCTATATCTATATCTATATCTATATCTATATCTATATCTATATCTATATCTATGTCTATACCTATATCTATATCTTTATCAATATCAGTGAACGAAAATTTACCGAACGATATTTTAATGTGCCTCACATGGCATGAATTTTCGTTCGGTTGCGTATATGTGTGTGGAAACGAACATTAATATTATTATTCTTTTACGTTCAACAGCATGGCACACAAACACATTGTTATAATGTATGTGTATAAACTACTGTGCACATACGGCATACGATATTTTCACGTAGGCTTCTCTCTCTCATTTTGTGTCTCAGAATAGTGCAATTGATACGGTGCACTTGACCCTACTAGCTTTTTCAACTACAACTACAAAATTATAATCTAACAAGCTTAGTAGGTACAAAAATAAAAAATAAAAAAATTCCACGTCACGGGATTCCGGGAAACAAAATCACCAAAAGTGTAAAAATCAAACGTAAAATCTCGTAAAGGGATTTTTCGCCAAAAAACCCCATGAAAAATAGGGGATAAAGGGATTTTTTGGGGATTTTTGAAAAACTGGCAACCTTGGCTGCATGTGCTTGAAAACAAATAAAATGGTTTTTTCTCTGCTTTCTCAGTCTCTCAAACAACGCTTCGTAAACGGTTATTTAGTGTAGGTTATGATACGGAATAAAGTTTATGTTTAAGTATGCAAACTTGAATGTAACCGAATAATGAGCGCCGTAATGAATGCTACACAACATTAATGTTCACTGTATCTATTGTCAAGTTTATCCGACACTTCAAGTCGATTTGATTCAAACCATTGCATGAACTGAACTTCAAACCATCTTGAAAATTGCAAAGCGATTTAATAAGATCAAATTTCAAGTTGGTTCTCTAATTTTCAAGTCGCTTAAAAAGTGCGCATAAACACAATTTCTTTTTAAACCATTCCGAAAATCAGCTATTTTGCTTTCATTGTCAAACTTTATTTGAGTTGTTGGTTTGAGTTGTAAAATATTCAAAACGCTTCCACAATCGCTTTCACTGAAGCCGATTTAGTGCTTGGGTGTAAACACACTACATTTTACTGTAAAGAAGCAAAACGATGTAAGAGAATGCGCTTTAACTTGCCCAATTAACGTGATATATATCTATATCCAAACAATTGCATAAAATTGTTTTAAACGTGATATATATCTATATATAGACAATTGTATAAAATTTAAGTGAATTTACTCCAAAAATACTGGGCCGATTTTTATGAAAAAAGAATTTAGAATATCATACTTGTGCTACAGATTAAGCTGGAGGTATTTTTCTTTCGAAATTTTAATAATAAGTATATTTAATTACGGTTTTAAGATTTTTAAGAAATCGTCCCGGTTGCGGTTTTATGCGTTTGTGTTGCGAGAGTTTCAATAAACTCTGTCCATTTTTCTCGAGCAAATCAAAAAGTGAGATACACATAAATGCAGAGCGGCATTTTTTATTTCTTTGATACGTATTGTCGTAACCCAATAAGGACGATGATGCCTGCTAGTCAATTTATAAAAGCAATTATAAACAAAAAAATGCACAAATAAATCCAATCAAAAATTTAAATTCGAACAGCTGATTTCGTTAGTTATGACAACGCTTACGATCGTTGCTGAAAAATCGATTATCGAATCGTGCAGCTCAGATTGCAATAAACATTTAAGTAAGAGTAACAAATCAATTTAAATTAAAGCTTTTCATTAACTTTTTTTATTAAATAATAAATGTGTCAGCTCTAAGGTGGTAACAAAAAATAAATTAAGCTTTAATAAATATTGAAAACTTCAATACTTTTTCAATTATAGAAAAAACTGTTTTGAATTTCTTACTTTAATACTAAAAAAATTATTTTTTAAGCTAAGAGGCCGGCAATGTCCCCCTATACCCTATCCTCGCTACGCTCATGACTTTGCCGATGTTTTTTTGTTGTTTATATATCAACTGTCGAAAGAGCTAGCTCTTCATGACTAGTGAAGTAACTAGGGAATGGGTGTGCAAAAGGTAGCAGTTGAAGCCCTCTTATGACATGCTCGTGTAAAATTCGCCAGTTGAATGCACAGAAGGTAGATTAATTGGAACTAGTGCACCAAGAGGCTAGTGAAATCATTAGTTTTGTACTGGTGCCATTAACTGCAGGCACATCATTTATTTTCGATTATGATTGTCAAAAAAACAGTTTTTATGATTCGAAGAGCTTAAATGAAACTAACATTTCAAAAAAACATTGCGTTTGAGATTTTTTACAATGCTTGCACCATTTTTTGCCACCCTCCTTATCTTACCAGACAGAATAATGATTGATGTTGTCATATTGGATATCTGCAACAAGATGAATAGTTTTATTTTTGAGATAAAAGAAATTGTTATTGCTTCTGTTTTTTTACAATTTTTTTTCTTATGTAAAATACAATTTACGATCATAAAATATCAAGTTCTTGTTATAGTTATTATGTTTAAATAGTATTACGGAAATTTTTTAATTTTAGTTTCTGTGTAAATTTTATAAGGAATAAGTGCGGCAGAAAGGTGCTGGGGTTGATTCTGTTCCGTATGACCTTAGCGTTATACTTCAAAGGTGTGACCAGAAAGATTAAAATTTTATTCTTTATGATTGAATATTTGTTTTTTTCCTTATCTGCATGTTTCTGATTCTGAAAAATTTTGATTTAAAGTAAAATTGGTTATTAATCTTCATTGATTGGCATGAATGTGGCGAATTCTCTTCTGTATATTACAACTTAACTCGTTGTCACAGTAGTCCTAAAGAAGCAAAAGTTTAAAAGAGTGAAAATGACCAACAATAGCAAACAAAGCCAGTAACCTTTTTTGTTAATCACTGCAATAAAACCGACTTAATCAACTTAAGACTATGTCAACCATTATTTTTGGCTCACTTTTATTGCCATTTTATATAAACTTGTTTCATTTATGTTAATGAGTGGTTAAAAGACCTGGTCATAAATTAAAATTCACCACTTAATCATAAAATTAGCATAACTTTAATTAGTTTTGAACATTTTCCTTTTGATTAGCACATTAAAAATATAACAAAAATAGCAGAGAAAAAACCGTGATTCCGAAAGTAGCACCAGGCACGGTAGACAGTTAGGCGCTAGATTTGCATCGGACTCAGCAAAAACTACAGTGATCACCACAAAAGCTATAAGCGAGCCGATCAAAAACCTTAATCCAAGAATTAAGTGCCATCATCTTTTTTACCCGAGGCTGTTATCAAGCTTTTTTTTTTTTTGTTGAATTTAAAATTTGATTGTTTCTGAAACCAGTGCAATTATTAATCAATGTCAACAAAAACTACCTGAGCAGATTTTTTTATCAGAGCTACATACGGACACGTGGCTATTATAGCATGAGTTTTGTAGCTTGTGTGAACTTAGCTGACATTAATCAAAGTTCTAAAATATTTTTTTGTAAAAGTGACTCAACTTTATAGTGCTATTCGGAATGCCAATGTCAATCAATAATTTTTTTTTGTTGCTTTTAGCTATTTTACTTTGTGAAACACTGTTTTGTGTTAGTTCACAAAATGGTTTTAATTTAAATTATAGTCAAGAATAGTCAAAAGTAAATTATATATGATTATACAAAAGAAAACTTTCTTCTGCTACGATAGTAAACATGTTTCTAGCTTTAATTAATTGCTTCAATTTAAAGCTTTATTTAAAATTTTAACACACGAATGTATAATTAATCGAAAACTTTTATTTTTTTAAGTTTTTTTTTTTGTAATAATAGTATTATCAATAGATACAAAACCCCATAAAAGGGTTACATTGACTACTTTTAGAGAAAGTTCCAGATTTTTTGTTGAAAAGATCTGCCCTCACATTAACTTGTATCACATTTTAGTTATTTTGAGCTACTTTTGAGTAGGAAAACTTTTTAAAGTAAAGTGAGCTTTCCATTTAGTTTTGGTTTTGTTTGATTTTATTTGATTGCCACCTACTGAGTCACAATTTGATAACTATTCTTTGTTTTTTTTTTCATCATTTCTTAAACCATATCTTTCTATCCGCTAAAACTTTTATGCGATTTTGTTTAATAATGGCTTTAATATATGCTCAGTCGTTAATTTTATCTGATCCCTTATAAATGTTGTTGAACTGGCTTGATTCCATTTGATCATACCCACTTTTTACACCTGCTTTTTAAAAGTTGTTACCACACCAAATCTTCTCCTAGTTAATTTATGGCTTTGATTGGCTTTATTAATTTCACGTTGTTTTTTAGCTTATCTTTAACATCTTTTGATGTGGTCACCACAAACTCAAGTCATTGAAAATTGGATATTCGGATGCTACTAACGTTTCTTTTATGTTTGTATTGCAAGCTAATGTGTTAGATGGTTTTTTTTAATTATCTGTCATAAAACTAGTCTTTCAGCTTTAAACCACAAAATTAGAAATATAAATAATAATCTATGTGCTAAATCTTGATTTCTCTGAATACAGTAAGCGATTAAGCCAGACTTTTGGTCGTCTCTATCCAATAGCGTTGCATGAACGGCGACGCTATGGCTAATAAAAGTTTTAACTTGATTTAAGCTTTATCTTGAATAACCTTATTTTATAATATCGTAAATTAATATCGAGTCATAAATTAAAACGCTCATCTGTCTGAATGCGCCTGAATGGCACTTTAATGAAGGATTCGCTTGTGGTTTGAACTTTCTCGAATGACTTCAATTGATATGCAAATATTTCAAGTAAATGGGAGGAAAAGGTTTTTATAAAACTCAAAAGTAAACCAAAAACTTATCTGAATATTTATAAAAGATATAAAGTTTAATGATAAAAAATATAAACCATTTAAAGTCAATGAACCAGTTGAAAATAAAAGTTGTTTTCAAAATAATTTGGGGTGCTGAATTTGAATTTTTATGTTGTTTGTCAAAATAAGTTCTAATTGTGAAGGTACAGAGTGTTTAGAGTTTTTCATGTTCTTGAAGTTATTTTCACAACAAAACCATAACCTTTTAGCACATGGCAATGTTTGAAATATAATTTTGAAGAAAAATTAACAAGCTGTTTCTATTCTAGTTGTTTTAGATACAGGAGTTAAGCCCTAGCACGCTACACAATTCGAATGTTACATTAGGCGATTTTCTTTATTAATTCCAAGCGACGATTTATATCTACACTATAGCTTTTGAAATGTACTTTAATTATTTATTTACGAAATAATAAAGTAATTCAATTAAAACTCTTTTTATTGTTTAATTATTATTTTTAAAATTATTTTATCTCTTTTGCATTATAGCTGATGTAATCGATTTGGATTACGATTAGCATATGCTTTTGAATTTTGCAAATTTTGCAAATTTTGCATTTTTTTCTACCAAACGAACCGACTTTCGTTGATGCGAGGCTAGCGGAAGTCATTGATGAAACTCTCATTTGCAGAAAGATTCTGAAAAGAATAGAAAATTGGAGGGTCGTGGATAGGCTAACCATGTCGGACCACAGATCCGTACAGTTTGAATTCAAGTACGGAAACCGACGCCAGCAGAAAAGCAGGATGGTCAGGATTCCCAAGAATACAGATCCTGTGAAATGTATGGCGAAGTTGAGGGAAAAGCTGACCAAAAAAGCGATAAAAGTACCAGGGAATACGGCGGAAGTAGAAAGACATGACAAACATCTTAGCTCGGCCATGGTCGAAGCTTACGAGGTAGCATGTCCTATACTTTCAGTAGACGAGGGTGATCCGACGCCATGGTGGTGTACGGAACTCGAATCTCTGAAGAAGAAGGTTAGGAAGGCCTTCAATCTGCACATGAGAGGGGGAGCCATAAAAAATTGGGCAAACTACAAGGCATGGAAAAGGGAACTGAAGAACCTCATACGACAACGTAAACGGCAGTCGTGGAGAGACTTGTGTTCTGGGATGGAAAATATATCAGAAGCATGTAGGCTTCAGAAAATAGTTTCAAAAGATCCATTCTCCAAAGTGGGACTGATCCGAAAAATGCATGGAACCATGGCAGAGAACCTAGAGGAGTCGATAGAAGTTCTGATGGAGGTGCATTTTACTGGAAGTTTTAAGTATGATGACACGTGGACACCCTTGAAGAAAGGAATGCACAGGATTGACAGACTGGAAGCCGAAATGATGATCACTATGGACGGGGTGAGGAGTGCTATACGCTCATTTGCTCCGTACAAAACATCAGGGATGGACGGCTATGATGCAATGGGGGGAAGATCTCATTGCACCTAGGCTGTGGTGTATATTCGTTACTTGCCTAACGACCGAGAGTCTGGAGAGAGGCGAAATTTGTCTTTCTTCCAAAGCCCGGAAAAAAGGATTATGCGAAGGCGAAGTCGTTCAGATCGATCAGCCTAACATCTTTCCTCTTGAAAACGATGAAAAGAGTGATGGCTGACTGTCTTGAGAGCAATTCGCTGATGCAAAATCCTCCGAAAAGATGACAACATGCGTATAGAGCAAGTAGGTCTACAGAGAGTGCTCTTCACGAATTGGTAAGAGTGACTGAAAAGGAGTTATTTTCAGGAGGCATTGCGATGGCCACATTTATGGACACCTGGCACATAAGGGTGCTTTCGACAAAATATGCTTTGGAAGGCTGCGGCAAGCACTGACAGCGCAATGTAAGCCCAATGATAGCAAATTAGGTAGACAATATGCTCAAGCACAGGGCTGCCAACATGCAGAAGGGTAGACTAAAGACTAGAGGTAGAATAAGTAGAGGATATCCCCAGGAAGAGCTGTTATCTCCAACCCTGTGGAACATAACTGTGGACTCACTACTGGTTAGACTGGATGAATCGGGTATACACACGAGAGGATATGCAGATGACATTGCGTTGGTGGTCCGCGGTAAGTTCAATGACACCATTTCTGACATCATGAAGGCAGCACTCCGAATGGTGGAAAATTGGTATCGAGAACAAGGCCGTCCGTAAACGCAGGCAAATCAGACAATATTATCTTTGCTAGAAAGACGGTAGGCTTGAGGAGAGAACCACTCAGACTTTTTGGAGCTGAAATCAACATGTTTACGAAGTTTAAATATCTAGAGGTAACCCTCGATAGCAATCTGAACTGGAACGAGCATGTAGAAGATAGGATTCAAAGATCCAAGAGGGTTCTGTTTCAGTGTAGACGCGTTTGTGGTCTCTAATGGGGCTAAGCCCAGAGGCTATGAAAGGGGTCTCCACTATGATGGTTAGACCTGTCATCACGTATGCTTCGGAGATTTGGTGGACAAAAGTCAGCCAGAAAAACAATTAAGAAGAGACTGGACAGAGTCAACGGCTGGCGTGCGTTGGAATAACAGGTGCAATACGCACCACTCCAACAAGCGCAATGGAGGTTCTGTTAGGTATACTGCCGTTGGATTTAGAAATAAAGAAAACAGCGGCACTGTCAGCCCTCAGGATGTTGCGAAATGCTACGTGGCATGGGGCAACGGCCCTGCACGGTCATATGAGCATCCTTGATATTGCACAGAGAGATGTCAGGGAGTCGTGTATGCCTATGAACGGAAGGCAGAGAGTATGAATAACAGAAAAATGTTATAAAACTCTTATAACAAATGGATCCGTTTGTGAAGAAATCTTTGATAACGATATCAGTATATTCACAGACGGCTCTCTAATGAATGGCAGAGCCGCGGCATACGTTTACTCAGAAGAGTTTAGCCTATTCTGTGAACTGAGGTTAGGGAGGTTTGTGTCTGTTTACCAGGCAGAAATGCTTGGCGTAGTGCATGCGCTGGACCACCTGATAGATGGCCGGATTAATGGCAAGAAAATTGTCATTGCTCTTGACAATCAGTCTGTATGGTGAATGCAACAGACAGACACCACTTCCAGGTTGGCCATAGAATGTCTTACCAAACTCAATAGGTGCGCCCAGATAAATGAGCTCACACTTATGTGGATGGAACACCGTACAAGGTGGGAAGAAGCTGTTAATTGAAGGCAATCATAGGCGGCTGTGAAGTGGTCTCGTAGTGAGGCAGCAAAAGTTATCCGATACAATCGAAGGGCTTTAAGCTGGCTTACTGCACTGGTCACAGGACATGGTCCCTTCATGTACCATATCGGGAAGATAGCTCTGATCGAAGACGATGCGTTTAGGTTATGCCTAGAGGAGCCGAAAACAGCTACGGCATTTTGTGCCAGTATCCGGCGCTGGCAAACATAAGATTGACCACTCTGGTACGTCCATTTGTTGGCGAAGACGAGATTGGTCAACTGACCTACAAGGATATGCTTGAGGTGACATAGGTTGCTTATACAAGGAGCATGCTTACTTATGAGTGCTCCGAGCAGTAGCATCCTTTGTCCAATAGGGGATGAAAAGGTGCCCACTGTGGTCTGCTTCGCCAAATCCCCGACTTATTATATATTTAACTTCTGATTTGAGGGGGACATTTTTATGCTCACGTTCCCATTTTCTTTAATAATGTTTTTGAGAACAACTCTCCGTCGTTATAAAAAGGGAACAGATTTAATTTCTTTGACCAAATATGTCACCACGTATAATAAAAGTTATCTTAATATATAAAAGACAAGCACGTTGCTTCGTGCCCAATATCTCTCAAATTTTAGCCTTAAAGCATGCACATCTTAATACATAAATTACACACAGTCTTTCTCAAACTGTAATTATTTTTGAAAACTGTTCAGCCTGTATGCACTGTATGCACAGAAAAGTTATTTGATAGTTATCAGTGACAATATTTGGTTTTTACAATGGTCCGTTTTTGATCTAACTACCTTTTCAACACTGCTTCAATACGTAAAGTGTTATTTAAAGTGGTACATTTGTATTTTTCAAAAACCAATTGAATAAAAAATCAAGCTTTAAAAAAAGAAAAAGTGCTTTCTTCAAATGGCTCCAAAAAGGATGTATGCGGAGGACCTGTTGTAGGACAGGCTTTTAAGCTAGTCATATATATATAAAATTTCAAAGTTTTCATTTAAGGATAAAAACATATTTTTTATTAAAAGTTTATACCTATATCGCTTTGATAAATGCCATTTTTTAGCCAACAAATAAAATTCGAGCCACTCAATGCTCACTCAAATTTGCTTCAAATTTGATTCAATGTTCGAGCTACTTTTTTCAAATACACAATCTAATGACTAAGTCGCATATCGTGTGGAAGAGGTCATCAAAATTTTCAGATGAAAATCAACATCATTTCCTAAATTTTTATTTTGATTCATAGGGAATTTTCTAGAAATAACACAAAAATAAATCTAATTCAAGCCGCTAATTTATAAATTGTCAATAAAGCAACTTTCACAATAAAAGATAATTTTAAACCAATGACAGGTCAAAATAAAAATCGCAAATTAAGTTCAGCAAAAATCTTCGGCATGTATCTGGCCATGAGTCAATTGCCTTTCCACGCTATTAATTCTTAAGACTTTTGTCTTTTCTTCTTTATTCGATATGTATAAATTAAATTTTGAATTTTTTGTGATATTTTGAATATAATATATTCTCGATTTGCTAATTTAAAGCTAAGTTTTAGTTAAGGCACTAGTTTTTTTGTTTTTGTTTTTTTCACTGCTTTTGTACTAGTAAAATCGGTTCGAATTTATAAAGATTGATAAAGATTGACTTGACTGACTTGACGAGATCGATGAAACAATATGGATTTTTAATTTAATGCCAAAAGACATACATAACTTGAATTTGATGAAGTTGAACGAAAGCAAATTTATTCTGCTTAATTAAGATATGTATGTTAATTTAAAAACTAATCATTTCCAAAAACGTTTGCCACCTTCAAATATCACTTCTTTTCTGCAATTTCTATATATAGAGTATTTATTTCTATTTTTACTAAAATTTTTGAGCCAAAATTGATTTGAAACATTTTTTAGGAGTGTTCATAATGAGCATTTATAAGGAAATTTATTCTGTTAATTGGAACTTTTAATAATAGACATCTTTGTTCATTATAAGCTTAAGTTAATGCTTCTGTTGGTAAGATATTAAACAGGAATGAACACAATTTTGACGATCTGTATGTTAATATGAGAAAAATTTATTTTAAAAAAAGTTAAAAGTTAAAAGCTTAAAAATAGAACTAATGAGTTCAATTCTTATTTATTTATTTTTTAATATTTTAAAATTGTTCTGTTTGGGAACGTGTCAATAACACAGTACAACAAAAAGAACTAAATTAAAAGGCGCAAGAGTTTTAAAAAAAATACTTATGTAAATGATTGCGTCCTCAGTGTTTTCGAATTTGCGTTGTGCATTGTTGCCACTTTTGTTATTGTCATTTTGTTGCAAAAATTTACATTTTGATTGTGAATTAAGGCTACGCACAGTATAACCACCAATTTTTCGTGAAAATAATACACAGATTCATGTGAATTAACGCCACGTTCGTTATTTCCACTTCTTTTTCTGATAATAAGCCACATAGAATAGTTAGAGCCACACGCACTACTGCCACCAGTTGTTCGTGGCAATAATGCACACAGCAATGGAAATTCACGCAACGTGCATTAATGCCACAAACATTGCACTATAGCACAGTCTTTGGAATTAACGCTACTGTAATTTTTTGGCAATAATGCGCTCACATTTTCACATTTTGCCACCAATTCAGAGAGGCAATCCGGGCCACCAATGCCTAATTCATATGGTCGTGGAAATTAGTGCTACCTTTTTATTGGTGGCAATATTAACATGGAAGTGAGCATTAGCGTCACTGTTGTTCCAAAGATCCATGTTAGTACATTAACTGCATTATTCTGTATCACGAAGAAGCACACCAACGATGAGAAAGGCACGAGCAGCAAAACAATTTTGTACGGAAGAAAGAATTGCTTCTGTTATCTTTCTCACGTTGGTGTGCTCCTTCGTGATACAAAATAATTTAGTAAATACATTTTAGGGATTACAACTTTTAGATAGTACATCACCTGCTTCGATGACTATGCTTTAAATAGTTTTTGCTCTTGATAGGCGGCCTTTGTCCGTTGCTTAGGGACTATGACCCTCAGTAAGTCCGACACCGGACTTACTACAGAACTTCTGGATAACGATTTCTTTTTAATAGTCTGCCTTTGATCTTTGCTCAGGGATTACGACACTCAATTAGTCAAATATCAGGTGCGCCATCCAAAGTACTTCCCTGCTAAGGGACTACGCCATCAGTTAGTTCAATACCGGAAGCGCTGTTCACAGGTCTCTGGATGTATTTCTCTTTGTAATACTGCCAAAAAATAGGCGTCATTAAAGCACATGATCTAATAAATTATTGACACTCTTATTGCTACTACAATAATGTTCACATTTACTATCTTTATTACCACTATAAATTGGATGCATGGGTGGTTTATAAAATTCCAAGAAAAATATTCCTATTCCCGATTTTCTTACAATTTTGGGATTGGAAATGAGAAGTGTTTGGGTTTTGTTGGGGGCTTAAAAAACCCAACGTGAAATATCCCTTTTTCAGATTTTTACGTCATTTTGGTGTTGGAAGTACCTGGGTTTTTTGTTGTTTAAAAAATTCTACGCAAAATATCTAAAATATATATTATTATTATAAGCACTTTTTTTTAAGATTTATTGAATTTTAATGCTAATTGAATACCTTCCAAAAATACTTTATGAGAATGCCTTTTGAAAGCGATTCTCGATAACGCTAAGAAGAAGCAAAATTGGATCTACAGAATGTCTTCTGGAAACAGTGTCCCTAAGAATGCATGTCAAATTTTCTCAAAAGTTTTGCTGGGGTTTTGCCAAAATAACTAAAATTTGCCAGTGTTGCAAGTTAATATATTATTATCGAAACACTACATACAATTATAATAAAAATAGTTTCATTCTAAGATATACCACTCCGATAGACGCATTAGACATTAGAGTTGAGTCGTTCCGGACCTGCATAGTTCATGGAACTATGTTCACTCTCGGACATAGTTCCAATCATTCCATCTGTACGATTTAAGCATGTCGAAACAGTTCCGATTGCAATAAAATTTTTTTAATTGAGCCACATCTCATTCGCACTTACATAACTTAATCGAATTGTTTGATCGACGACATAAGCTGACATTTCATTCGCACTAACATAACTTAATCAAATTGTTTGAGCGACGACAAGTAAGCCAATTATGCGTGTGAAAGAGAGTGAAAGAAATAATAGATAAAATAATAAATGATATATCGTCATTCCAGTTGTGTGCATTGTTCAGCATTGCTGTTTATTTTTGCTTTTAACCTATGAAACAAAACAATCAAAAATGACATTGAACATGCTTTTGTTACTTTCATTCTTATAAAAAGAACTGCTGGAACTATATACAGGGTCCGCCATATAACGTTTTTTTTTTCAACTAGTGCTTATTTCGTGAATGGTAACACTTAGATAATGTCTGAATTGACTCATAATTAGCTTTATCCTTCCGCTGAACGAATATGGTTGTGTATACGCTTGTACAACGCTGGGAAATATTGCGACATTACTTTGAATATCATGATGCCGATTTTGCCAAAAAAATCATCTTTTCAGATGAAGCTCATTTTGATCTTGGCGGGTATTTAAACAAGCAAAATTGTCGCATTTGGGGCACAAAAACCCGCACGCATACATTGAAAAGCCGCTGCACCCAAAACGAGTCACTGTTTGGTGCGGATTTTGGTCCAGAGGCATAATTGGGCCATTTTTCTTCGAAAATGAGCAAGGAGTGGCCGTTACAGTCAATGGTGATCGTTATCGGACCATTTTGAACGAATTTTTGTTCAAAAAAATTGAAGAGCAGGATATTGGCAACATTTGGTTTCAACAGGACGGCGCTACGTGCCATACAGCCGAAGCTACACTCGATGTTTTGCGCCCTGTTTTTGAAGATCGCATTATCAGCCGCAGAGCTGATGTCGTTTGGCCACCTCGGAGCTGCGATTTGACACCGTTGGACTATTATTTGTGGGGTGCCCTCAAAGATAAGTGTTACGCCGACAAACCAGAGACAATTGACACTTTAAAGGACAATATTCGTGAAGCCATTGGTGAAATACAGCTGCACACAATCGATAATGTGCTTAAAAATTGGACCGATCGTGTAGGCTACTGCATGCCCAGCCGAGGCAGCCATTTGAATGAAGTTATTTTCCATTAATAACCGGAAGAATTGTACTTTCAAACAAAAAAAGAAATTTAAGAAAATATTCAGTAGTTTATTTTTTATAGAATTTTAAAAAAAAAAGTTATTTGGCGGACCCTGTAGTTCCGTGAACATGCTAAAAGCTGATGAACTATATAGTTCCGCGAACATGCTTAAAGCTGATGAACTATAACATGCAACTGAGTTTCGAGCTTATGAGGAACTGATTGCATATTATTTTAAATTACTTCAAGATAAATTTACTTCATGAACTTTATTTACTAAATGAAATTATTTACTAAATGATTTAATTGATTTAAGACTAGTCAGAGTGATGTGTTGAAAATCTACATGGACCTTTACACATTTTCTCCGCAGTTCAACATACACTTAATTCAAATAAATGCTTCAAATAGTTCTACAGTTCAAATAAACAAAGGAACTATATAGTTCCGCGGACATGCTTCAAATTCCCTTTGTAGTTCAAAAAGCAGACAGTCCAAATAGTCTATGCAGTTCAAATAAGCAAAGGAACTAGATAGTTCCGCGGACATGTTTCCGTGAACTAGTTCCTTTCTTCAAAAGAATCGTTCCATGTCCGTTCCGTCTATGGAACTGTTAAGCACAAGCCTATTAGACATAATGCAACACCTTACACCACTTGATATCCTAGCTAAGTAGATGGCCACTAATACAGCCATCCGCCTAGAAGCCACCTCCCAGTGGAAAGAAGGTACACTTGAACATTCTTGCATTAGAAAACTTCTCCCTCCCATACCTAGGTCCATCGACTACATCACACAAAAACTATCCTTTGAAAGGAAATTCGACGTATCCATTCCCTCTCGAGGAGAGTGGGAACTAGGAAACCTTTCACATAACAATGCCACTTAGATCCTTACTGATGTATCAAAACTAGATGGCTAAGTAGGTGGAGGAGTCTACTCCGAAGCATTAAATATTAATATAGCCTTCAGGCTCCCTGATCATTGCAGTGTATTCCAAGCTGAAATCGCTGCTATACATGAAGCGTTAGCTTGGCTCCAGGTAAATGATATATCTTCCATGGATATTTGCATAATGTCTGATAGTCAAGCCCCTTTGATAGCCTTACAAACTGTTGAAATAACTTCTAAAACAGTTCTCAACTGCCGCATATCTCTAAATAAGATGGCAAAGCTGCTCAGGTTCTTTATATGCAGGATTCCCGGACATAGGGATCTTCTCGACAACTGCAAAGCAGATGAATTAGCTCGTAAAGGTACTACCAAACAATTATCTACAGATAAAGCAAGCCTTGGTAGTCCTCTCACTACAAGTAAACTCCTTACACATGAGCTATTCTGTGTATAACCAACAACAAATGATCAGCAGGTAACACGTATAACATACCCTTAAGCATTCAAATGAACTTATTTCTCTCAGTAGAGACACCACATCAGTACCATGGTAGGGATCCTTACAGAGACACGTTCACAGATTAAACATACCCCACAACGACTTCTGCAGAAGCTGTTAAGAAGCTTTTTTCTTTCTCATTTTCGGTATACCGAATCTTAGGCTTAGTAGTTAGCTTAAACTGGTATAAATAGAGAAAGGAAAATTAGCCCTTGGTATCACAATGCGCCTCATTGGCCTCAGTAAGTTTAGGTTGAGGCAGCCACACTAACCTAACTTAACCTGAGATGGACTTGCACCACTTTAAAAATAAACATATTTACAAAACCGTTAATAACCAAAACTTCCTTCCCCGAAATATTAGGCAATCTGATTTTTTTACTACAAGTTGTTTGAAGATAAAAAGAACATATTAGGATTTATATATAATTAGCATTATCCCAATTTTTTCTCAAAAATGGACTTGGCCCACTTTCAAAATAAACGGCTTATATAGTGCATAAAATCTGTATACATAAAACAGGATGTGTGTATGTATGTAACGTATGGACACCAAAACGGCTGGGCCGATTTTGATGAAATTTTCAGGGAATCTTCAGAATATTCACAGATTTTCGGTCTGTGGGCGGAGGGGCGTGGCAAAATCCAATTTTATTATTGTACCACCAATGACATATACATATATTTATTTTTTTTGCTTTTTTTAATTTATTTTATTTTGAATGAAAGTCGTTGTCATGTTCTTCAAAACGAGATATCAAACTCTTAAATCGGTTATGTAGTTCCGAAGATATTTACAAAAAACCTATGTTAATAATGATCCAATATCATAATTTTAAAACTTTCGAAATGTTGCATTCAAAAATCCGAGTTTTCGGTTTATTTACAAAACATTTACATAATTTGATTACACAAGATATTCCGTGCTTACTAAGGTGCAACATTGTACAATAAGTTAGAAATCTATCTATATAAAAATGAATGTCGGTCTGTCTGTTTGTTTGTGCTTTATAGGAGGCTAAACCCTTGGACCGATCTTCCTGAAACTTTCATAGCATGTTACTATAACTCTGGAAGGAATAATAGGCTATATGAAGTTTTTGTTGGACAAATGGGCGTGGCACCACCCATATAACCCAACAATTTAAATCGCCATATTTTAGGCATTTTTTGACCTACGTCGATGATATTTGGTACATATGGTATTGGCATAATTAGGAATACGTACCAGAAGAAAAGTGGGCGGAGCACGCCCCCTTTGTTTGCGATATATTGGAGGCTGGACCTGTTAAGCGATCTAAAATTTTCACAGCGTGCAGCTTTGACTCAGGAATACTTATTACATGATAATATTTTTCGACCATGCACACTTCTGCACCTACTTTTTTACTACGTTTATTAACGGCTTTACCTCAAATTTAAAATACATATTAATTAAAATAGTGGGGTAGCCCCATTCTCTTTCTCCCACAGCTGTCTGCAAAACAGCTGATTTTGTAATATGTGTTAATTAAAATAGAGAGTGGGGTAGCCCCATTCCCATTCTCCCACAACTGACTCCGAAACAGCTGATTGTGTAATTGCTGCTTTTTGATTGGTCTAAAAATAAAAAGGGGGAGCATGAAGCAAATTACATGCGGTTCAGTGCTGAATTCTAATTGGTTTACAACAAAAAAAGGGGAGAAGCATTGCAATAATTAAATCAAAATTAAATAAATAATTTTTTGTAAATATATAAATACTTTTAATTTTATTTTATAACGAGGGGGTAGCGAAGCACACTGGATTCAGCTAGTTAAATATAAAGTAAAAAGTAAAACAAGTAAACTATTTTTATATAATAATGTGTATACTATATATATTACATATATTGTGGGGCTTACTTCAACTTCGGTGGACTAATCAATGGGTGCATTCTGCAGATAAAACTGTTGCAAAACTGTTGACTAAAAATCTGCTGAACCCGCTGCTACATGCAACATATTTGGTGAGCACTAGCTATTGTTTGTAGCCAAAAATTTCTTTGCTGCCTGCGCTACTTATCATAAATACAGCTGATTTTGCTTGTCAACTCTTTGAAGAAAAAAATATAAATGAAGAAATCAGAAATTTATTAATAAACTGGGGCCGAAGTACAACATCCTTGATCGAGTAAAATTTTTCCGGCTTACTGAGTAAAAACAGCGTTAATTTTATAGATGCAGTAATTTGCCAAGGACGGACAAAGCTTTTAACTGGCAAATAACTATTTACAGCTGTTTTTTTTCTACACTATGCCTTTGCAGTCTAGTGAAGAGTGCGCGAGACTATCAATCCAGAGGTCCCTGGCTCGAATCCGGGATCGGGCATGGTTCTTTTCACTTTCTTTGTTCTTTCCTACATTTAAGAATTATGGTAAACTAAAAATCCACAGCTAAATTGTGGAAAATGTAGAATTAAAGGACAGGAACAACTAAGGGCTGGAATGTTTACCGAGGTTGAGGCATAACACTAGCCTCAGTTTCAAGCAGTGGTCATCAACTTATGTTTTCCCATAACACGCGGGCGTCGGGTGTTTTTGTGTTTTTGCACACGAAGTAGTAATCGGCTCGCTGTGCTTGTACACTGCGTACCAGTTTGTTTTTTCTCCTGTGCTTTAAATTTTAAGTCAGTATGCTTTGAGCGTTCATTCGGCAAGGGTGTTGCTCGTTGTCCTATTTATGAATATTTTACAATGTTTCTTGTTTAAATCTGTCATTAAAATTAAAACAAAACATTCAAAATTTAAAAAAAAAAGTTAAAAAAAAAACATAAATACATTCTAATCAATATTTTTACCTTTTTGCTCTTTTCTATGTTAAACTATCTAAAAACAAACTCAAAAATAGAAAAGAAAACGTTATATTGAAAAACCAACACTCGACAATATTTCCTTGCACCAAATGGTGCGAGTGCTTTTAACAACTTCTAGTTTGAGTGTAAAGCTGTGCGCTCGGAAATTAAAATTGTCTTTCACGTTTGTTTCGCCTAATCAATAATTCACGTATGGTTCCAATCAATTCCTCTAAATAATCTATCACTTTCCTTTCAGGTCAAAGATCAAACCTTGTTTTTATAAGGTTCATGCCTTGGTTCTTTGATATTTAAACAAAAAAAAAATAGCACAGCATTCGGTAGAATTTATCGCTCAGGAAAGAGCGCTCATTTATTGCTCAGTAAGCGATTACAGAAAATTAAGCAGAACGCGCCCATTGTTTATCGATTTTGAACGTGATCGGAAACTTTTGGATTTTAAGCTTGTTTCAAATGGAAATTTTAAAATTTTTAAACTGTTTTACATAAATTTATTAAATGCACGGAAAAATCTGAGTAAGCCATAATCTTGAGCATCGTAGACTTTCAAATCGCTTGCGTTTTTTGCTGTTGTGCTGTGTAATAGACATTAATACAAACATTTAACTAAAAACTATAATTTTTTACAACAAACGACTTTGCTTCATATTGCTTTAATTCTTTTGTTAGTTAGCTATATTTAAAAAAAAAAACAAAATTTTTTGGCATGACCCAAAACTTAATGGCGAAACCATAAAGTAGTTTTTAATAAACATTAGTTTGACGATGCATATGTTAATGTAGAAACAAAAAACTGAAATAATTTTTTATAGCAATAAAACAGAATTTAATATTCATCAACACGAATTAGGAAATTCTGTTTTAATAACACAAAGTAAGAAATTTAAAAATAGTCTTTATGGAATACCCCAAACTATAAGACAAAACCAAAAGTATAGGGCAAGACCGTTAAGTACTTTTTTAGTGATTATCACTTTGACGATATCTGTGTGAAGTGGACACAACTCAAAAGTTTCTAAGTCTATAAATATTAATAAATATGTTTAAAAATAGTTTTTAGGCGCCTTAACTGATTTGTTTAAGAATGTAAACAGGAAACATTAAAAAGAACAGATTTGTTTTATTATGAGATTGTGTTGTAGAAATATAAAAGTCAACTTTTTGAGCGCTCGAAACTTCATCAGTTATATTTAGCAAACATCAGTTTGACGATATGTATGTAAATTTGAAAAAAAAAAATTATAAATATTTTTTCATAGTTTAAAAATATAACTTTATAGCCTTAAAAATAGAATAAACTTGTTTAAAATTTCCATATAAAGCTTTTAAAATTAACGAGCCCAAGTTCTAAAAGTTGCCTAAGTAAGTTCAAATAAAATATATAACTGGATCTAGTAAAGCTTACGGAAACCCCAAACATTGTTTGTTTTGAACCGTATATTTTGTATGGTCCTATGCCTTTAACTCTTTACAATATAATGAATGCCTTCTTTGAAATTGTAATAACTTTTATTTAAATACTCTAATTTATAGTATATTAAGGTCATTTAAAAGCTATTTGCAAGTTTTAAATAAATATACAAAAATTTTCAATTAAGGCTGTGCAGTAAGGTGGCTCAAAAAATATTGTTTTTCGACACTCATATTGTAAAAGCTGTGATCAATAAAATCTTAAATGCAAAAAGATTTCGAAATCGGTCTGACCCTCTGACAGCGGTATTGATTTGAAAAAACAATATTTCGTAACTTTTTATCTAGGCAAAATACTTGCCCAAAACAGGGGTGCAAATTAAAAGTTTCCAAAGCCCCAAAGTTGTGGAAAGAAATATTATTAGAATTGGAAATTTTGTTGGTGAAACAGTGTTCAGATTTTGGACAAAATTGTTGAATATGTATCACAAAAATCGCTATAAATAATGCATTTTTTAGTCAATTTCACTAAATTTTGTATTTTTACAGAAGGCTTGATGTAATCAATTGATTTATAAAAAAACTGATTTTTTAATAAATTAACGAAAAATTAACGAACAACGATTTTTTACGAAATATTACTTTCTTCAAATCAAAACCGCTGGCAGACGGTTCCACCAATTTCTTAATCCTTTTGAATTTAAGACCTTCTTGAATACAGCTTTCACAATAGGAGTGTCTGTATAGTGAATGCTTCCTATTGCACTATAGGATTCTTAAAATGGGACTAAAGCAATTTTTATTTTGCAACCCTATTTTAAAATCAGCTGTTCGAAGAAGAGCTGACCTAAAATCACGTTGCGCGAGTTTTTGTGAGTTGAATGGCTCGTTATGGCTCGTATAACTCATATTTATTGCTTAATCTATATATATAAAAATGGATCGAGATTTGTTCGAATGCTTAAAACTTGAAAAACTGGACCAAATTGGATACTTCCTTCTGCGTATTTGTTTGTAATTGCTACGCGAAGGCTTAGGAAAAAGAAATGTGGCCACACCACTTTTTACCGCGCAAAAATCAATAAAAATGCTATATTTAAGACATTTTTTGTCGTATTAAACTAAAGTTTGGTAATTAAGTACCTATAATAACTATCGGCAACTATACTAAGAATGGGCGTGGTCCCACTATAGCTACGCCTACTTTTAAGAAAAGATAAAAGGACTTCGAAACTACTGGCCCGATTGAGCTCAAATTTTGGAAGTGAATTTGTTTCGAGTACGAGACGGTTTAAGTTATAGCTGCCACACCCCCTTTTACCGCCCAAAAGATATATAAAAAATTTTGCGATATCAAAATGCTTTGGAGTTATGGGTAGCACAGCCTCGAAATTCGGTATTCAACCACAATTTATACATGTCGTTTCACTGATGGCATTTTATGGGAGTAAAAAACAAGGGGAGTGGCACCTTCGATACAAGCAAAACTTGAGATATCGAATAGTTTTGGAGTTACAGGTCGCACAGCATCGGAATTCAGTATTCGACAACAATTTATACATGCAGTTTTACTGAATAAATTTTATGGGCGTTAGAAAAGGAGCGTAGCTCCTCCAATACAACATAAATTTGCAATATCGAATAGCTTTGGAGTTAAGGTCGTACAGCGTTGGAATTCCATTTTACACATGCAGTTTCATTGATTTTATTTTATGAGGGAAAAGTGGCGTGGTACCTCCTATATAATCAAAATTTCGATATTGAATAGCTTTGAAGTTATTGATCGCTTAGTTTTGGAATTCAGTATTCGACCTCATTGTACACATGCAGTTTCATTGATTACATTTGAATTGAACTGAAAAAGGGGACGTGACACCTCCCATACAACCCAAATTTTTGCTATCGAATAGCTTTAAAGTTATAGGTCGCACAGCGTCGGAGTATAGTATTCGGACTTAATTTACAAATGTAGTTTCATTGGCAACATTTTATGGGCGTTGGACAAGGGGCATAAAACCCAAATTTTTGCTATCGAGCAGCTTTGATTTATAGGTCGTACAGCATCAGAATTAAGTGTTCAACCTCAATTTAGAGCCAACACTTTTAAGGGAGCGTGGCAGCAACGCGCCGGGTTTCAGCTAGTTATTTTTATACATTTCTATTTCTTTATTCAATCGGTAAGTTTATTTTGTATTTGAATAGTTTTAATCTCGAAAATTTAAAAAATAGTTAAGACTGTTCAGCAAATACCACATGGGACACAGGTGTTCCTATGGTCCCCAAGTGCAACTTTTCAATATATTTCATAACTGTGAACTCTAAGGCCATACAGTTATATATCGTGCTAATAAAAATTTTGCTTTGCTAAAACTACACTCAAGGAATTATTGAATTTCGTATACGGCTGCCATGAAAAAGATGAGGCTGTAGTAGCCATACTAGAGTTATTGTATATGAAATGAAGTCACCTTAGCTGAAAGTTAATTGCAAACACTTTATGAGAGCTCTCATAGCCCCAATTTAATCTGCAATAATCATAAAAAAAACAATGATTTTGTTGAGCGTCTTTTGCAAATAAGAGCTGTGGTTACAGTTGTGAAACATTCAGTATTGTGGCTACTGCAACCAACTTTTAAATCTTGCGTGCAGAGAAACTTCAATTCGGCTATTGCAGCCTCAATTCGGTTTTCACGCTTTTACTGAATATAACAAAACCACAAAAGACAAATTTCGCCATTTTAGTTTTGGCTTTGCAGCGAGCTTTTTGGCAATTATTAAAAAAATTGTTTTTAAGGTTAATCGGTATTTACTTTGATAATCGCTTTACTTTGATAATCATTAGTATGCCTATTGTATTGAAAAAGGCATGGGATATTTTACAATTCCATTATCTAAAATTATTTGTAAGCATGTTTCAGAAGTAACTTTAAATGCTAATGGTTTGTCATTTATAATATGGGATTTTTAAAGTTCCATAAAAAAAAATTAGTTTGTAAAGTTCTTTGAACAATTAAAATTTTATATTAATTTGATCAAAAAAGTAATATTTTTTCATATGATTTGAAATAAAAATTTAAAAAATATTTAAAAATAACAGTTTTATTAAGCAAACGGCATTAAGAAATTGGTGGTAACCTTAAAAGCGAAGAGGTAAGTAGCTTAAATAGAAAAAGTTCTGACTACCTCAACATAAGGATTTATGGCTATCAAGACCGAATTCCTCTCACCATTAAAAGTTCTTACAACTTTCTGTCAGGTTGTCAAAACCTGCAGAGCATCTCTTAAACTGGAATCTTACAGCCCTTATGGAAGTTGTCAGAGCCTCACATATTAAATTTTTTGAGAACCGTAATATTACGGCTAGAAAAAGCGAAGTTTTGATAGCATCGCCAGTTCTGTGAGTGTATTTTATGAATGTCACATTACGGCACAAAGAGTTCCATTTAGCTTTCTGCAACTGACGTGCTGTAATTTTAACAATATTGCTGATGTGGTGTCTGACGGACACCTTTTTAAAACCAATTATTTTTATGAAGTTCTTTATTTGTCAGGCCTTTTCTATTTAAATAAAAATATAGTTTATTATCTAATATAAGGTTAAAACTTTATATAAAAGAAGTTTGCTTGAAATTTTGTCAGCAGTGATTTTGCAAATTTTAATGTGAAATTTTGCAAATGGTGGATCTGGTTATATATAAAAAGTTGGGGATTTGCCGAAGCAGACTACAGTGGGTCCCTTTTCATCCCCCATTGGACAAAGGGTACTACTGCTCGGAGTACTCGTACGTGAGCATGCTCCTTGTGTAAGCATCCTTTGTCACCTCAAGCATATCCTTATAGGTTAGTTGACCAATCTCGGCTTCGCCAATAAATGGGCGTCCCAGAGTGGTCAATCTTATGCTTGCCAGCGCCGGACACTGGCACAGAATGTGCGCTGCTGTTTCCGGCTCCTCTAGGCATAACCTACACGCATCGTCCTCGGTCAGAGTCATCTTCCCGAGATGGTACATGAAGGGACCGTGTCCTGTGACCAGTACAGTAAGCCAGCTTAAAGTCCTTCGATTGTATCGGATAACTTTTGCTGCCTCACTACGAGACCACTTTACGGCCGCCTTTGATTGCCTGCAATTAACAGCTTCTTCCCACCTTGTACTGTGTTCCGAGTCCATCCATTGTTTAATAAGGCCTGCCACCATATTGTCGCCTATGGCGATACGTGGTTCTGGTCCACAGAATTTTTCTGCTGATCCTGCTCTTGCTAAAGAATCAGCTTCTTCATTCTGTTCTATGCCAGAGTGTCCTCTAACCCACATAAGTGTGAGCTCATTCGTCTGGGCACACCTATTGAGTTTTGTAAGACATTCTATGGCCAACCTGGAAGTGATGTCTGTCCGTTGCATACACCTAATCACAGACTGATTGTCGAGAGCGATGACAATTTTCTTGCCACTGATCCGGCCATCTATCAGGTGGTCCAGCGCATGCACTACGCCAAGCATTTCTGCCTGGTATACAGACACAAACCTCCCCAACCTCAGTACACAGGATAGGCTTAACTCTTTTGAGTACACGCCTGCCCCGGCCCGGCCATTCATCAGAGAACCGTCTGTGAATATACTGATATCGCTACCAGCGATTTCTTCACAAACGGCTCCATCCGTTATAAGAGTTTTATAACAATTTTCTGTTATTTTTACTCTCTGCCTTCCGTCCATAGGCATAAACGCCTCCCTGACATCTCTCTGTACAATATCAAGGATGCGAATATAACCATGCAGGGCTTTGCCCCATGCCACGTAGCATTTCGCAACATCCTGAGGGCTAACAGCGCCGCTGTTTTCTTTATTTCTAAATCCAACGGCAGCATACCTAACAGAACCTCCATTGCGCTTGTTGGAGTGGTGCGTATTGCACCTGTTATTCCAACACACGCCAGCCGTTGGACTCTGTCCAGTCTCTTCTTAATGGTTTTCTGGCTGACTTTTGTCCACCAAATCACCGAAGCATACGTGATGACAGGTCTAACCATCATAGTGTAAACCCATTTCATAGCCTCTGGGTTTAGCCCCCATTTGAGTCCACAAACGCGTCTGCACTGGAACAGAACCCTCTTGGCTCTTTGAATCCTATCTTCTACATGCTCGTTCCAGTTCAGTTTGCTATCAAGGGTTACCCCTAGATATTTAACTTTCGTGGACATGTTAATTTCAGCTCCAAAAAGTCTGAGTGGTTCTGTCCTCAGGCCTACCCTCTTTCTAGTAAAGAGAATATTGTCTGACTTGCCTGCGTTTACGGTAAGGCCTTGTTCTCGACACCACTCCTCCACCATTCGGAGTGCTCCCTTCATGATGTCAGAGATGGTGTCAATGAACTTGCCGCGGACCACCAACGCAATGTCATCTGCATACCCTATCGTGTGTATGCCCGATTCATCCAGTCTAACCAGTAGTGATTCCACAGTTATGTTCCACAGGGTTGGCGATAACACCCCGCCCAGGGGACATCCTCTACTTACTCTACCTCTAGTCTTTACTCTACCATTCTGCATGTCGACATCCCTGTGTTTGAGCATATTGTCCACCCAATTTGCTATCATTGGGCTTACATTGCGTTCTGTCAGGGCTTGCCGCAGCCTTCCAAAGCATATTTTGTCGAAAGCACCCTCGATGTCCATAAATGTGGCCATCGCAATGCCTCCTGAAAATACCTCCTGTTCAGTCACTCTTACCAATTCGTGAAGAGCACTCTCCGTAGACCTACCTGCTCTATATGCATGTTGGCATCTACTCAGAGGATTTTGCATCAGCGAGGTGCTCTCAAGACAGTCAACATCATGGTGGATCTGGTTGCTGCTATAGTTAGCTGAATTTTAAGTGGCTGGCTGTTGTGCACTTGGTTGACTTCTTTTGTGCTCTGCTGCCTATTTTTTCCCTCCATTTCTGATGCTGTTGTTACTGCTGGATCATGGCACCTGGCAATAGCGCTCTTTGCGTTGTCTGCACCAAGAACGTCACCAAAAGCAAAGTTGGCATTGCATGTGCGCGATGCACTCGATGAATAAATTTGGAGTGTGCCAATATTTCCTCCGATGAGTTGAAGCTAATTCTAAAAAAACCTGGAAATTTATGTTTCTTTTGCAAAGAATGTTGTGCCGTCGAGAGTGCGGTTCCCTCAGTGGTTGACGTTGCGGATACTGATTCCAGCATGCGGATTGAAATGCAAAATCTATTTCGAGAACTTTCAGCCAAGATTGATATCACCAACTTGAATATTTCCTTGAATGAATATGCGCTGGCCACTGATATTTCTAAGCACAGTGGCCGCTTAGAGATTCTTAAGTCTAATATTACCTGCAAACTGAGGGTACTCGAGAAGGAGAACAACATTTTGCAACGTTGTCTAAATCGAGTAGAGTTCATAGTCACTGGGCTGCCTGCTGGCATCACTGATCTTTACCAACCTGCTTTAACGATTGCCAAAATGTTTGATGTCTCCCCCGCACAGAGTGACAATATGCATTGCGCATATATTAGGAATAAGAAAGATGTACAGATATCATGAAACCTTACCTTACTCATGAAACAAAGATATACAGATAGTGTACTCCGTGCGCAAAAAAATGAAATCCTCTGCGCACTACGTCACTCGGGCTTGTCAGCTGTAACACGTGGTGCATACCAGAGAACTGCATGAGTGGCTTCACTAATACATATAAGCACTCGTTGAAAATGAGAGTAGCTATAGTGCATTGCATTCTCTTTCAACGAATATACAAAATGTGGACTCGCTCAATAAGTAAACTTCGCTAAGCTTGCTATTCAGCACTGTACTGCTTAAGATACTCGCTGTAACGAATAGATAAAGCTACAAACCATAGTAGAATTAGAGAAGGTAGATGCATTTCGAAGAGACAGACTGCCGGAACTGTCAAAACGAAATTGACAGCCCATACAAAATCTGAAAACGATGAGAATGCGATAAGAAAGCAAAAATAGGCAAGAATAGCAAAATGCTTGAGTTTGACAATTCTGGCTATGAGAAAAAGAGAGAAGTCTGAAATGCATATACCTTCACTAGTTCTACCATGCTACAAACACTCAGCTTCTCAAAGCTCCTCACTCGCCCTATTCGCAGAAAGTTGATAAACTATTCGCATGACTCTGAATGCTTAAGCGAATCACAGCGAGTCATCTACGCAGTTAGATACTGCTCTGATTTCAACTACGCTGATGTTTATCGTTCACAGGAAATAAAAAAGGAATGATTGCAAGAAGAATGTCGCAGGATTCAATTACGAAGATCATGAACACCAGCTAGAATAGATTTGCATATAAAAGGTTTTTTCAAATGTTTTCCCAATAAGACATGCTGCGACAATGAAATACAGAGAACCATTCAAATTTTTTAAGGATTTTGTTACAAGGCAAACTGCACAACTCAAAACATTTGGCGAGTCCCATTAACAACGTAGCTTTATCTCGAAGCAGGCAGAATTTTCACTATATTCGCAATGTTTGTTCGATAGCTCTCACAACTCTCAGCTGAATCGCGAAGTAGGCAAAATGATCACTATATTCACTATGTTCAGGGCTGATTTATAAGGTTGTGGCACTTGAGAGCGAGCTCGGTCGAACTGTCAGAATGGATAAAAAGAAAACAAGAAAATGAATGCATAGAACAAAGAAAAGCATAGTGACAGTTCAAGCAAAGGCGAAAAAAAGAGTGCATTTCTCTCAAGTGCTAAAACCTTATAAATGAACCTTGACTATGTTTGTTTATTCATTTATTCGCCCAAATCTCAACGTGAGGATCGAAGCAAGCACATATTGTAGAGCAGGCAGTAAGAGCATAATTCGCACTCAACATTAAAAAAGAGAGTGAGTTAATGCGAAGGAAACAAAATTGTTTGAGGAAAGCGAATGCCTGAGAAAACAGAAAATGTAGTGAAGAAGGAGAGTGCGTTATGAAGCGAACCGCCAGATCTCTGGTGCATACATACAAAAGAAAATGTGAAAAAGCAAAAAGTAAACACAAGCAGCACAATTGCAAGCATTTACAAAATATTGCATTCGTTTAGTTCAATTTCTAATATTGTGCACTTATAGTACGTGCTAATTATAATTTTCAATTATATTTTATGTAATTAAAATTAGGACTAAAGTTTAAGATGCTTTTTATGATAATAACAACGATTTTAATTCGGGCCATAAAATGAATTTACTATTTTTTCAAAAAAAAAAAATAACTAATGAGAAGAACAACAAAATTAAAACAAAGAAGCATGCAAAGTGCTGTCAAACACATCAAGTAACGTAGCTGATTTTTTTTTTTTGGGACCAAATGCGAGAAAACACCCTTATTATATATATTTATGCATTTCTTTTCAATAATAGTACTGAAAACTATATTCGATTAAATTAATTTATAAATATATTATTTAGCCACTTTGAATATATTGTGGCTACGTTTTTATTTGGCCACTTTAGCAAGCTCGGACTACGTCACAACAAAGATGGCGGACATGCGCATTACTTTATCTGTAGTTCTTTGTATCATGATCCTTACTAAGCTAAACTCTGTACTCAAGTGCGATGAAATTATGAGAAGTTACTTCCATTTTCCAGAGTCGCTCTCTACTCCTTTCTCAGGTCGTTGGTACTGACCTACGTGTGTTCCTCAACGACCACTACACTGCTGCAACCAACAAGCTACACATCGTCTGTAGGAAACTTATCAAGGAGAAAAAGATTGCTAAGTTTAAAATTATCAATGCAGACAATCCTGTGGCTAAGCTGAAACTTCTGGATGGCTCTGACCAAACATTTGATCTCCGGCAATTCACAGACAACTTTGGTGTGAGCGCTGCTGCCTTCAAGGAAACCGGGTCCTCTTAAGATAAATTTTTTCTATTTACTATCTTTATTTTGTTTTTATCGCTTCTCATAAGTAGTTTATTTCTCAGCATCATAAAAGAATCAATCACCTTTTTAATTTTTAAATTTTATTTCTTATGCCATTTTCCTAATTTTTTAGACTTAAGTTAATGATTTTTAAGTTACTTTTTGATGATCAGTTTTCCTAAGCGCACTCGCCTTTGATGTCGCATAACATAAATTTGGGTCCTATACACAGCTATAATTCTTATCTAAAATCTTCATTCAACACTTTCAAACATAATCTCAATATTGGCCATATTAATTGCCAACCTTCTTATAGATCTACTAAGTTTGACGAACTTAAACTAATTTTAGACGAATGTGTTTTGAACGTTTTTGGTGTTTCGGAAAAATGGCTCAAGTCGTTTGTTTCTTCTGAGGCTCTAGATATTCCAGGATACGTTTTCCTTAGAAATGATAGCCCTGATTATCGCGGAGGTGGTGTTGGCCTGTTTTTGTCAAAGAACTTAAAGTAAAAAATTGTACCTGTGCGTTGTGAGTATGGCACCTGTGAAACACTTTTCGTTGAAGTCGCTCATCACCTTGAAACATTTTTATTAGGCGTATTATATCTCTATTAGCGAACTCACTGTCAAATACTCTAACGTTATTATTATGGGTGATTTCAACAATATCTTATTCGACTCTAACAAATCGAAGTCCATATGGGACGTTTGTCTGCGCAGCAATCTTACTTGTATGCACAACTCTATTTCCACCTTTTTTGATCTGCAGCACAATTCTTCTTCCCTGCTTGACTATTTTGTTGTTAGCAATGACAGTATAATTTCTATGTCTAGTCAAATGCAGTGCCCGGGTATTTCTCATCATGCCTTTGTCTTTCTACCACTCAAGGCTGAGCCTTTGCGTAAAGAATATATCGAACATAGAAAGTATAATGCTATTGATTATGAGATTTTACGTACCGCACTCGAATCTTTTAATTTTGATGGAATTTATAGATCTAGCAACTAGAGTTCGCAAACTATCAATAGTCGCGACCATCTATAGTGGGGGATGGTTTTTTTACTAATCATCGATAAACTATCGATAGTTTTCGATAGTGTTTATGTTAATATGTTGTATTCACATATCTGAACAATACATTCTCGTTTCTTGAAAAAGTATGTTTTGTTTTCAAAATACTGTCGACAGAACTGAGTTATTGATGTAGCTGTGTTCCACGCAAATAAAACTATAAATACACAATATAGCATGACCTTAGCCAAAGTTATGACACAGAAACGAAACACCCTTTCATATAACTTATATGGGGATTGGAAACTTTGAAGCAACACCAAGATTGATCATATCTTCGATGTGTCGAAAGAACCGGCCAAGTGCCTAGGTTTTTCAAAAAGGTGCAAAAATATTTCATTCTATGCATCAGGCCGAAAATGCGGCTTCAAGATCTTATTTCGAGCTTCTGGTCTGAATTCAACGCCATGTTATATATTCGAAAGTGAATGAAAATATCTTATCCTCTCACAACTCTATTGGGCATCGACGTTATGTTGGTTGCCTCAGCCTTCTGAATTGTTACTACAATGGGAAGTGTTCAAGGATGTCTTGACGCCACCCGGCCGTGCGTTTTCCAGGTTTATTCTGTACAAGCCCATTCCTTTACCATTGTCTTGATACCCAACAGAACATCGCATTACCGTGATAATTCGTTCTTTAGTCGAACGGTCAAGTTGTGGAATTCTCACTGCGAGCGTATTTCTCGCACTTTTTTAGCTGTGCAAATTTAAAACAAATCTTCACCGACACAACACCATCTATCTTTCTTCTACCTTTCAACAAACCATCACCCATCTTCCGAATCAACACAATGCTTATACATTAATAAGGAAGGGGCATCCCCTAAGCGTTAGATAAGTTAAAAAAAAATGCCAAATTGTCAAAATCAAACGAATTTGACAGCAATGCCAATGACGCCTAAATAGTAGTGTCAATGAAGAAAATATTTGAATACTATCGAAAATCATCGATAGTCAGTCCAAAACTATCAATAACCACGATAGTGTGAAATCTATAGTTTGCGAGCTCTACTAGCAACTCTGATGCGCAGCTTGAAATCTTGAACAAAAGTGTTGATCATTTGTTCTCTTTCGTACCCGTTTCCAGAATTTGAGTTCTCAACAAACAAACAAATTTTATGAAATCCAATGATATTGTCTATGCTTAGTCTCTTCGGGATCTAGCATTCAAAAATAATAAAAAAGCATCTTCAGATTTTAACTGGAAGGTTTCCTGTAAACTATGCAATCGGGTAAAATCCATTATTCGCAAAACTAAGAAAAGAATCAATTCTTAACTCTTCAATGGATTATAGAATAATCAGATCTGGAATACACTTAGTAATAAAGGGTGTTTAAAATCTGCTAGCCCTATAGGTGACGCTTATGTCAATGATATCAATGCTAACTTCCTGGCTCATCAACCTGGTGTCTCCAGTATGAGCTTAAATAACTTTGACTTCTCGTATTTCCCTGAGAATGATCAATCCTTTTCCTTTCGTAATATTGATCTCAATGAGCTGCTTCACGCATTTGTGAAAATAAAATCCAATCCAGTCGGCTACGACAATCTTTCCATTAAATTCCTTAAATTGATTTATCCCTCTGTTCAGAACCATATTCTTCACTTTGTGAACACCATCTTCACTACCTCTCATTTTTCTGCAGCCTGGAAGTTAGCAAGAGTGGTTTAACTAAAAAGCGTGGTGATTCCAACTCTCTCAACAACCTTAGGCCCATAAGCGTTCTTCCCTCTCTTTCTAAAGTGGTGGAAAACCTTAGGGTGCAAAAAATTATGAGTCACGTAGACAGTAAGATCCACAGCTGTCAATACGGTTTTCGCAATGGCTATAATACTACCTCGCTTTTAATTGCCCTTACCGACTGCATTAGAAAAGGTCACAATGATTCCAAGATCTCAATTTTTCTGTCTTTGGATCCGAGCAAAGCAGTTGACAGTATTAATCATTACACCCTTGTCAGAAAATTGCACAGCGAGTTAAATTTTTTTTTATCGTCCTGTAATCTCGTGCTTTCCTACCTTTCCAAACGTATTCAATATGTCTCATGCAATGGTCTAAGCTCCGAGCTATTAATGTTACTTGCGGAGTGCCTCAGGGCTCCGTTCTGGGTTCCTATTTCTTCATGTTGTACTTGAATGATTTTGTAAATTGCCTTGATGGCTGCTACCCTTTCATGAATGCTGATGATATGATATGCTTGTCTTCTGTGGTGACCCACAATTTCTGGACTCCTTACACCGAGAAAAATTAACGCCTTAAAATCAAAGAAAAAAAGTTCTTGTTAAATTGTAACCAACATATCTTTGCCACAAAGAAAAAATCGTTGCACTAATGATTTATTTTTTGACTATGCAAGTGCTGCATCTTCGAAACAAAAGACTGAAATTCTTGGAAGCTTAATCAAAGAAACAATCTTTGCCGTAAAGATAAAATATTTGCCGTAAAGATATAATTCTTTGTTAACAGGGGTTTGAAAAAATTATGTAACATCAACAATTTTTCTTTGTTTTTTTGAAGGTAAGTATTATTTTTTTTTAAGACAAAGTCTGTTATTTTGAAGAACGTTTTCTTCGAAATCATATTTGTGTACGAAGAATAAGAAAATTTTAAGTAAAAAATTATATTTTCATTGCCCAAATAAGGTTAATATGTTCTTACACATTTTAAGCAATAAATAAAGCATTGAATTGATATAATTTGGACAATGAAAGTGCAATTTTTTAATTTTTTTCTACGTGAAAAATGCAAGTGCTTCTATTACTTTTATCAACAAGAAAGCAACGCTTGTTTTCAACCTTTTTTTTTTTCTTTTCGTTTCTTTTCGTTTTGTCGGAGAAATTGGCATACGCAAATTATTTGCTGCAGCCTCCACGACGCGTCTGTACATCTTCATCCACCAACGAACGTACCAAAAACCGACTGCCGAAACTAACGAAATCTAACAAAAAGCGGCACGAGCGACGAAACGAACGAAGAAAAAACCGTTGAAAACAAGCGTTGCTTTGTTGTTGATAAAATTAATAGAAACACTCGCATTTTTCACGTAGAAAGAAATTAAAAAATGATATTTTTATTGCTCTAGTGTCAAAATTAACTGAGAAACAGTATTTGTCTTATATTGCCACGCCTTTTTGTCAAACAACACCCACTCTCTTCACCGTAAATTTTCGTAATTATTCCTTCCTCTATACTTAATTTCAGTACTCTAGGTTTAATATTATTCGATACACAGAGTCTTTCTTATATTGCCACGCCCCTGTATCCAATACCGCCTACTCTTAAACTGGCACCTCCGCGTTTAATGTCTCTATCTGTTGACAAAAAATTGCGGCAATCGCGCAAGTACTTGAGGAGTTACCGATGTACATACATTTAAAAAAAAAATGAAACCAACCAACTTGAGAACCTCCCCTTTTTTGAAGGCGGTTAGAAATGGATGCCGTTGGCCAAAACTGATCAGCTAAAACTGAACTTTTGCTTTTTTCAAAATGCAGGACTGCAGAAACCACAGCAGACAACTGAAGAGTTGATGTAGGTAGCTATCTGTCTAGTCTGCTTGGTGGTTTCTTCTGCAAAGAACTTGTTGTTGTACCTTTCGCTTCATGAACTTATTTAGCAGTAAGCTCAAATATAAATCTAATAAAAAAACAATACATTTTAGAGTTATAAAAAAGAATGTTTAAATTTTTTCTATATTTGTAACTTATTATAATTATTACATTTTGTAACTACATATTTGAAATAGTAAATACATCTATACTATTATATAAAAGGCTTCTCACGTATCTGCGAGGACGCTAAAATTAAAAACTACTGAACCGATTTTAGTAATTTTTTTACTTATGTAAAGCAACATGCTTAACTTAAAATATTACATCCTTTATTTTTTTAAAACAACTCTTAAAAGTTACTAATATTTGGATATATAAAGTAGCCAAAAAACCAAACATAAAAATCATTGCTTCATTAACTCTTCAATTCCCAGTGTTACCTGTAGGTGACAGAGATTGAAGAATTTATTTATCCTTTAAAACAAAAAAAAATGAGAAAAAATTTACTACTACTATAAAGTAAACACACATACATACATCATCTGTCAAATTATTCATTTCTCTCAAACAGTTTTGAAATTTTTGTGCGTCGAAGTGGTTTTGAAACTTTTTTTTGTTATAAAAATGCCAAAAGGGTAAGTACTTGTTTTTGCAAATTGTTGTTATTGAATGTAACTTGTAATAGAAATGTACTTGTAATAGAAATAAGTCGTATTCTTCTTATTACCATATTAAGTTATAAGTATAAATTACGCCCAGTGTCACCTGTAGGTGACACCCCCCTTACAAAAAAAAAATAAGGGATGTACATTTTTTTCCTTATTTTTCATGTTTTTTCAATATCTAAACACGTCAATTAACACAAAAAATATAATATTCTGCTATCAGGCAAAAGCATGGGAATTGACGGGTTAAATTGTTAGACACACAAACAGCAAAAAGCTTTATCTCTCTTTTCCTCTGCTATAGTGTTTTTCATTTTTTCTATTGCGGTGTCTGGACATTTATACTCTCCCATATTGAGTTTGCATTAATGAGCGCTGTAAAAAACATACTGAAAACAACCCAGTGGTAAATTGGCACATGACATAACCAAGTATTTCTTAAATACTTGCCAATAGCGAGAAAAGATTCTTGCTTTGTGGATATTACGCCTTTATTGATAGGAGCTGATCAGTTGGAGGTTGTGAATAAAGTGAAAAACCTAAGCTATATTCTTAATTCAAATCTTTCTTGTACACTTTCACAGCATAAGCTAAATGTTGCATTTAACAATGCTGCTAGGTATGTTTTTAAAATCCAACGGTGGGACCATATCACTGCGAAATGCAAGGAAATTTTTGGTTGTAATTTAGTTCAATATTTAAATATGCGTAATATAATTTTTTTACACGGACTTATCAATTCTCGACACCCTAGATATCTCTATGAAAAATTACAGTTTTTCCAATCTAATCGTTCGACCAACTTTATTGTTCCGAGACACAGCTACCTCAACAGTAGCAGATTCTTTTTTATTAGCACCATGAGACTTTGGAATTCTGTGTCCAATTATTTGAAACAAATAAATATTAGAACCAGCTTTAAACGGGAAATTTTTAGATATTTTTCAGCAATAGAATAGAATCTTTTCGTTTATCTATTCATTCTTTTCTTTGCTTAAAAACTTTCTTTTCTTTCTCTTTTTTAAATAAACTATTTAAACTGATTACTTAATAACTTTGAAATTATATATTATATTTATTTTAATATTTTAATTTAACAATTTATTTACATAATTTAAGATAAATGTTAGTAATTAAGTAAATATCTATCAACTTGAGTTTCCTTCTTTGATGTACTATAAAAGATAAGTCTTAATGTACAATGATACAATTTTTTTAATAAAAATAATAATAAATATACTCCAACACCTGTGCACAATTCTGAATTAAATTTGTTCGGTCATTGACGCTAAACAACTGATGACATATACCTTACACAGTAAACCGATTTTTGCGGAATTCTTATAAGACCTTAGATAATTTTTTTTTGTGCTCTGATTTATATTGCAAATTGAAATAAATGTGTGGTGAACGGACTGTCAAAAGCAAACATACCGACAGACAGATAATGTGGAATACAGGTAAATGGACGGATATGTAAAAATTCAGACGAATAGTTAAAAAAAAAACAAATATTTTTAAGCTGGAACAAAAACTGACGTATGAATTTACAGTAAGGTGGAGCGAAAACCATTTTTTTTACAAATTTTTTTTTGCCTGGCCGCTGTAAAGTTGAGAATGAATGTAAAACTTATTATAAAGTGTGTGCGCATTAGTTAATAGGTATTGTTAAGAAAGTACTGTTAAATGTGGTGTCAGGAAATTCATTACTAAAACCTCTAATCTAAAATGATTGAAACAATGTATAACCCAAAACAATTTATTTTAAAACATGATTTTAGCAAATTATAAATTTTTTAAAAACATTTTATTCGTGTTAAAAAAAACAAAATGAAAATTTTGTTTTTATATGAAACGAAAATAGATTCCTGAGGGAAATATTATCGGGATATAGTAAATCTATATCTATACTTACTTACTTAGTTGGCGCTACAACCGTATGTCGGTCTTGGCCTCATCTAAGAATTTGCGCCAGCCATTTCTATCTTTCGCTTGCTGGCGCCAGTTGGAAATTCCAAGCTTCGTCAGGTTGTCCTCTACTTGGTCTTTCCAACGAAGATGCGGTCGTCCTCTTCTGCGTTGACCGCCGCTGGGTACCGAATCGAATGTTTTCTTCACTGGAGCATCGTCTTTCATGCGCTGAACATGACCAAGCCAGCGAAGCCGCTCGATTTTAATGCGCTTGACTATGTCGATGTCAGCGTACAGCTCATACAGTTCATCATTCCACCGTATTCGGTACTCGCCATTGACGCAGATTGGTCCGTAGATCTTACGAAGAATCTTTCTCTCGAATGCTCCTAAAGTCTTTTCATCTAAACTGCTCAGCGTCCAGGTTTGTGATGCGTAAAGTAGGACGGGCATGATGAGCGATTTATAGAGCGTGATTTTCGTTCGTCGAGAGAGGGCTCTGCTTCTTAATTGCCTACTGAGCCCAAAGTAACACCTGTTGGCAAGAGTTATTCTTCGTTTGATCTCAATGCTGATGTCGTTGGTTGAATAATTGCTGGATCCCAGATAGACGAAGTTCTTCACAACCTCGAATGAGGTATTGTCAACGGTAACGTGGGTTCCAAGACGCTGGGACTGTTTGTTTGTTGACACTAAGTATTTCGTCTTATCTGCATTCACTGCCAGACCCATTCGACTTGACTCTCTTTCTAATCTGGAAAATGCTGCACTGACTTCGCGCGTATTATGGCCAATGATATCGATGTCATCAGCATACGCAAGCAGCATAACACTCTTGTAGAATATTGTGCCACTACGTCTCAGATCAGCAACTCGGATGATCTTTTCCATCATTAGGTTGAAAAAGTCGCACCATAAGGAATCACCTTGTCTGAAACCTCGTTTGGTAATAAATGGTGGGGAGAGGTCCTTCCCGATTTTAACTGCGCTGCTGGTGTTGCTCAGTGTCATCCTGCAAAGTCGTATTAGTTTTGCAGGAATACCAAATTCAGACATGGTGGAGTACAGGTGCTTCCTTATTGGGCTGTCGAAGGCGGCTTTGTAGTCGACAAAAAGATGGTGGGTGTCGACTTGTTTTTCTTGAGTCTTCTCCAAGATTTGTCGTAGCGTGAAAATCTGGTCGATGGTGGACTTTCCAGGTCTGAAGCCACACTGATAAGGTCCGATCAGTTCGTTTACAATGGGCTTCAATCTTTCACATAAAACGCTCGACAGGACCTTATATGCGATATTAAGAAGGCTTATCCCACGGTAATTGGCACAGATAGTGGGATCGCCTTTCTTGTGGATTGGGCAGAGCACACTGAGATTCCAATCGTTCGGAATGCATTCTTCCGACCATATTCTGCATAGAAGCTCGTGAATGCATTTAAGTAGAGCTTCGCCTCCGTTCATAAACAGCTCAGCAGGTAAGCCATCAGCTCCCGCGGCTTTGTTATTTTTAAGCCGAGCTATAGCTGTCAGAACTTCATCATAGTCGGGCAGCGGAACCTCGACGCTGTCATCCGCAATTGGGGTTTCCGGAATAGCATCTCTATTGGCGGGATTGTTGTCAGCGTCGCCATTTAGAAGCTTAGAGAAGTGTTCCCTCCATAACGTCAGTGTACTCTGGACATCTGTCACTAGATTCCCGTTTTCATCCTTGCAGGAAGAGGCCCCGGTTTTAAAACCATCGGCAAGGCGTCTTATTTTTTCGAAAAATTTTCGGGCCTCATTCCTGTCACCATACATCTCATCTATATCTATACTATTATATAAAAGGAGACTTACTAAATTTTATCCTGGCAAGCTCGGCAACCGCTGAACTGATTATTTTTTGATAATTCTTTATATTAATTTTTTACAAGTTTATAATTTTGATAATTCTTTGAGTATTCCATTTCCTATGATAATTTCCAGTGTCATAGTTTACTAAGTTTTTCGAAATGTCTTTTCTTTAATTATTACAAAATTCACGCACTTTATTTGATGCTTACATTTAACAAGCAGCACAATAGAACAGCAAACAAAGGTCTCCTCTCTTTGTCGCGAGAGCTTTTCACAATATAACGCGACAGCCATGTTGTGTAGTTGCTTTCAGGGAGATTTTTGCTGTTATGCTAGGTCTGTTCCCTTACTCGATTAAAGTAGCTTGAAGTTGCTTGAAAACGTTATTTTCAAATTTTAAAAGCTCTAGAGAAAGAGAGGAATAACATGCAAAATGTTACACTCTAGGCCCTGTTTCTCAAAAAATACAAGTCTTGTATTATAAGGAAAATACTTGTAAAAATAAAAATTTCCACAAATTTATGTTTCTTAAAACCACACTTGTAGACTTCAAGCTACAAGTCAGAACTGCTGTTTGCACAAGTTTCGAAAGTATTTGTAAATTATTTTCCGTTTCATGCAATTTTTTAAAACCTTGTAGCTGCTGTGCATCTGTCAAATTTTCAGATAGAGTCGTGAGTCTCTTCATTTTATTTACAAGCCCAAAATAATTAAAACGCCTAGAAAAATTAAAAAAATTAATATTCATAATAAATAAATATTCATAAATAGTGATGTAGTCGAGCGACTCAAGTAATGATGAGGAAGCGATTGTTATTAGAAGACCAAAAACCTTCAGACAGAGGATTGATCATGGACAATTTGGGTTCTCCTACGAATTTTATCAAAGATTTCGTCTTAGCGTTGAAAAATTGGAATACCTTGCTTGCCTTTTAGGTCCCCAACTGAAAAGATGCACTGGAAGAAGCAATGCGTTAGCAGTGAAACTGCAATTGCAAATTGTTCTCCACTGGATGGGAACCGGAACCCAATATCATGCTATTGGAGACATGCATGGCGTTAGCAAAGCCAGTGTCTGTAGTGGCCAGAAAATGTTCAAGCAATTGTGGAACGTTTTTTTAACGTTAAAATAATACCAATGGTCTGTGGTTGCATCAATGGGACACTAATTAAAATTGATGCCCCTTCTCAGCACGAGGAAGTGTTTGTGGACCGTCATGGGGGCCACTAAATAACATGCATGTTGTGGACCCGATTTAAAATTTTACTACATATATTCTAACTGGCCTGGAAGTACACCAGCGGTTTGTTTCAGAAAATGGAAAACGGCTGAAGACCTATTCCAAAAGGAATGCTCCTGGGAGACTCTGCGTATTCTCTCAAGGAATGGTTGATTCCTCCCCTTGTATCAAACATTAATGATGAGGCAAACAGGCGATTTCTAAGAGCTCATAAATCCACTCGTCGATTAATCGAAAATGCCATTGGTGTTTTAAAAGAAAAGTTTCCATGTCTTAACTATTTGCGATTATAGCCAAAAAAGTCTTGCGAAGTAATTAAGTGCTGCGTAGCCCTCTGCAATTGTTCACATGTTGATGACGATGATTTGTTATAGAACTCAATGGAGGATGATAATGATGATTTATATACCTCAGAAAATTTAACTGATGAAGATCAACCAACAGAAAGCAGTGGACAAAACAGATTCCAAAATATTTTAAACTTTTTTAAGTAATGAAGTATAAAATAGTTCTTTTATTTACATTTACAGTTTTTTTTTCTTTAATATAAATATTGAATGAATAAACTGGTATTTATATAAAATATATATAATTATTCTAACCCTTCCAGCACTTGTTTTTTTTTTAGAGGCAATAGGAACACATTTTCAAATCTTTGAAATTTTATAAAATATGATGGTATACATTATTATAATTCCTCATATGCATCAAAAAATCGTTTTGAAACGTGATTTGTGAAAAAAGTATAAATTTTACGTCATATCTTTAATTTTTCAACAGAATTTTATTAAAATCCATTTTAACTATAAATAAATTAAAAATAATATAAATGTTTATTTCATTAATTTTTAATTTTGAAATTCTTTTAATATTTAAGTAAAATTAATACAGTACGACCTCGCTCAACGCAACCAATTAAATTCAAGCCAATTGCGAAATCTGAGGTTATTGCAAAAACCGAGGAAAAATTTTATATTGGCCAATAGACCTATTGGTCTGCACTTTGTTGCAATTTATACTTTGCGTACAATTTGGGTGTTGAGATTATCGAGGAGTTGCGTGTAGCGAGGGTTGCGTTGAGCGAGGTCGTACTGTATTATAAATATGCATTTATTCAGCATAAAACTTCACGACTAATGATGTTTATCGTTCACAACTAAATTACTTATAGCTTTAAGTTAAAAACTTAGATTTTGGAACCGAATATGAATTTTGAATTATTAAATATAGTTAAGGTTCGGTACTTTCGTCGTTTTTAATTACGTTATGATTTTCCATGAAGTTATTTCATCTTCAATACCGGATATGAATTTTGATTTCTTAATGTTAGTTCAAGTTTTTTTTTTGTAATTTTGAATTTCAAAGAACTCTATTTGTAACTCCAATTTTCGCCGTTTGAGTTGCTTTTCTAATTCTTCCGCATCAGAGTGAGCTTTGGACTCCTAAGTTACAAATTTCACACCTGGAAAAATAAACTGCATATAGACATATTTAAAAATAACGAGAAAATTATACAAAGTCATTTTCAGTAACATTTATATTTCTCATCCACATAAAGATGTGGGCAATTGAAAACTGATGGTTTGTTAACCAACATGGCTTAACTGAAGCACTCAAAGATATTGAGCAAAATATTAAGGTCACAGCTTACCTCTTTTTGATACAGGCTTGACCATGTCCGTATGATTTTTTGGTGATTCTGAACCGCAATTCAATATCACCGAAATATCTGTATCAAAATTAATGTCATTCGAAGACTTTGTTTCCATCAAATCCGTGGCGCAAAACCCTACGACAATAGGCGAGTCTTTTCCAATTGTTTTAAGGACGAGGTCGTCAATTGTTAGTTTTTTTCACCAGCAGCACTTGTTTGTGCGGCATTATCTCTTTAAGCCTAAGAATATGCATAAAGTAATTGGCAAAAAAACAGAAACACTGAAATTTACCAATATCCCTCTTTTAATGTTAGACCAAAATGTGTCGCTTACATACGAATATGTTTTTTCAGAGCTTGACACGATTGAGTTATTTTTCTCCACTCCGCTACTTTCATATCCTTGGTCAGCGTATCAGAAAATGCACCAAATAGAATTTTTTTTAATCCCGCACTTGCCGCAGGATTTGAATTTTTTGCTCATGTTTTGAAGCCATAACAATAACAAGCTTTTTGCAAATACGAAAATAAAAATCGTTACGATAATATTCCTTCAGAAAAAACAGCTTCATAATTTTATTTTAGAAATTAATAAAAGTAAAACATTTGTCAATGCTTACTGTCATTTATTTCCGAAATAAATCCACAAGTGCAGAAAAATAACAAGACTTATAAAATTTTTTTGAGAAACGGTTTTAAAAGGAACTTGTAAAAAAATGCTTGTAATATGTGACTTGTTAATTTGTAGACTTGTAGTTTTGAGAAACAGGGCCCTAATCTATTACAATTACTTGAAGTTAGTACGGGAACAGACCTATAGTGTTGATTAATTTTCTTTGCAAATGTTTTGAGGGTAGTTGCCAGAATTCAGTTATAAGCATACATTATGTTATGTAGCCTTGCCAGCTAACTTTTCCCGACTTGAGATTGTATTAGTCTTTCTATCTATCTATCTATCTATACTATTAAAAGTTCTTTGTTTTGTTTTGTTTTTACATACTGGTTGATATTGATGATGATACACGTGTATAAAATGATTTGTTGTTTGACGTTTTCCTTTGTTCTTAGTGTTTGGTGTTTTTTATACATTTTCCATTGAATTCGTTCGAAATTTTAGTTTGTAATAAGTTTTAAGAACATATTCAATCATTCAATTGTTTTAAATGAGTTAAATTGCAATTAAGAATTTGTAAGGGAAATGAAATGACTTCGTTTCTAATTTAGCTGAATGCGCTGAAATGAGTTATTTGACCCAATGGTAAGGTAGTATAAGACCAAAATTTGGTAATGCAGTTTTTAATATTTGAAATTTTTTTACAGAAATTATTGTAAAAAATATAATAACATTTTGAAAAAATAAAATTTTATACAAAAAATAATAGGGGGTGCTAGCTTATAATTTTTAATGATAAAAACTGTTTATTGAATTTTGTGTCAAAATAAAGCAATTTTTCATATAAATGATATGTACTATGAAAGAGAGGGATACATAGAAATTGAAAACAAAAATTGCAACAAAAATAACATTTGGCCTATTAGAGCACAAATTGAATATGTAAATGGTTTTGTGAAAACAATATAAAACATTGAATTGATGCAGTAACGGTTAATCTTTTCTCATTTCTCCAAATTCACTGTCAGACAACCTTTCAGGCAAAAGAAATTTTATGAACATCGATTTGAAAATGGACGAGCTGTTTGCTTGCCAATTAAGAAAAATTTAAATTTTAATCGGTTTTTTTTCATTCTAATTCTAAAGGAAATTCTAATTCTAAAGGAAATGTGTTAAATTGAGAAAATCTGTAGTTTTCAAGACATCGCAATAATTTTAATGTCATAATAAAGGATTTTTCAATATACTAGATATACGTACGATATATTTTCGAAACTTTTTTCGTATATCGTTATTTTTATTAATTAACGACTTTTTATAAAAAATGCGTTGTAATGAGAAAATCTATAGTTTTCGAGATGTAGCCAAAAGTTTGATGTCATAATTGTGGAAATTTTTCAAAACTTAAGAAGAATATATTCATATTCAGAATCCAAATATTATTTATAATCCTGCTATGTAGGACTTATTAAAAAATAAAAAAAAATAAAAAAAAGAAAAAGCCAAGCAGCCTTATGCCACCACAACAATTACTGTAAGAAGGTAATTAAGATTAAATAAAGTCATTTTTTAATATTACTATATATCTTAAAATACTTTAATTTTAAGATTTCAAACTTTTACAAGATATTTAATATTTTTATCGCAGGCGAAGCAGCGGGTATTTGCTAGTTTTATATAATTTCATGCATGCGTCCTTAATTGAAATTAGTTTCTATAAAAAAGTCTTTAATCATTTTAATTTTATTTGGAGTCTACATCTCTTACTTCGTTTTACTAATATTATTACGGGCGAAATTGGCCTACAGGGGAGCCGAACACCCAAAAAAACAGTTAACGCCTTTTTTCACTATAAACCCGAGTGCGGCCCTGTTTGAATGTGTCTGTATTTGTATTAACTGAAACCATTAAGAAAAATACTTCGTTTCTGTTCAATTATACTGCTTCCTTGTATCTTACTTCTATGGTTAAGACCATAAACATCCGTGATGAGTTCAGACGTTCGTCAAAATGCTATCGTCTCGTCTTATTATAACCCTCCAGGAAAAATGGGAAGGCTTCCATCTAAAAGTGATAAAGAAACATTCCCCACCTTATCTTTTGAAAGCTTAAAGGTAGTTTTGTATTTATATTGTTTCCAAACCGTATCTTTTGGAAGCTTTAGGGTAATTTTGTATTTATATTGTTTCCACACCGCTTCTTTTAGAATGCATTTGGAAACTTTTATTTATTGTCAAGCAATGACAATAGAAAATATTAATATCATTGTTTTCTAGCCGCTTATTGTAGAATCCGATAGTATAGTGGTAGCGCGCTCGACTGTCGCTCAGTGGTCCCGGGTTCGAATCCTGGCCGAATCCATTTTCATAACAAGGGAGAGGAATGTTTCCACATTAATTCTTAAAACAGGGGAGAGGACTGCTTCCAATTCACTTTTGAGGACAGCGGAGAGGAATGTTTCCTCATGACTTTTTAACACAGCGGGGAGGAATGTTTCCCTCTAATGACATGCTATGTAAAAAAAGCAATGGAGTGTGCAACAAAGGGGAATGATTCCTACATTCCATGGAATGTTTCCTGGTAACATCCGGGAATGCTCACATTTCCTGGTGGGAAGCTTACGTTAAAACTTTTCTTAGTTATACTACGTTCATACTACGGCATAAATTACTTAATTTGCCATAAATTACTTCACTTAAATCAACTGCGTTCAAACTAGCTGTTCGTAATTTGTTTTGACAGTTCGTTGGCAACTCATATATTTGCTTATTTTGTGGCAAAAGTAAGTAAAGCAAAGAAAGTAAATATGCAATCGCAATTCATTAAAGTGAATTTAAGCATTTTTTGTTTTATTTAGCATGTCCGACCAGGAAAAAGTAATGTTTCCACTATTTTCAATTTTTATATAAACATATATACTAACCCACTATGAACTTAAAATTAAAAAAAAACAAATAAAACGTTCCATAGTTGCTTTTTAATTTTCAAAATTCTATACTTTTTCTCGTCTTTCCAACGAGCTGCTTTTACCTTCTTAGCAGTTCAAGGTTTTTAATACCGAATTCAGACATAACTTCGAGCGTTTGTTTAAGCTCACATCCTGCACGTACTCTTAAAATTTTCCCGGTTGTGACAAAGCTGATGCCACTATGACGAAAATTCTTCAACATTCAGACTACTTGGTTCGCTGAACGATTAGCGCTAGTCAGAGCTAATGGATGCTTATAGTACAGCTGGTGAATGAATTGGAATTTGGGAATACGAGTTATGTGAACGTTCGATAACTATCGTTCTGGATCCCGGCAGCAAACGTTTCAAAAATGCATCGTTTATATGCTCAGCTTTACCATAGCAACGAAGAGCAGCCAAGTCTTTCACGCAAATTGCCACTGGTTTATGACAGTCTTGTCCTTTGATTTCATACAACTTTTGTATGGCCTTCTCATTGTTGGCATTGCAAGCTAGACCATAAACAGTGTCGGTTGGTAGAGCTATAACTTCGGCCGACTGCAATCAACTTCGTGCTTGATTACAGCATTTGTAAAATGTGGTCATAGGTTCATCAGCAGAGCGAGCATCTGCATAAAATAAGCTTGTTTGTGAGCATACATGGGCACACTGCAGTAAATATTTACTGCATTACTAGAAGCAGTAATCAGTAAACTTTTACTGATAATGAAATTCAATTTGCATTACCAGTAAATTTTTACTGATTACTGGAGAAAATTGCAGTAAAAATAAATTTTTACTGATTACTGGGAAAAAATTGCAGTACAAATAAATTTTTACTGATAATGAAATTCAATTTGCATTACCAGTAAATTTTTACTGATTACTGGAAAAAATTGCAGTAAAAATAAATTTTTACTGATAATGAAATTTAATTTGCATTACCAGTAAATTTTTACTGATTACTGAAAAAATTTGCAGTAAAAATAAATTTTTACTGATTACTGAAAAAAATTGCAGTAAAAATAAATTTTTACTGATTACTGAAAAAAATTGCAGTAAAAATAAATTTTTACTGATTACTGAAAAAAATTGCAGTAAAAATAAATTTTTACTGCTTACTGAATAAAATTGCAAAAATATATTTTTACTGCAATATTTTCAGTAATCAGTAAAAATTTATTTTTACTGCAATTTTTTTTAGTAATGCAGTAAAAATTAATTTTTACTGATTACTGAACAAAATTGCAAAAATAAATTTTTACTGCAATTTTTTCAGTAATCAGTAAAAATTTATTTTTACTGGAATTTTTTTCAGTAATCAGTAAAAATTTATTTTTACTGCAATTTTTTTCAGTAATCAGTAAAAATTTATTTTTACTGCAATTTTTTTCAGTAATCAGTAAAAATTTATTTTTACTGCAAATTTTTTCAGTAATCAGTAAAAATTTACTGGTAATGCAAATTAAATTTCATTATCAGTAAAAATTTATTTTTACTGCAATTTTTTCCAGTAATCAGTAAAAATTTACTGGTAATGCAAATTGAATTTCATTATCAGTAAAAATTTATTTGTACTGCAATTTTTTCCCAGTAATCAGTAAAAATTTATTTTTACTGCAATTTTTTTCAGTAATCAGTAAAATTTTACTGGTAATGCAAATTGAATTTCATTATCAGTAAAAATTTATTTTTACTGCAATTTTACTGGTACTGCAAAGTGCCCATCTATGTTTGTGAGCACAAGCTGGACAATCAGCATCAGTTGAATCTACGTTCTCCCAAGCAGCTGCACCGCCCATAACATGATCCACTTCCTATAACATTGCAGGAATAATAATAATATTTCGTCTCAAATACTTGGAGCACTACTCACCTTTAGCCGTGGAAAGGTACGTGTTGAAATGTTTTAATTGATGTTGCAAATGTAAGGACATGTATTGCATGAAAAGCGATGACCTGTAATATCTTCCTCTACCATTAAAATATTACCGCAAGTCGGACAGAACAACAATATATTTTGTGAACTTTGAGTTTTGGTTATTTACAAAAATGACAGCCTGTGATGCGATTTCTTCGATTATTTATCGAAAAAACTAGTGCTGACACCGATTGCATCTTAATTTAAATGGTAATTTATGATAAATTACTTAATTTCGAAGTAATTTCATTGACAGTTTTTCCACGGCGAAATTACTTAATTTGAACATGATTTATGCATAAATTAAGAATGAGACGTAAATGACGATAGTGGGAACATGGTATTAGATATTTAAAAATTGTCTTTTTGAAATGTCCAGAACTTTATGACGAAATCATGCAGTTTTTTTATTCAGCATCAATTTAAAAACATTTGGTCAATGTTTGACACTCGAATGCCTAAAGGCTTTAATCAATGCATTGACAACTACTTGACAACTTCCTTTTAATGTTCTTGAGACTTCTTTTAGATGTAGCTGAGCTAAGTCTTGCAAAAAAACTGACCAGATTTGAAGATATCAACGCTCGAAAGCATAACCCAAACATCAAATAGATTTTTATTCCGTTTCCGTCTATCATTATTTTTACTATTCCTATCAACATCTACTTAACTGATTAGCTCTATTGTGAGTATGTGTGTGTGTGTGTGTGTGTGTGTGCGTCTGTGTGTGCTAGTTTATGTCTTGCATAAGTATCTGTGTTAGTGTTGAACAAACATATAAACACACGAGTTACAAAGTTACGCAAGGAAGTTCTAGATTTTTGATAAGCACCATAAGCATTAAACAAAGCAGCTTTCACTTACCTGCCCAACTTCGAACTTTCGGCAGATACTCATTCCAGAATGAACAACGTGCTGCCAGCGGTCCACGTTGTAATTTTTCGATTTTGTCATCAGAGCTGAAGGTATAATAGACTGGGTCTTCCTTGGAAAAGTTTGGCCAATCCTCGCCATCTGGTGATGGATTTCTGCAAAAGAAAGTGAATGAAAATTAAAGCAATTGCAAAAGCTTTCCTTAAACGACAATTTCGATGAAAAGCTTTAGTTAGCAAACGTCTTCACAACAATTTCGATGTCTTAGATACAATCAAGTATGAAAGCTTTACTGTATAAAGCTTTTGTTATAAACTGGATGTTATAGTAAGTTGCCAAAGCTGCTCATGGTTTGTGTCAACGCTTATGCGTAAAGCACTGCATGTGCTTTCGTATTATGGCACACTCAACCCTGGATCCGGCACTAGGCACATAATGTATCATATAATATTTTGTATTAACACTATTGACAATGAGAGTATGATGTGTGAAAAATTCATTATTTTACTAAGCGAATAACAATATTTTTATTGGCAGATAAAGACAAGAAAAAAAACCTTGATTATGAGTACATGTCTTAGTGGCAATCTACATTTTGTGTAAGAAATCATAACACTATTATTTCCATTTAAAAAGCCCTCTTAACACTTTCAGACCTGCAGTGATGTGCAATGAAATAGAGCCATGCACTTGCTGATAATATTACTTAATTAAAATTTTTTTGTAACAACTTAGCATGCTGTGAACCAACTGTAGTTTAAAAACCAGTTCTCCCATGAATATTGTACAGTTGCTTTTCAGTACAATTGCGCGTTTATATTTCGCTAATCTGTGAAACTGTGATATTGTTCCGTTAAAAGTGTGCGCTAAAATAGAGTCAACTAATATAATTAAAAAATTTTTAATCTAAAAAGATATTTTTAATAAAATTTAACTTCAATACGTGAGTAAGAGTTCTCAGTTTTATGATTTTAAAATAAATTTTAGTGTTTGAATTAATAAGGTCTAAAAATAGGAAGAGCCAAGCACAGCAGTCCCGAAAACCGAAAACTTATTAAAAATTTGCGTAAACAAGGTAAAAACCAAAAGCAAATAACCAGTATAGCTGGCTGCGCAATGAAATTGGTTAAGAACGCATTTAAGTTTACACAAAAAACAGAAAGCAGAGTGAAACAACCCATAATAAGTACCAGTTTGCAAAGACGAATCCTACGTCACGTAAAAAAAGATCCGTTTGTGACCTCTTCCGCTCTCAAAAAACAATATTCCTTGGACGTGAACACTTTAGCGATTCGAAAACTTTTAATAAAAAATGGATCGAAGGCTTAAGCTGCACGGAAGGTACCATTCCTGACCAATATAATGTCCGCATGCGTTTACGATTCGCAAAGGATCATGCTGATTGGCCAACGAGCAAATGGCGAAACATTCTTTGGTCAGATGGAACCAAAGTTAATTAATTTAACTCAGATCGAGGTAGCGTTTCTGTGAGAAGACCCCCCAATACCGAACTTCTCCCTCAACACACTATAAAAACGGTTAAACGTGGCAGTGGGAGTATAATGGTTTTGGGGGGTGTTGCTCATATAATGGCACAAGTCCCTTATTTCTCATCGAGCAAAAGATGGATGCTTTACAATACGCCAGGATTTTGAGTGAAACCATGTTGCTGTATGCAGAGTTTAATATGCCACTTTGATTGGTGTTTCAGCAGGATAACAACACGAAACACAGATCGAAGCGGGCAAAAAAATGGTGCAGACAAAAAACATCGAAGCTGTAAGCAGGCCGCCTCTGTCTCCAGACCTTAGTCCTATCAAAAATGTATGACAAGAGGTTACAGTGGCTCTTAGAGACAAACATTCAACCAAAAAATATGATCTTTGGAGGTTAATCAAGGACGCATTGGAGAAAAATCCAGCTTCTAATTGGCAAAAACTAGTGGATTCGATGCCTAGGCGTTGCTCAGCAGTTATCAGAAATAATGGATAATCCACCAAATATTAAGGCAGAAATAATTATATTCAATCATTACAATTAGTTATATCATGAAATTTCAAATTTTCTAATAACAGGATATGGCTAAAAAAGTAACTACTTCTGGGTCTATTTCAAGTCTCAGCTGAAAGAGGACATATCATTGAATTTTACATTTTTTCGTTTATGTTTCACACTTAAGTTAACTAACTAATTTACTAATATGAATATAATTAATTATTATTTTTTATTTATTAAAAGAAAAAATTAAAAATGCAAAGTTTCCTAAGATTTTTTTATTTTAATAGTTTTAATAGCACTGGCTCTATTTCATCGCACATCACTGTAGATGCATCGATTGTGCAAATAGCTTTCAGTCTCAAAATATTTACTTTTATTTCACAAATGCTAAGGGCAGGTTGTCATAAAGCTCGACCAAAAAACTCAATTTTTTTATTTAAATATTGCGATAGCTTATGACGCGTAGATATGTCCCCAAAGCGGTTGGCCAATAACAATTGCATAAAAAAGTTATCGCATACGAAAGTAAGCCTTATTTGCATTAACGCACTCGAAACAATCGTTAACCAAATCTTAAAACGTGTTTTCTGAAAAACCATGTTTTACAAACCGGATAACTGAAGAACTTCTCTATGAATGGACCTGGTTTTTTTTAATTTTAAAGTAAATAAAATTAGTTTTATCCCAAACCTAAATTTATATAATATTGGCCTGTTGTTTTTTTTTTTAGAAAACTGTAAAGACCGAAAAATTGAAAAAACGCTATTAAAATTCAAATGTCTGCGATTTTTTTTAATTTTCTCCTATTTATGAATTTTATAGGTTTAAGCTCCAATAAATATAATATAATTTATAAAACTGTTTGGTTTTTTATCGTCAGATGACATGAATGTGCTGTTGGATGGAGACCGTTTGGGTACCTTTTTTCAACGTGACGTTTAACGGCGTATTGACACTTCACATTACACTTTAATGCAACAAAAAAAAATTTGCCTAGACTTGACAAATCAATAAATAACTGTCAATAAAACTCACGGTGTTCATTTATTTCTTTCTATGAAAAAAAATCTAGAACATCGCCGTGTTTTCGGAGCTCTAGATAAGAATATACCCTTAAGCAAAATTACATGCATCGATTGCACTGATTGTTGTTTATGTTCACCTTTCATATGGTTTTGCTGTTCGTTTTGCCGTTTCTTAAATTTTCACAGAACTCCCCTGAACTTTTTTTCACTTACTAAAACATTGATAACACAATTTTAGTGAAGTGAACACATTTTAACAAAAAACAGTAATAATGATAATAACTACATTTGTTAAGTCCTGCTTACGTGCTAAGCTTAGCAAATTTGACCATTCAAAATTTTGTGCGGGAAAAGACTTGGCAGCTTTTTGGCAAGTTAACAAACTCAGCACTGTATTTTTGTTTAGCAGATAGCATTTGTGAAGTCGGAAACATAAAACTTATTGAGTATATTGATAAATCGTTTTGGTAATGAGTTCCAACAAGTAACAAATTATTTTTGATTTGCAGCTTCAAAGTCTAAAAACTGCCCCTTATTAATAAAAAAATAAAAATTTTGTAATAGGGTTGGTAGAGAATTTAAACATTTCAAATTTTCTAAGTAGCAAATATACCACAAGTGTTAACACACTGTAATATAAAAATTAAAATCTTTTTGGTTACTGAGTATTGGTTACACGAGTTCTTAAAACTACAGATTTTAAGCTGTAGTTGTCTGTCAGCTTATTTTGACATATCAGTTTAGCACTTGGCTTCAAAATGTTTAAGAGATGCGTTCACATCAACATCTGCTAACCTTAGCAATTCAGCAGTTCAGCAGGACTTAACAAATTTTACTTAATACCATTAATATATTTTGAGATATTGAGGGAAATTGGGGGCGATGGAACAATGTAACATATCTGTCTCAACCTGGCGAGGCCAGCATAATCTTTATGAAATCGCCTCAAGTCGACTCAAACCTCCACGTGGTGTGTTTCCTGGGCAACGTCAAAACTGACAACCGTTAGTTTGGCGGCTAATCTGAGCGGCGATCCTCCCTAGGCTTAAAAAGGTTGTGCGTCGGGTTTGAAGGCCACCCGTAGAAACCAATTTCAATGAAAAGAAATAAGAATAGAAGAAAAATGATCCCCAAATCTGATGACGACTACCGCAAACGAAAAACTGATAATGATTTACGGATATGCACCTGGAATGTCCGAACCCTTAATTGGGAAGGTGCCTCTATCCAACTGACTGATGTCTTGGAAAAATACAAAGCTGATATCACTGCTATCCAAGAAAAGCGATGGAAGGGACAGGGTTGCATTCGGCATGCACCCTGTGATATCTACTACAGCGGCCATGCGGAGAAGCACGAGTTTGGATGCGGATTTGTAGTTGGCAAGAGACTACGGCCCCACGTCCTGCGATTCACACCTGTGAACAAACGACTTGCCATAATCCGTATCAAGGTTAGATTTTTCAATATAAGCCTAATATGTGCGCACGCTCCAACAGAAGACAAGGACGATGAGATCAAGGAAATTTTCTACGAGCGCCTTGAAAATGCTTACGAGCGCTGCCCCCGTCACGACGTAAAAATCGTGCTTGGTGACTTCAACGCTAAGGTGGGCAAGGAAAATATTTTTGGTCCAACAGTCGAAAAGTTCAGGCTCCACCACAACACCTCCGATAACGGAATGAGGCTGATTGACTTCGCCGCAGCACGAAACATGGTCGTAAGTAGCACTAGATTCAAGCATCTCAATATTCATAAAGCCATCTGGATGTCCCCTGATCAAAAAACCAAGAATCAAATTGATCACGTTTTGATCGACGGAAGGCACTCTTCCAGTGTATTGGATGTACGCACGATCCGTGGTGCAAACATTGACTCGGATCACTATCTTGTTGCAGCCAAGATTCGTACACGTCTGTGCGCATCTAAGAATACACGCAACCCTACACAGAGAAAGCTAGACGTCGACAAGCTGCATTCGAAACAGACAGCCGATGCTTTCGCCACTCGACTCTCACTCCTGCTTCAAAGCACTCCTCCAATCGATGATATATGCGCGCAGTGGACACACATTTCCAACTCCATGCGTGCGGCTGCTGAAGAGTGATTGGCTACCAACGCCCTCGCCGAAACCAGTGGTACGACCAGGAGTGTCGCGACGCCACTGCAGAGAAAGACGCTGCCTACAAAGCCACCCTGCAGTCGGTTGTAACGCGCGCTGCTAAGGAGCGATACATAGAAAAGAGGAGGGAAGAAAGACGCATTTTCAGGCGGAAAAAAAGAGAGGCAGAAAAGCGCGAGCAGGAGAAGATTGAGATGTATGGTGACAGGAATGAGGCCCGAAAATTTTTCGAAAAAATAAGACGCCTTGCCGATGGTTTTTTTAAAAAGGATGAAAACGGGAATCTAGTGACAGATGTCCACAGTACACTGACGTTATGGAGGGAACACTTCTCTAAGCTTCTAAATGGCGACGCTGACAACAATCTCGCCAATAGAGATGATATTCCGGAAACCCCAATTGCGGATGACAGCGTCGAGGTTCCGCTGCTTGACTATGATGAAGTTCTGACAGCTATAGCTTGGCTTAAAATAACAAAGTCGCGGGATTTGATGGCTTACCTGCTGAGCTGTTTAAGAACGAAGGCGAAGCTCTACTTAAATGCATTCACGAGCTTCTATGAAGAATATGGTCGGAAGAATGCATTCCGAACGATTGGAATCTCAGTGTGCTCTGCCCAATCCACAAGAAAGGCGACCCCACTATCTGTGCCAATTACCGTGGAATAAGCCTTCTTAATATCGCATATAAGGTCCTGTCGAGCGTTTTATGTGAAAGATTGAAGCCCATTGTAAACGAACTGATCGGACCTTATCAGTGTGGCTTCAGACCTGGAAAGTCCACCATCGACCAGATTTTTACGCCACGACAAATCTTGGAGAAGACTCAAGAAAAACAAGTCGACACCCACCATCTTTTTGTCGACTACAAAGCCGCCTTCGACAGCCCAATAAGAAAGCACCTGTACTCCACCATGTCTGAATTTGGTATTCCTGCAAAACTAATTCGACCTTGCAGGATGACACTGAGAAACACCTGCAGCGCAGTTAAAATCGGGAAGGACCTCTCCCCACCACTTATTACCAAACGAGGTTTCAGACAAGGTGATTCCTTATCGTGCGACTTTTTCAACCTAATGATGGAAAAGATCATCCGAGCTGCTGATCTGAGACGTAGTGGCACAATATTCTACAAGAGTGTTATGCTGCTTGCGTATGCTGATGACATAGATATCATTGGCCATAATATGCGCGAAGTCAGTGCAGCATTTTCCAGATTAGAAAGAGAGTCAAGTCGAATGGGTCTGTCAGTGAATGCAGATAAGACGAAATACTTAGTGTCAACAAACAAACAGTCCCAGCGTCTTGGAACCCACGTTACCGTGGACAATACCTCCTTCGAGGTTGTGAAGAACTTCGTTTATCTGGGATCCAGCATTAATTCAACCAACGACATCAGCATTGAGATCAAACGAAGAATAACTCTTGCCAACAGGTGTTACTTTGGGCTCAGTAGGCAATTGAGAAGCAGAGCCCTCTCTCGACGAACGAAAATCACGCTCTATAAATCGCTCATCATGCCCGTCCTACTTTACGCATCACAAACCTGGACGCTGAGCAGTTTAGATGAAAAGACTTTAGGAGCATTCGAGAGAAAGATTCTTCGTAAGATCTACGGACCAATCTGCGTCAATGGCGAGTACCGAATACGGTGGAATGATGAACTGTATGAGCTGTACGCTGACATCGACATAGTCAAGCGCATTAAAATCGAGCGGCTTCGCTGGCTTGGTCATGTTCAGCGCATGAAAGACGATGCTCCAGTGAAGAAAACATTCGATTCGGTACCCAGCGGCGGTCAACGCAGAAGAGGACGACCGCATCTTCGTTGGAAAGACCAAGTAGAAGACAACCTGACGAAGCTTGTAATTTCCAACTGGCGCCAGCAAGCGAGAGACAGAAATGGCTGGCGCAAATTCTTAGATGAGGCCAAGACCGACATACGGTTGTAGCGCCAACTAAGTAAGTAAGTAAGATATCAAAAGATTTGAGGTCATTTGGTGAAAAAACAAAAGTGTCTTAGTACTAACTTTTCGTTCTTGAAAATCCTTGAAGGATATGAAAATATAAAAATTTAGACATTGAATATGGTTTTAAATCATACAGATACCATTTACTCAAAAAATCATAAAAAAATTCTAAGTAGTTAAGCGTCAGGTCGAAAAAGATTAACGGAAGTGTCCAAATTCCTTTTTCGCTAAGTTGACAGATCTCTTCTCTACACTTACGCTGAGTTTAACCGCGATTTGTCGTTTAGTTTGTTTTTAAAAAACATTTTCTGGAATCAACTTCAGTTTCCTCCGCGAATTCTCTTTAAAATCTTGTATCTACTAAAAACGGGTGCCTAGAACTGATAACTTGATTCGATAATATTTGATTTCGATAATACTATTGTGTCAGCTGTTGCTTTATGGGTAAAGTGCGTGGCCCGTAGGTGAAGGAACCGCGTTAGCCCAGGTCCAATTCCTAGCTCAGACAGAACATTTTTCAATTGAATTAACATTTCTGTCCGGCAGACCTCAGGGAGAAAAAACTACCATGTAAAGTTTCTTGAGAACGTAAGCCGTTCGGAGTCTGCATTAAGCTCGTAAGTAAACTAGAAATAACTCTGACCGATAATTAAACGTATGCAAAAATGCATAAAAATAGTTCAAGATACAATGTCAAAATTCAACGACATTTCCCACCAGAAGTTCATACAGAACTTGTTGAATATGCAAAACAACAATCATCAGGGCTCAGATTTTGATGACTTAAAAAAATGACAAAAATGACATAACAACTACAGGAAATGACCTTAAAACTGACAAAAATGGCCTTCATACTGAGAAAAATTGCCTAAAAAATGCAAACAATTCCATACAAAATTAACAAAAAAAAAACTTTAAAAATATTACATTACTTAAAATGTATTTTACATAATTTTTATACATAGCGTTAAAGTATATTACAAGGAATAATTTTAAGTTATTAAAATTGAAGGAACTTCGATTGTCTGGCTAAATATGTTTGTAAACAGAGAAACTTCTTTCTACTTCTGCACTGACGAGAGGAACATGTTTAAAAGACGATATATCATCAGATGTAAGTTTCTAATCTAATTTCATAGCATTAAAATTTGTACCCCTTATATTTCAGCAATAGAGCATAAAAATTGATTTAATACAAACTAACATATCCTGAGTCTTTATCTAGCACTTGTTTCATCTTTTTACATACCCTTTGATCAGTTTCATCACGTGCAGTGCTTGTTTTTCATCGAGGTCTATAAATAGAGCTTCCCCTTTTTCGAGAGGCAATGTTTTTGATTGAAGGGACTCTATTGTTAAAGGAATTTAACAATAGATTAATCAAAGTTTAAAAATTGGCATTTTTACATTTTTTAGTACAAGAAAAAATTCTTTTAAAATAACACAAAAATTATCTAAAAAACCGAAAAAGGCTCTCAAAATTAAAAATATCCCAAAATGACAACAAAATAACTTAAAAATGACCAAAAAATGCCCTTGAACTAGTAAAAGAGACCTGAAAACTAAACCGATAAAAAATGACAAAAAAATGACCAAAATACTTTTCATATTTGGAATTTAAAAAACATAAATGGACATTTTAAATTACCAGGATATGTCTTCGAAGCAGCAGAAAAATATGACATGTCATCGAAATCCTAGCCCTGCTTATCATAATCGCACCGATTATAAAGTACTTGCGCATATGGTGCTTCTATTTTTGGGAGAAACTCCGCTAAGCAAGAATGAAGAGCCGTGAAAAATCAAGGATACGATCACTCTCTAATTTACATAATTTATAAAAACACTTGAGAAAATGTAAAATGCACATTAATTATATTTAATTTTGTAACAAAGGAGTTGACGGATTTGCAGAATTGGAACGAATTAATTTTATGGTGTATATGTGCTACTGGTTCGAATGTACTTTACCAGCTGCTGCTCCAAAGCTTAACCTCAAATTAATAGAAAGTCTCATTAATTATAGAGCCATAAATGAGGTAAAGCAAACAAACTTTTGCTCGTATTTGAGCGTCATCTCTGGTACTTATCAGGAACTCTAGTCGGCTTAGCATTTTTCGACTGGACTATCGAAAACAGTACCAAATTATAAAAGGTGGGTGTCTTAGAAAGAACTGGCGACAGCAGTAAGGTAAGGCAAGCTTACGTCGATATGCAAGCGCGTCGGAAGCGAATTTCATCTGGGGGGGCAGTACAAATTGGGGGGCAGTACAAATGGTGGTGCAAAAAAAGTTCACCAAAATTTCTTCACATGAAACATGAAGAAGAGAGAAAGAAGAGGAAAATATATAATACAAAAATATTATCGTTGTAAAAAAACTGATATTTTGAAGAACTTTTCCTTATAAATTGTTTATCTAGCTAAAAAAGTGCGGGGGCAACTGCCCCCCTTTCCCCCCGCTTCCGACGCCAATGTCGATATGGAACATCTACTGTGTCCAATTTGATCATTGATCGTTTTGTAACGTCGAATACAAGAACATTTTTCGAAGCGTTGTTTTTAAAACCCGATGAGACGATAACTTTTTTCAATATCAGTTCAAGTTGTTTCAAAAAATTTATTACTTGCTAAAGAAGTTGTAAATAAAATGCTTAAGTCAATTGCGCCGTTCACACTCATCAAATCGTTTGTCAAATCCAAGAAATTTCACGTTGTTCTATTGTATTTGGAAAACAATTTGATGAGCGGTTTGGAATGCGAACACCTCTAATGACGTCACCAAAAAAGCTGTTGGGCAAATGACAAGTTTCCGAAAAGCAAATGGTGCTGCAAGTAGTAGAACTGCACCAAAACATGTTCCCTTACCTTACAAAAGCAAAAAGTATTATTAAATTGATCCTTTTAAAAAAAATTTAAGTGTAATAAATTTTTTCTTGTAATCGCAAACCACGTACAATTTGTAATTCAATTCAACTGAGTTTTCTTAACCAAAAAAAAAAGACAGATTTCAACTATTTTTTTTTTCTAAAATATCTAAGTTAAATTGGCCGTATGGTATTTTTGTTCTTCTTATTCAATGGCGTCTTGTTCGTTGGCGATGTTTAGAATAAAAATTAAAAAAACATAATCAATTCTACGGATTGGCACGTCGCTGGAAGCTCAGGTATGCAATATTTGCAATTTCTGATAAATAAAATCGATGCAGCGGTAAATTCTACGTAGGAAATGGTTAGCAAAATTTATTTTTATCCGATTTGAATAGCCTTAATAAAATCGAAAGTGAGACTCTAATAAAATTTGCACAAAATAAGGGTTTTCACTTTGAGCGGTATCGGTATTAAGGATATTTATTTTTTTTTCGGATTTCCGAATTTGTTAACATCCTCATTCTTGTGTGCTACCGACTCCACAGATCAGAAAAACTTTTGCAAAATAACTCAACTACTGTAGGTTGAAATATCACCTCAGAATACTGCGAATTCTAAGTGATAGCACATGCAGGTTTTGCATGGAAGCAGGCCTGTAGCCAGGGGAGTAAGGTGGGCAATGCCCCCCTACTACAGCTGTTTTCCCCCCTGGCCAAATCAGACAGTGAAAAACTTTAAATAAATAATTAATATGCATTTTGTTGATATATTTGTTTATTGCTTTAAAATTAATTTAGTTTAAAATAACAAAAAATAGACACATTCACCTTATTCATGACTTGAATATGTATATGAAATTTGTTTAACAAAACATTTCAGACAAATTATTGCAATTTTTCAAATTTCTACTGGGTCGCCATCATTTGCTACCAAAAAATAACATTTGAATTTTAATAATTTTTTAACCCGCATCCGTAGGAGCTTTCTAAAAATGAAACGTTGTGCACCAATTTGATGCAGATACAAAAAGAATATATAATTCATTGAAATGTTTTTAATTTTTAAATTTTTTTTTATGGATGCTGAATTTTTATTAATTTTAAAATAAGAAAAAACTGCAAATCTTAATGCTGGCATAAATTTAAAGAAGCAAAAAATTTAAATCAAAACATGCATGTTTGTTCTTAATATATAAATCTGAATAAAAAAATTGCATCAATTTGATGCAAACGACGGATGCGAGTTAATTCAATTTTTTTATTTGTTTTACTTAAAAACTGTCTTATACATAAGTTAGCCCATTTCGCTACTCTTTCTTATATTTCTAACCACTTTAAATAAATTTTGTATTTTTACCTTCATTTTATTACAAAGTCCTGAATTAATTTTTATATTATTTTTTATGTATTAATCTCATGTATAAAAAATCTACATATCCATGTAAATATTATACAATTAACTGTTTTTTTAATAAATATGTGTAATGTATTCATTTCACACGTTAAACAAATTGTTTTTTTTTTATTTAAATGAAAAAACAAAAAAATTGCCTCCCCCAAGATTCATGCCTGCCCCCTCTGTCTTCTTGGTCCGGCTACAGGCCTGCATGGAAGATGAAGAATCTGCGATGCACATTCTAGAATAGCCTCCGGCACTTGTTCAAACTCGAGAGAAATGTCTGGTGTATCAAACTATATAACTCATTAAAACCAAGAGATATAGGACATAGACTAGCATTTATCTCAAAGATTGAACTCAAAGAAGTTTTTTATTTCCATTAAGGGACACAATAGATTTTAAGGTCGCAGTGCAAATCCTAATGATAAAAATAATATAAATAGGCGTAGGCAAAACAGTTCAGTATCATTTTCTTCCATTTTTCTCAACCGATTTTTATAATTTTTTTTTTAAACGAATTATAAGTAGAAGTTCGAAAAAGTGCACCGAATATTATATGTGTTCTTTTGACATGAAACATGATAGCTAAAAGTGAATTTCTTAAATAAAATCTAAGCCATTAGAGTTGGAATAACACGGTGTAAGAGGAAATTTTAGACATTGCTGAGATGAACAAAACTTTGCTATATCTTACGGATATCCTACAATTAGCTGTTTTTATGTAACATGTGCGAATATTTATTGGGATGGTGAAACTTCTTACAAATAGTAAATTTTGAGATATTCCTGTTATTTTGAAATCAAATTTATGACGATATCTCGAAAACTATAGATTTTCTCAGTGCAACATATTTTTGTATGAAAACTCGTGGGTTAAGGGGGGGGGGGGGGGGGGTATTGTTAATTCGTTCTAAAAAAGACACATATTTATGAATTTTTTCTGACGACACTTTTAAAATATATTTATTAAAACTAATGGTACATTTAAATATAACATTTGAAGAATATTCTGTAAAATTTTCATGGAGAAATATAAAAAATACTGCAATAGGAGCAATTATTCGGAAGCGCCTTGAAAAAAAGTAGAACTGCGATGACCCTCATAACTCGGTGTTGGATCATCTGAAATCAGAAAACCATTAGTTAGATAATCGCTTTCCCTAGGAAACGCTGGGACAGTTTTTCAAAATTTATTTTTTCATTTTTTGGGAACACTTTGAATTGTAAACGGGATTTTTGCGAAAAAATCGGTTAATTTAGTTTTGTATAACCAACCCTACCTCGTATATTTGTACAGAAATAGTGTGCAAAAGGATAGGTGCAGTAGTTTTGAAGTTATGAGGAACACCGACTTTGATAACGTAAGTTGTGGGAAAACGCTTTTAAGTTTTTTATATTCGAGCATCCCAGTATGAAGGCCGGTTACTTGAAACGCTGTATTTTTGTTAGTTTTACCCTGAAAAAATTCAGAAAAAAATTAGGAGAGAAACAGTTTTAAAACCTTACCCCCCCCCCTTTAACACAGCGGCAAACTGAAAATTGATATAGAGTCGTTTTTTCTCTTTCTACGCTCATCTGAGAACGTAAGCGATTTCATATCACAGTGTAAGTCGAAAGGTAACCATGAAAAGGTCAAATTTTGACCACTGGCGAACTCTAGTAATAATAAAAAGAGGTAGAAAAAAACAACAAATAGTTTTACATTATTCATATAAAGTTTAAGTTCGGTCAGACATTGTTGTTTAAAATGTTTACCAATTTACTGTAAGATAGTGTACAAAAAATTATTAATACAAAAAATTTGTCTCTCAGTCATTTAAGAAAATATTAAGTCATTAAGGTCACATTATATCATATATCAACGTCACCTACAATTCGAGCCATCGCACAATGCGCTTTTTGAAGCGAAGCTTTTTACGCCTCGTTTTGTGATGTGCTTTAGTGAAATCTCAAAAACGACACTTTTTTCCAAACAATTTTTTCTAAGAATAGTTGTTGCTTTTTGTTTGCGTCTGTTACACCAAGATAATATAAACTTAAAAATATTGGTTAGTTTGTAGTGAGAATCGAACTCGTAACCCTTCGATTGATAGTCCTATACACTACCTACTGATCCAATATTTGTTGTTGCAAGCACGCTACTCCGTGTCCAATAACTGTTCAGCCCAGGGTTGCCAACTTTTGAAAAGCCCAGTCCCGGAGCTTTTTTTATTTAATATTTTTTTGGTGGTCTGCTTGCTTTTAATTAAAAAATTAATTTTTTCTTTGGTTTTTTCATACATAGTCATGTTTAACAATCATGTTTACAACAAATGTGACACAACACAACTTGCATTTTCCCGTGAACTCGTTTTTTTTTATCAGCAACCAATCTTTGTAGTAGGCTTGTGTTTGTACTTTCCAGAGACGGAACGGACATGGAACGATTCTTTTGAAGAAAGGAACTAGTTCACGGAAACATGTCCGCAGAACTATCTAGTTCCTTTGCTTATTTGAACTGTATAGACTATAAGGACTGTCTGCTTGTTGAACTACAAAGGGAATTTGAAGCATGGCCGCGGAACTATCTAGTTCCTTTGTTTATTTGAACTGCAGAACTATTTGAAGCGTTTGAATGAAGTGCTTGTTGAACTGCTGAGAAAATGTGAAAAGGTCAATGTAGATTTTCAACACATCACTCTGACTAGTCTTAAATCAATTGAACAGAATTTTTTGCTTTTCATTTCAATATTTTTAACTTAAAGAAAAACATTTCTTTAGTTTATATAAAAAAAGGAACTTCTATCATTTAGTAAATAATTTCATTTAGTAAATAAAGTTCACGAAGTAAATTTATAAAGTTGCTGAAAAGCGAGTAAAAATAATTTGCAAACGGTTCCTCATGAGCTCGAAACTCAGTTGCATCTTATAGTTCATCAGCTTTAAGCATATTCGCGGAACTATATAGTTCATCAGCTTTAAGCATGTTCGTGGAACTATATAGTTCCAGCAGTTATATTTATAATAATGAAAGTAACAAAAGCATGTTGAAATGTCATTTCGTGATTGTTTTGTTTCATAGGTTAAAAGCAAAATTATACAGCAATGCTGAACAATGCACACAACTGGAATGACGATATATCATTTTGTATTTTATCTATTATTTCTTTCACTCTCTTTTACATGCATAATTGGCTTACTTGTCGTCGCTCAAACAATTCGATTAAGTTATGTAAGTGCGAATGAGATGCCAGCTTATGTCGTCGCTCAAACAATTCGATTGAGTTATGTATGTTATGTGTTATGTGCGAATGAGATGTATCTCAATTAAAAAATGTTATTGCAATCGGAACTGTTTGGACATGCTTAAATCGAACAGATGGAATGATTGGAACTATGTCCGAGAGTGAACATAGTTCCATGAACTATGCAGGTCCGGAACGACCCAACTCTACTTTGTAGCTTGGTATCGAGAGCCAATCGTTGTTAAAAGATGTTAAGTAATGTTTCCTCTTGCAACTAGATTCCATTATGCTGTTCTCTAAAATAGTTTTGTATCAGTTAATACACAAAACCCAAATTATTGACCGAACTTACATAAATTGAACTGCAAACATTAATTAAAAATTCAGCCGCAGACAAGGTTAATTTATAAGGTTGTGGCACTTGAGAGAAATGCAGTCTTTTTCCCGCCTTTTCTATAACTGTCATTGCGCTTTTTTTTGTTCTAAGCATTCATTTTCTTCATTTCTTTTCATCCATTCTGACAGTTCGACCGAGTTTGCTCTCAAGTGCCAGAACCTTATAAATGAGCCTTAGCCGCAGAACTCAAAAGAAAAAGAAAAACAGAAACGAGTTCGTCAAGTTACCAAAAGAAAAGTTACGACTGGTTACGACGTTCCTTCAAAAACGAAGTTCAAGAAATAGAAAGAACGTCAAAGTTAAGAGCGTTCATTAAGACAAATGGTTCAAACATTCACTAAAAAAAGGGTAAATCAACACTAATAAATAAGTTAAACAAATTTTTTTGTAAGAAAAACTTGATTTAAATATAGATTAGAGCGAAAGCCGGAGATCGGCCCTCAGGCCCGAAGTCTCCGGGCGAAAAGGTATGTGTTGGCAACCCTGGTTCAGCCTGAAAGTATGCACGTCTTAATAGATAAAAGGCAAGCATGCTGCTCCGCGAACAGTATTTCTCAAACTGTAATTTTTTTTTACAGTAAAGTACTTTTACAAGACATACTGTTCTCAAAAATGTTCAGCCTGAAAGTATGCACAGAAAATATATTTGATACTTATCAGAGACTATATTGGGTTTTTACAATAGTACATTTTTGATCTGACTACCTCTTTTTTTCATCCTTTTATAAAAAAGTTTTGACGAATTTAAAGAGATGCTTTTGAGTCGATTTGAGTCGATTGTACCAAAAAATATCTCGTCTTGCAGGTCATTTGGCCAATTTGTTCGAAATGGTCTTCGAGCACAGCTATAGGATTGAAGCGATCTGCCCTAGAAGACTGAGTGCTGTACATAAAGGGTCCGCCAAATAACGTTTTTTTTTTTTAAAAAACGCATTGGGTGGTCAGTTGGCTTCAACTCCTGAACCAATTGGACTTTGTATGGCGTCATACCAAGGTCTTTATGCAAAATTCGTCTCAATGATGTCTCCGAAATGTTCAATTGTTGAGAACGACGGTGAATTGATGTTGATGGCGCTTCACGCACACTTTCTGCCACAGCAGCAATATTCTCGGGTGTACGCACTCTTTTTGGCTTTTCACGCTTTGGTTTATCGATGAAAATGCCAGTTTCTTTCACTTTTTCCACAAGATAACAAACATACGAAGCTAACGGTGCTTCTCTTCTTCCAAAATCCATACGCAATTTTCGCACACATTCTGCAACATTACAATGATTTTCAAAGTAATGTCGCAATATTTCCCAGCGTAGTATTTATATGAGCGGAAGGATAAAACTAATTATCTGTCAAATCAGACATGAGCTAAGTGTTACCATTCACGAAATAAGCACTAGTTGAAAAAAAAACGTTAGATGGCTGACCCTTCACATTCGTTCTCCACTGGGAATTATTTGAAACTAAGTGGATACCATAAAAATATCTAGTAATTTTTTAAATTAATTAAACATTTTGTTAAAAGTAACGAAAAGCAAAACAATATACATAGCAATTTATGTACTACTCATATTTATCGACTAATTCTTAATTGACAATTGCAATTAAAAGGATTTCTCAGTATAAACTGATATCGAAAGCTACTTGACAAAACTGTCAACACACAAAAAGATCTGAACAAGAAAAGTGTATGTGATATTTATTGAATTTTCCAACTTCATGTTAAAAAAAGTATCATAAAAACTACTTTGTATGTTAATCATCAGATTGCAAATCACCAGAATAACGCCTTTAGTGCTCCATTGGAAAATTCCCTTTTATTTGTACGACCAAGCAAAGTGCTTCCCTTTTTCCCTTTTAGCTCACAAAACGATTGAAAAATACCTCAAAAAGGAAAATTACCCTCAATCTGGCATCACTGGCTATACACGAGCAGGCTGCATTGAACTGGGCGAAACTAATCACTAGGTACCAAATGTTTGAATTTTCAAAGGCACTTCAACAATGCCTTTTTGTTAAATATAATTTACGAATGATAAGCGATCCAAATATTTGTATAATACGATTAAGGACAACAATTGATGCAGTATTTGCTAGATGCATCGATGATATGTAATAAACGTTTGCTATTTATGATATCAAAATCAAAACTTCCGTAAATAAATTTCCATAATAATAATTCAAAACATTTACAAAAATAATTCAAAATTATGGAACATGTAATCAAATAAGAACATAGTGTAATGTAATAAAATGTACTGGTGTGAATATTAACGTGTATTTTTTTGGTTAACTTTTAGATATTTAAAATTTTTGAATTTAAAAATTATTTTATTAAAAAACCATTAAATTATTAAATATATTTAAATGCGAAAAAGCTTCGCTTCACTCGTGTATCCAACGACGCATATGTTTTTTTTTTAAAATTTTAGGATTACATTGGGTTTTTATTTTGTTAAATTTTATAAAAAAAAAATATTTTTAATCGTCAGATTATAAAAAATGTATTATGAATGTGGCATTAAAAACTTGATGTATTGTATGGTTTTTTTATACAATTCGTCAAAGTTGAAACTTTTTTACAAAAATAAGCTCAATAAAACCCAAAACTAAAATCAAGTTCAAACAATAATAACTTCGAGCACAAAGCATATTTTTAGGTTTTGTTTTTTGGACTTTTTTATGTCCTAATCGCCATTGAATTTAATATAAAATACAATAAAAAATGTTGATAAAGAAAAATAGAAAAATCGTTGAAATAGACTCTACATTTTTCAAGGAATGAAAATTTAAGTAAAATTTAGTAGAAAATATCTAGCTAATTAAGCATTATTAAAGTCAAAGGCTGAAACTATTCTAAGATATCGCCCTTCTTCTACCTTCTGTTTCTGTTAAAACCTGCTGCATCTAGCTGCTATTAAGAAAAACCAATTAAATTGCAAAAGTCTTAAAAATCTAATTTTGCTTTTAAATGCACTAATTTCCAAGACAATTCGTAGGTACTCTTAAATTTAAAGAAAAATTAAATAGAACTAATAATTTAAAACAAGTTGTGACCTTATTTTAGGTTAGCAACCATTTTTAAATTTTTTGTTTTTAAATTTCGTTAATTTGGTAATATTGTTTTATAGGAGATATATCTAAAAGTTATCCGATTTGAAATATTTTTAGCATGACGTTTAAGTGAAGTTAAATAAACTAAATTTACTCTTTAAAAACATAAATAAGCAATTTTATGCGGGTTTTTTTTTATTAAAAAAATATGGTTTGTATGGGAGGTAGGCGATGCAGTTGACCTAGAATTTTTGTGCTTTCACTTAATTTAGCCTAAAACGCATTTGTACAAAATTTCAGGCCCCTAGCTTTATAGTTTCTGAGATAATGCAAATTACATCCTAAAATCGAAAAAAGCGCACTGTGCGCATCGTTGCAAATCACTTAACGAAAATGTATGAACCGAAAGCATTACACAAACACTTACCCGGTTTTAGCGAACTCAATAACTGAGTTAAGCATTCTTTTGCCAAGCTCGCGTTCCACTTGACGATACTGCAGCGATGTGTTCAGTGGTTGTCCAAAGAAATACTCAATCTCATCACCATGCAATACGCCCATCCATTCGCCCCACAATGAAGTGCTGGTTCTCTGAAAAAAGGATATAGAAAAAAAAAATTATAATTTTTTTGGCACCGAAGCGGCTTGTTTTGGGAGGAAAAAATTTTTATTTGAAAAAAAAAAAAATTAACACAAGTGGGTGATTAAAATTATAGATTCTCTTTCAACATTATTCTAGTAAAAAGTGCAGAATGGGGTATAATTAAGAAAAGTTTGCCAACTAAATAGTTGTCGAAGTGGCCAAAATGTCAGCATGAAAAGCGCTTAACTTGAAAAGTTGTAGAATTGACAAATATTTTATGAACTAGTTTTAAAATAAAAAGCTGAAAATACTTGAAATTAAAAAAATGTGTGAACATCTTTTTTCATTTAAAACTTTTTCAGCTGCTAAGCCGCACAAGTTGATTTTTCACAATTTAATTTGGTTTAAAAGTCACTTCAAAACTACACACATGCAGAAGAATTCACATACACACACACATGCTTGCATCATCTGCTCTTTTGGTCAGTATTGATTTGCCTTGAAAATATTCGGCTTTATTTGGACATCCGACATTTTATTTCGTTTAAGTGCAAATTCATGTTCAAGTCAAATAAGTAAAAGTAAGAAAAAATAGCATTATAAAAAAACAATTTTACTTTTCAGCTCATTCCATTTCGATCCACTTCCTAGAGCTTCCTCATTAGTCCTCAACTTGCCAAACGTTGTTTGAATGTCAAAACTAAGCAGCTGTTTTATTGTTGTACTTTTCCTGGGCAATTGCTAGTTCTTATACTCACAACTGAATGCTTGTGCAACTGTCTAACTGACTGTTTGTATGGCTGTCACTTTATATTTTTACCTTTTAGAGCACAAACAAATTTTGTTGAAACTCGAAAGTTGCGCTGTGATGAGCTCTATTTGAGGTTCAATGTGTCATGTGCGATGAAGCAAAAGTTTCATTTCGTTTTAAAACGAAGAACAGAATTGTTATTTAGAAATTCACATTTTTGGTAATATTAGAAGCTAAAATATAGTTTTAGTTAAAATTTCATTTCGTTGTAAAACGAAGAACAGAATTGTTTTTTAGAAACTCGGATATATTACACAAATTCACATTTTTGGTACTATGAGAAGCTAAAATATAGTTTTTGTTAAAATTTCAAAGTTGTTCATATTTTGTAGGGGGTATCGAATTATAATTTTTACGAATTTCACATCAATGCCCATATTCACCAACCTTAATATAATACTCTCTTTATTTTAGCAGGTGTTTTAGTTAGCTATTTATTTTGTATTCACCAAGCAATCTGATTTTTTTTTTTGTTTCGAACGTATGTTCGAATTTTTTTTGACAGCTCACCGTTTTTATTTAAATTAGTTTTCTTTTATAACTAAGGCAAAATTTTAAACAAATAAGAGTTGTTTAATGGCGTTTTCTTTTCTCGAAAAAATTCTGCATTTTTTCTGCCTTCTTTGAGAACTCTGCACTTTTTGTGTTAAATTCTCAAAAAAATGTTGACCTCTAAAAATAAATCGTGTTCTTTTCTCGAAAATTTTGACCTGAAAAGTATAAAAAATGCAGAATTTTTGCACTCTCAAGATCAACGGTTTCAGAGTTCTGCCCTCAAATGCTACCAACTGAAGAAACAAAAAAGTGACATGTTAAGAAAGTATTGAACATTGTATTGAAATTTTATTAAAGAGTGAACTTCTTCTTTACAAAAATTTATTATGAGTAAACATAAAATAGCTGATATTAACGAAATAGCCACATCAGTGGTCTGTTTTATTAAAAATGAATTGCTGGATTGCTATTTCACGGAAAATTTCTGCAATTTATTTGATGTTTTTCGATATAGCAGGGCAGCCAACACAACATTGAAAAAGAAGTTGCATTTTTATGTTCTTTTCTCGACTAAGAACAGGTCAACATTTTTTGAGTTTAGGTCAAAACTTAAAAAATTCTGCGCTCTCAGAGGGCAGAATTTTTTGGCGAGAAAAGAAAACGCCGTTAGATAAATATCACGACTATTTATCAAGTTTAGTGATTTTTTGTTTGTAACTCCGGCGCTTTTATTAAAAGTAAGAACATTTTAGTCTGCCACCAGCGCTGTCTTTTCAATATTTGAAAAAAAATTAAGCATACTTTTGGGTGTTGTTTTCTTTTCTGAAGTCTGCTATTGCTTAAAATTTAAAAACGATGGAAGTAGCAGGAAAAAAAAATTTTAAAGTTTCTGAAAAAAGGAAATTAATTGAAATTGTGGTAAATATAAAGACATCATAATAAATAAAAAAACTGATGCAGTATCCCTAGAGTAAAAAAGGAAGACATGGGAGAATATTACCGATGAATTCAATGCCACACACACCAGCCATAGTCGCCCTATGAAACAGCTTCAAAATGTTTATAGAAATTCCAAATCAAAACTTAAAAAGGTGTTCGCTCCTATAGGTGTAGAGGAAACCCCTCTATTGGCTGTTGTTACAGAGCATACATGTGCCCTTGAAAACGATTTTGACAGCAGCCACTCTTTGTTTCAAATGGTGGAAGACTCCGAAGTACGTGAACAGAATTACATTCCTCTGACATGGTTTAAATATATATGCCTTTTTTACTTAAGGATATGAAAGTTGCTTGTAGCTCAAGCTAAACTTTGACGTCAACATCAAGTATCAGCTCCGCCCAAGCTTCAACTGCAATATTCAAGCCAAGAGGAAATTGTGTGCCAACAAGAAATCGAGAAGATTTTGCTGAGCTCTTAGCATTAAAAAACAAGAGCTGAGTCAACGATTGAGAAAAATAGGACTAAGACCGAGTATTATAAAAAAATGTTTCTTCTGTCTACATTAACCCATTAATGACTAATGGGTATTTTAATACCTCGAAAGTGGTAGAAGATATCAAAAAAAATTTTTTTTAAAACATTATGGAAAAATGAAACTATTTATTGTCTTTACAATGTGAATCGAAATTCATACAGTTAAATGTTCCTTTTCGAGATCGAAGATGTGTGATTTTCAAAACTGACACAATTCATACATAAAGCTATGTAGCAAATTAGAAAATGGAAAGATCGAGGGAAAAATTCGTGGTCAGTTTGCCTCTAGTTTCCTCTATTTATCAGGTGTTCATTATGACAAAAGAATGTTGCCATAAATGCAAATTTTTATTAACACCAAGAACCCGGATTAGCCGATTGGGTTTTTAAATAACCAATGCAGATCTCAAATACGGGGACAGTTACAAGCCTGAAATCTTGCAAAGCAACTTCTATGGCCTATATAAGCTTCCTGATAAATTTTGAAAAAAATCGTACGGTGGAATCTATGAGCAGTCTTTAATGGGTTAAACCAATAATGGTTCTTGGTTTTTTACTGTCTTTTATGCTTTTTATTGAACAGTATTCTTAGACTAATACCTGTTGGGAACTAAACTTTTCATAAACTAACTATAAACTCATTACTTTACAACCTGTAAAGGTGTACACGTGGAAGTGAACTATTTTATTTAGTTTATTTACAATTTATATTTTTTTATGAACCCATTGATTGTTTACATCAGTATGATAAATTAAACAAATTTATTGAATAAATAATAAAAATTTAATTTAATAAAACAAGATTAAAAAAATGGCTACTTTTTTATTCTTTGCTTACTTAATTCAAACAGCAAATGACTTTTGCTAAATTTTTTGCTAGCTAGCTAATAGTTGATGTTAAGTCAACTATAAGTAAATACACTATGGCTGAGTTCCTTAATGCATTAATACAATACATCAGTGTGTTTTATTTTGAATTGGTCCGAAACTTTTAACCAAACTGCGCAACTATACTATTTTTAGTATAGTATAGCAACTACGTGATAAAAGTCCAGTTTACAGTTTCCAATTGTGCAGTTTTAGTTTATCAGCTTCACACCAATTTAAAATAAAAGACACTGATGCATTGCATAAATGCGTTTACGAAGTCAGCCTTACTGTTTAAAATTGTTTCTTTTTAACATTAGGTTAAAAAAAAGGAAATCCTATCTTTTATATGATCCACAAGGGCAGCTACCATTGTTTGTGGTAGCCTGAATTGCCTTTCAAATACTTCCTCACTTAGGTGATTCCAAGAGGTCCTCTTATATTGAAATGCTGATCGGTTGCAGCATCGCTCATCATCCTCGCTGCTGCTTTCTTCGCTGGAACTACTGGAGCTACTACTACTTTCTAGCAAACTGATGCCATTAATTATATATTACGACATTATAACCAAATGTTTTTTTATTCTTAAAAAATAAAATACTTTTTTTTTATTTTGATTTAAAGTTACTCCGAAAACTAGGCTTCCCTAGCTCAAGAAGAATCCTCACTTAAGAGGGAAATAATTTGGCCAAATCGTAGATTTATAACGCCATCACCAATTACGAATCTTTTGATTCTATTGAAAACTCTACTTTAATTGTGTCAGTCGCATCAGCGGATGGACCACAAACACAATTACCGTTGGCTAGTCGCACTTCACGACCTCGGTGATGAAACGACGCGAGTCGAATGAAATAAAATACTTAAATTTATGATTTTCGAAACAACTGTTTTAAATTATGACAAATATTTCAAATCTAGCTGAAATTTAGCTTGAATGAATTTAGTTATATTGGTGAATATCAAAAAGGCAAAAATAGCACGCTAAAAAAAGTAGTAAGGTTGGTGAATACGGGCATAAAAGAGGTTTCAAAAGTTGCATAGGGTGGTTAAGATCTCCCAAAAAATTTATTGACAGAATTGTTTTTTGAAAATGACGGTACAAAATAATTATCCCAAAATGATTAGTATTTTTACCCCCAGTGTCCTGTGTGAGGGATATTCGAAACTGAAAGTGTACTCGAGATAACACAGAACTTTTGATTGTTATCTGAATGTCAAAATGTTGGTCTAAAGTATTAACGTTTTCCTTAAATTTGGCGAATAAATAATTTGCATATTTTTTGAATATGGGCATTTCGAAACTGGCGTTACGGACGATTTGTACGAAGAAATATAAAAAAAAAATTGAAAAAGAAATATTTCCGTAGTAATTAAGAACCACTATTTTAAGTAAAATCAATAACAACAATCGACCCTAAGGATTCAAAGATATAAGCAAAAACATGTGCTGGCGTTACGTTACAAAACACAAAAGTGATTTTTGACTTGGATTACAAAATTTTTCAAAACTCTCTAAATTGGCCAAGACTTTTTGTATACAAGTTTTTTTAGAAATTTGAAATATTTGAAATAAGATACGTTTATTTTCCAGGTGATAAAATTTAAAAATCTTGTCTGGGTTTTTTTTTAGCTTTTCGATCTGGCGTTATGTTACTTAAATTTCCCCTGTAGGTTTATTGGGTAATTGAGTAATTAGGTATTGTAGTAATTATGTTATTTAGTTATTAAAAAGTAAATTTAATATATTGTCTTTTACTTGCCTTAACCATTTTTTCATTATCTTTAGCCAATGCCCTTCATTTTTACTAAAACAAAAAGTTTACGAAACATTTACTTAACATTTACGAAAAAGAAAAACTACATTTGTGAAACAGTGCAGACGATAGACTTAGATAATATCATAAAAAAATAAGTTTAGTTTAGTTTATTGATAAAAATTATTAGCATTTAAGATTGATTCTTTTAAATGCAACAATAGGGTAGAAGGGGGATCATTCGCCACCTTTTTTCAAACTGTTGCACAAAAAATTAGGAACACATTTTCTCAAAAATTCTTATTCAATCTGAAGCTTATATTTGTGAATTAGTATTTTTTAGTCTTTAGGGGATTAGTATCTTTTTGCTTTTTGCATTTTTATATGGTTTTAAAAAAAAGTCAAATTGGCGAAACCGCCCCACCCATGGAGTATTTACGCCACACCTATGGGGTACATACGTCACAAAATAAAACTCTGCAATGTTAGATAATAAGTCCTAGACAAGATATATTCAAAAAGAAAATTAAGAAAATAAAATAAGTACTGTGTCATTCAGATCAATTTAACGTTAAAGACAAAAACAAAAAACTTACGAAGAATTATGTTTTATGTAAGTTTTTGTTAGTTAACATTAAAGTTTTTAAAATTTATTTCGAAAACAAAATTAGCAGCTTGCCGAGATGTTCCTGGAGGATGTATTGGGATCCGGTAGTCTTAGCACTATATCATTCTTCAAAACATATGAGACATCTTTTAATATAGGCTCATAGAAAACCCAGCTGTTTGCTTTTTTTCTCAAAAAATCGACTTTATACGTATGTCTGGAATCCGATATGATTCTACCAACAACAAAAAAATATCCACCTTGCATCCGAATCTCACAAGAACATAACTATTTTCCTTTAGTGCCTCTTCGTCGCAATTTTGATAGCCTTCCAACCCTTTTCCGTCATTTTCATCTTCCAAAACACTGTCGCATTTCATGAACTTTCCAACCGACTTATCGGAATCAGCGAAACTAATGTTAGTCACTGATGATTCGTCTGATGAAGTTGAATCGTTCCTTCTTTTTCCTCGTGCGCTTCTTTTTTTTTTTTTTGTTGATTGTTTTGGTGGCCGTTCCATAGTTTTTTTTTGATTCGGCTGTTTGCGACTTAATTTGTTTTGCTGATTTAGATATTTTTGACTTGGGTTGCTCAATTTCATTTTTAGCTGGTGAACTCGTTAGGATGTTAGACTTTCCTTTCCTCTTATTTGAAGTTGTTAGTTTCCTTATGACTGGTAATGGACGAACCTGCTTCGGAGTTATGTATGTTGATGTGGTGTTATTTGTATCTTCAGGATTAGTCGAGATAGAAATTTGCTGAATATTGCCTTCTGAAGTATCTGGTGCATCTCCGATATCACCAACTATATGCTCCTCCATTACTTCAACGTAGTCAGTTTCAGAAAAAACTTGCCTGTTGAATGGGCTAATTCCGGTAATTGCAAAACCAAAAAAAGGGGTGTTGGATAAAAATGGGATATCGTAAATGGTAATGACTCTTCCTGGATTGGAAACGAGGAAATCATGGAAAGAAGTAGACAAGTATTTCTTGAATGGCCTAAAGACACCCGTAACATCCAACGGCTGCAGCTTGTGTGAAATGTGAGGTGGAATGGTAACCATGCACTCAGGGAATTATTGAATTTCGTACACGGCTGCCATGGAAAAGATGAGGCTGTAGTAGCCATACTAGAGTTATTATATATGAATTGAAGTCATCTTAGCTGAAAGTTTATTGCAAGCACTTTATGAGAGCTCTCATAGCTCGGTATTTACTTTGATAATCGCTTTACTTTGATAATAAATAGTATGCCTATTGTATTGAAAAAGGCATGGACTATTTTATAATTCCATTGTCTAAAACTATTTGTAAGCATGTTTCAGATGCATGCATATGGTTTGTCGTTTATAATATGGGATTTTTAAAGTTCCATAAAAAAAAAAAAAAAAATAAAATAGTTTGTAAAGTTCTATGAACAATCAAAATTTTATATTTATTTGATCAAAAAAGTAATATTTTTTCAAATGATTTGAAATAAAAATTTATAAAAATTAAAGTTTTTTCTAAATGACCTCTATATTTATTATGTTGACTTTATATGATTTAAATACAAATTCTAAATGTTTGATAGTTTAAATCATACTTGATTTTAAATACAAATTCTAGTTGTTTGATAGTTTAAAATCGTTTATTGAGCTTAAGGTCAAAGTTAGAACAATTAATTGTTCTAACGAATTTTTCCAAAGAAACAACAACAACAACAAAGTTTTTTTTTTTTTTTCAAAATGAAAAGGAAAAAATCACTAGCTTGATTTTATTGTACAATTTCTGCTATGCTAAAAGCGTCATCAGAAATCTTTGTGATTACCCGTGCAAGCGCGCGCTAACGCACTGCACCATCGGGGCGATGAGATTTGAAGCGTCAATTTCTCATTTTTTTCCTCAATTTCATAATGTCACATTTGTTGTTGTATTTCTGTTTTACTTTAGTTTCTATGCTTATGTTATTATATGTAACATAATATGTAGTTCCTTTTCATATTGAAAAAAAAAAACTTTGTTGTTGTTGTTGTTTCTTTGGAAAAATTCGTTAGAACAATTAATTGTTCTAACTTTGATCTTAAGCTCAATAAACGATTTTAAACTATCAAACAACTAGAATTTGTATTTAAAATCAAGTATGATTTAAACTATCAAACATTTAGAATTTGTATTTAAAGCATATAAAGTCAACATAATTTATAAAAATATTTAAAAATAGCACTTTTATTAAGCAAACGGCATTAAGAAATCGGTGATAACCTTAAAAGCGCAGAGGTAAGTAGCTTAAATAGAAAAAGTTCTGACAACCTCAACATAAGGATTTATGGTTATCAAAACCGAATTCCTCTCACCATTGCAAAAGTCTCTGTTATGACCCCTCCACAATTCGGCTATCAAAACCGAATTCCTCTCACCATAGCAAAAGGCGCTGTTATGACCCCTCCACAACTCGGCTGTCAAAACCGAATTCCTTTCACCATCGCAAAAGGCGCTGTTATGACCCCTCCACAATTCGGCTATCAAAAACGAATTCCTCTCACCATTAAAAGTTCTTACAACTTTCTGTGAGGTTGTCAAAACCGGCAGAGCATCTCTTAAACAGGAATCTAAATGCCCTTATAGAAGTTGTCAGAGCCTCGCATATTAAATTTTTTGAGAACCGTAATATTACGACTCGAAGAAGAGAAGTTTTAATAGCATCGCCAGTTCTGTGAGTGTGTGAATAACATTTTCTCTGCAGAATATAATCGCTTCTATACTGCAATGCGAAATATGATTATTTGCTACAAGCAAGATTAGACGTTCTTTGGAACAACGGACATTGGTCTTTATATGACGCAGAACTTCAATGAATCTATCAGCTGTCATCCATCCACTTTTGTTACAAATTCCCAGGCAACCATTAGGCCCTCCGTTCAAAAAGTGTTCTCAAAAATTGATTCTTGGAAAAACGTAAATTGGTGGGAGCGAATATCCAGCAGCATTAATGATTCCTACCATTGTCACCAACGATCCTCTTTTTGCTGAAGCCACCTGTGAAACAGTTCGTTTCCCATTCGTTGGAATATCCTCAAATCAAAAATATTGAAAAATTATTAAAAAAATTAATAAGCTAGACTTGTGTTTTCGGCCTTCCTCAAACTTAAGTTTCTATTACGCTTCATAAAGCCTTGCACCCAATCAATTCCGGCTGTCTGATTTTCAATTCATTTATCAGGTACTTTAATGTTATTTAATGTGGAGTATTCAAAGGCAAACTTCCTCCTTGCCATGTTATAAGTAAATCCGTGATGTAGATTAGAACAAGTCTTAAAATACTGCGATATATCGTCTTCCTGATTCTTCGAAAAAATTTGTTGAGAAGCGTATTTTGATGAATACGGAAACGTTTCACTATCTGCTGATTGTCCAGAATCATCCACAACAATATTGCGTTTTTGATCTTTGAGCCTTTTCAATCTATCTCGCAAAGTTATACGGCTTAAGCCATGCTCTCGCGCAGACTGACTGATGCTAAATTTCTTGCTCAAAAGAGCGAGTTTTATTATGGCGAGTTTTATTATGGCGAGTTTTATCAACTTTGGAGCGGTCTAATTTGGGTTTGTAGTTTCGAACCATTTTTACCTGAAATGTTATTTCTATTGTTAATAGGCTTTTCATTTATTTCTAGATAAATGGCTAGCGAAACTACCCCAAGAGGTCCATACGCCGGCGAACCTGACCCATATGCACTTCGGCGTATGTTCCCCATGAGCAGTCACACTTGCGTAGTCACTAATTTTTTTTAATTCTTTCTGTAAAAATTATTGAAACTATATGTGATTGTATTCACTAAAACTAAACACAAGCACTTACATTATTAAAAATGAATTAACTTACATAAAAATGTTTCTGCAGCACACCGAAAAAAAAGAAAACGCAATTTGTTGAAATGTCATTTTCGTAGTGATGGAACTTTATCGATATTAGCACTAATAGATGCTTGTTTTGACTTGAAAGTATTGCCAATTTTGGAAAAAAGTAGGGGTGGCGTATGTTCGCCCATGGCGAATGATCCCCCTTCTACCCTACATGTCTAGTGTCTTTGAGTTTTTAATGCATAAACAAATAAATAATTATTTTCAAGAACTTCGGCTTCTCACCGTAAAATAATCAGGTTTCAGACCAAATAAGGGCTTTGTAACAGCAATGTAAGACGTTACAGAACAAATTCGAGCTAGCCTTTTGTATCACTCAAAAGCCTTCGACACAGTTGATCATGGAATACTCTGCACCAAATTGTCACGCAAGTTTCATTTTTCAGGACCCTAAACAACTCTTCTGAAAACATATCTTTCAAATACACACTAAGAATTAAATCCACTGTTGCAACCAAATTGGTGCCCTATCGACTTAGTCGATTGCTGATAACTTTTTAAAGAGTAATCACCACAACTATTTGGTTTCCAATAGTCTAGACTGTAACATTCCATTGCATTCACTGCAGGACTGTTAGTAATTTTAACCTAAATTCAATTTAATGAATGAATCTGTTATCTGTTTTGACTGCCACTCGGTTGTACGAATGGGCTTGTCAAACTTTTTGACTTAAATTCGGTTCAATAAACGGATCCATTGATCGTTTTTACCCATAAACGACTTAGCACTTAAATGGATGCTTGCCTGCTGTATGGTAACCGAAGCTATGATCGATAGTATAAACATATTTTTGAGAATTACTACTGCAGATGGATGGCATGTATGTTACAGCTGGTCGGGCCAATATTTCATCTTAAGAGTTTCTTTATGTTTATATAGCAATAGATAGCAATTGTATTATAATTTTATGATCTGGAAAATTGCCCTCACTTCCACTTCCTGAAAAACGCATTGATGACGTATAAGAAACACCGAGACAGGTGACTAGCTGTAACTTTCAATGGTCTAGTACAAAACTTTACTGATTATTCAAGAATTCGTTCCTCTGTGAAGATTAAGATTAAGTTTACACTATTTTTTCGCGCAACGAAAAATATATATTTTTTTTTAATACCAAACTTAAACTAGAAAACTTTGAAATAACTTTTAAGCCCAGAACGTTAAATAACTGTGAGATATGAAATACAAGTGTCTTGCAATAAAGGTCGGCTTACTTAACTTCTTGTTTCACTCGGCAAGTCGGATGGTTTGACAAACTTCCAGTTCCAATATTGACTGTTGAGACTGACGCAACTAAAAGGTTATGATTTATTTATTAAACTCCGAAACTCGATTGCAACGTAAAACTAATGCTATTGACATAACTTACAATGTGGTTGGTAAAATCACTCATTTTGTTCTATTATCTGCAATGGATCGTTTAGTTACTTCAGACAAATAATGTTTCTTATTACGGCAATAGTAGTTGAAATGATTAAAAGTGCACAGTTCAAAAACTAACATGTCAGTTTTTCATTTCAACTGAACAAAAATTTGGAAATGAGGGGACTGCAAAGGAACGATAATTTGCGTTAACAAAAAATCAATTGTGCTTTTATCAATTCAGTTACATTGATCAAATTTCAGTTGTAGCAATTTTCTCGCGATTATTGCAACTAATATTTATTTTCCGCAACCTTACGCCTATAAATTAATTTTCTGAGTGTAGGTCATAAGCCGAGAATATTGGCTCCACATGCTCAAATTTTTCAGTCAGTAGAGGAGTGCCGCAAGGCTCAATACTAGGACCCTTGCTTTTTTCAATATATATTAACGACTTAGCTAATGTACTCCAACTCTGTAATATACAAATGTACACAGACGATTTTCAACTGTTCATTAGTTGCTTGCTTAATAATATAAAACACTGCACGGATAAGCTCAATGAAAATCTCGAGTGCGTAAATAATTGGGCGATAGTAAATGACTTATGCTTTAACCGCTCCAAATCTTAATGATTGGTTGTAAAAAATGCGTCCAGCAAGAGGCTAGCTAGACCAAACACATGTTTTAACGGCTCTAACATAGAAATTGTGCCCACGGCAAAAAAATCTGGGCATTATCTTTCATATTGCACTGACCTGGGCTAATCACATCAACATCTCAATTGGTGGTCTACGTACTAAGTCAACAAAATTTGCACTTAGTCTTGCGGACTGCTTACATGATGTCATTGCTTTAACTGAGACCTGGTTGCATCTAAACATTTTTACCTCAGAACTTTTCGATGATCAATTTGAAGTTTTTCGGAGTGATCGCTGCTTACTCCCATCTGGATTGACCCGTGGTGGCGGTGTTCTAATTGCCGTCCGTGCGGGTTATCATTGTCAGGAAGTAACGTTACAACACAGTCATCAACTTACTCTCGTTGTGAACGTTTCGTCTCGCATCATACCGTTTGATTTCTATTCTAAACCCCCGCGCAAACACCCCCGCGCAAATACCAGTTAAAAAAAAAATAATAACAAAAACTTTAGTGATCAATATCAACCGACAATGGGTGATCCAACCGATCGTGGCGGTGGCGTAATGCTGCTGAGCCCTACCCAAGTGAAAACTTTGACGACACATGGACCAAAATATATCGTGATATCTCGAAAAAGTGAAAATGAAAAACAATTTAAATTGTCTCCGTTTGCTATAAAAAAAATAATTTATTACAATTGTGGCGGTGAGGTAGACTCCTGCAAAAGATTAAGAAGTGGTGACCTTCTTATAAAAACTAAAAACGTACTTCAAGCCAACAAACTATTAAAAATGACACATTTCGCAGACAACATGGAAGTTACAGTATCAGAACATCTCTCACTTAACTACAGCAAGGGAGTTATATATTCCAATGACTTGCGTGATGTACCAGAGGAAGAAATTCAACACGAGCTCGAAAATCAAAACGTTGTCTTAGTGAAAAAAATAATGAAAAAAATAGATGTTAATTTAAAAGAGACAGGTCTACTCATCTTAACCTTTTCTTCAGTTATTCTACCTAACCATATTATGATTGGTTATGAAAAAACAAATATTCGCCCCTATATACCAGCCCCACTGCGTTGCAATAACGTTTCGGACATATACTAAAAGTTTGCAAAAATTCAAAAACATGTGTTAACTGCGGAACACAACAACACATTAATGAAGACAATAATGAAGTATGCGCAAACAATACATGCTGTATAAATTGCAGAGAAGAGCAACTTCTAAACAGTACACATTCCTCAACTGATAAAAAGTGTCCCATATTTTTAAAACAACAAGAAATTATTGCAATAAAAAAAAACCAACAAGTAGAAAACAAAACTGCATATGAAATTTATAACCGTAATCATCAACTCTCCCAGCAAACTTACGCAAATGCAACCAAAAACACCGTTACAACAGATCTCTCAAAATATAATAGTACTGAACAAACAAGAATCAACAACTCACCTAACACTCAACTTACATCTTCAAGAGAACCCATTAACTACACCGATATACTTTCTGACTATGAAACAATCACACCATCTGCACAGTCGACATCCAAACACACCACACCCAGCGTGTCCGGAGCGAAAATAATCATTCCACCAAAAAACACGTCTATAAGGCTGATAGGAGAGCTGAAGAAGAAGCAAAAAAACAAAAAGGAAAAATCCACACAAAAGAAATTAACATCTCTACAAAATTATGACAACTCATCCGACTCTATGTCAATAAATCTCGTTTCTGCATACGATCTCCCAACAAATTTTCACAAATAATTGTAGAGATTATATAAATATTTCGTGTATTTACTTTTATTTGATATTTAACACCTAATGTCACTAAAAATAATTCAATGGAATCTGAGAGGCTACATAAATAACTATAATAAGCTTTTGATTACAATAAAACAATACTCATATAATGTCACTACAAGAAACACATCTCTTTAACACTAAACATTTCCCAATCCCAACTAATTATTATATAATAACAAACAATGCACTAAATAGATTCGGAGGAGTGGCACTCTTAGTCCACAAGTCAATTCAATATAGCACATTAAGTATGAACAACGACTTCGAGGCAGTTGCAATAGAAATAGAGTCCATAAAAAAATAACAATTATATCAGCATATATTTCCCCCTGTCATCCATTCTCATATAAAAATCTCGAAAGTGTCTTTAACACTCGAAACACCTCTCTGCTTATAACAGGAGACCTTAATAGTTGGCACCCGAAATGGGGCTCTGCCAAAAGCAATAAAAGAGGCAACATAATATCAAAATTTATAGACAAGAACAATATTTCACTTCTTAATAACAAATATGCAACACACTTCATTCAGTACGCACAATACATTCTCTCATGTTGATCTATCCCTCTGCTCACCTGACTTAACACCTTACACAAATTGGCAAACGCTCGATGACCTAATGGGCAGCGACCATTTTCCCATTTATATCTCAATCTTTAGGCAAACAACTACTAGTGACTACGCTAGACCTTTCTTTAAAGTAAAAGAGGCCAATTGGCCACAATTCGAAAAACTTACATTAGAAGCACACAAAAAAATAGAAATAAGCAAAAATATTAACAAAGAAAATGCAAATATTACCAAAATTATATTGCAAAGTGCACATTTTAGCATCCCACAATCCACAAATAACAAAAGACGTGAACGCAAAGTACCATGGTGGAATAAAACTCTAAATATGTTACACAAAAAAAAAAGCTAAGCTGGGTTGACCTTAAAGGAAATATAACACACGAGAATATTATTAAATACAGAAACGCCTCTGCACTCTTCCGACGTGAACTAAAGCAAAGTAAAAGAACAGCCACAACTGCATTCACATCCAAAATAGAACCACGCACACCTACCACAAAAATATGGTCTAATATACGACGCTTCTGCGGACTAAACCCATCAAAATAAATACACTGCATAACAAACCCAACCAATAACCAAAGAACAACATGCAAAACATTGATAGCTAATAACTTCGCCCAACATTGGTCAGAACTTGCAAAAGACCACAATTTTAACCAAGAGTTTATAACACATAAATACAACAATAACTACCCAATTTATTCACCATCAGAATCTGCCTTACTAATAGAAAAGGATATTGTTTTCTCAGAACTAAGTGCTGCACTACAGTCGTTAAAAGGCTCAACCCCTGGACAAAATAGAATCTCATACCCAATGATTAGTAACAGCTCTGCCACTTTGAAACACAGAATTTTAGAGCTGTATAATGCTATTTTTAACAATTTCATACCACAAACGTACAAGACAAACCTAACAATACCAATTTTAAAGCCAAACGCAAACAAAATAGACATAAACTCATACAGACCCATTTCCCTAAATTGTTGCCTTGCAAAAACGCTGGATAAAATCATTGCTAAACGCTTATGGTGGTTTGTAGATCAGAACAATTTAATACATACAAACCAGCTAGGTTTCAAAAAAGGCAAGTCGGTTACAGATGCTCTACTCTATGCAGACTCCTTAATAACCGATTCTCTAGGAAAAAAAGGCCATGTTTCTATCCTATCTCTCGATTTCACGAGAGCTTTTGATAGAATAGGTATTCACGCTATCATTGAACAACTGCAGGAATGGAGAGTAGGCCCAAAAATTACAAATTATGCCAAAAACTTTATGTCAAACCGAAAAATCATAGTTAGAGTCGGAGGCAGCACATCAAATACATACCCCCTAAGCAATGGAATCCCGCAAGGATCACCAATGTCTGTAATCCTCTTTCTGATTGCATACAATAAATTAGCCGAAATAATCTCGAGACAAAAAGATATAAAATTCTGCGCATACGCAGACGATTTTCAATTAATAATAAATTTAAAAAAAAAAAAAAAACACAGAAAAAAATTTAAATCCCCTATTTCAAGCAGTAGAAGATTGGTGCAACTTTTCCGGCACCAGAGTGTCATTAAACAATAGCAAGCAACTTCATATCTGCAAAAAACGCAATTGTAAATGCACCATCTTGTGTAATAACATACAAATCCCAATCACTACTAACCTCAAGATACTTGGTGTAACACTTAACAACAAATACAAATGGCAAGCCCACATAAATAACCTAGCTCAAGCCCTATCCAAAAGGCTAGACATTATTAAATGCCTCGCAAGTCGAAAGTTTAATTGCAACACACATATATTACTCTCAGCTACAAAAAAAATCTTAATTTCAAAAATTGATTATGCGCTCTACTTATATGGATTCACCCCAAAAACCACCCTTAACAAAATAAAAACTATCCTCAACACAGCAATACGTACCTGTCTAGGTGCTTATCGAACTACACCAGTCAAAAACCTCCTTTATGAGGCAAAAATCCCAGAAATAGAAGAAAAAAGAGATTACCTTACCGCCAAACTTTACAAAAATTTACTTAACTCTCGAGACACCCCCATTTGCAAAAAGCTTAAAAATTACAAACGTAAGAAAAGAAAAACTATATTATCTACCATAGAAAAAACTATAGCATTTTGCAAACTATACGACTTACCACAATTACCAACCAAAACAATAAAAATAAAACCCTTTTGGCTTCTTCCAAATAAATTAATCAAAACCAAACTAAGAATTCACCAGAAGACAAACACAAATCCAATTGTTTACAGGCAACAGTTTGAGGCCATTAAGGAAGAATTTAAAAAACATACATTCATATTTACCGACGGGTCACAGATAAATAAGGTCACTACTTACGCTATAACTACAGAAACAAACACCCTAAAAAAAGGTTTACTCCCCCCTTTTACTTCAGTAATGTCTGCAGAAATAATTGCAATTTTAGACGCAATAAATCTCATAAGATATAAACCTGGTCAATATGTTATATGCACATACTCGCTCTCGTCTCTAGACGCTATCTCAAATATTAACAACAACAACACATATCCCTCGAAAATCAGATCCCTTTTAACACAGCATTCCCCTAAAATAAAGCTACTATGGGTACCAGGTCACTGCAACATAACAGGAAACGAATTCGCAGACAGATGTGCAAAAGAAGCATCAAGAACACCCTTAATAACTACGCTTAATACCAATACAACAGATATAAACAAATTTCTTAAAGCTGTTCTTAATACAAAACAACAACAACAAATACAGAACTGTAGCGACTGGTATAAGAACTTAAATACAAATAAACTAACTATGGCAGATTACCTTTCTACAATATCCCAACAAAATTTAAGCAGACTAGATCAAATTAAAATAATTAGGCTCCGATTAGGACATACAAAAATTACTAATCAATGCTACATAGATAAAAACATATCGGCTTATTGCCCAATTTGTAACCTTAACATAAAAATTGACACTGAACACATTCTATGCAACTGCCCATCCTTGAAAGATACAAAAGTGCAAATATTTGAAAAAAGAAACCCTATACATCTATTAACTAACCCCAATATCGAAAATATAAACAAAATTATACAATATTTAAAACAAACAAACATCTACCATGAAATATAAAATGTAAACTTGGCCTATAGCATTCTCCTGGTGCCTTAAATATAAGTAATATAACTATTTATAATTATATTTCTTTTAAATAAAAAATAAAAAAATAAAAAAAAAAACGTTACAACACTTGTCTGAACACTTAGAGCAACTATGTGTACGAGTGGATTGTCCTGTTTCGAGTTATGGATCTAGTGTGTCCTCGTTTATAAGTATTTATGAATTTATATCGTATATTCCACCCTGCTCTAATAGTGAAATTTATTCGATGCACTTTAGTAATATACTTAATATTGTTGATCGCCTTAAAGATAACGAATACGTCTTAGTTTAAGGTGACTTTAACTTAGGTAATACAAATTGGTCTCAGTCTGATGAGCTAACAAGTATGATTCCAAATTCGAGACTAAACTCGGAGATTGATTTAATTGATTCTATTTTATCGTTGGGTATAATTCAAATAAACCCAGTTAATTATACCCCCAGTTGGGTATAATTTTAATAAAATATTGGATTTAGTTTTTTCCGATGCTGATCTTAATGCGGTTTGCGATGAAGCAGATTTCCTTTTGTCTAACAATAGTTTCCATCATAAAGCGTTATTAATTAAATTGGATATTCTAACAATAGAGTTATCTGCTCTACAAGAAGATACTTTTGTTTTTGATTTTCGAAAAGCTGATTATGTAGCAATTATTAACTTCTTATCAAGTGTAGACTGGCATGTAGATTTAGGTGACAATTTGTTACAAAATTACCAGTTATTTATTAATATAACAAATGAAACATTTATTAATGTTGTTCCTATAAAAAAAGTTAAGAAGAATTCTAAGCCGGAATGGTTTAGTGAAAATCTTTCCAGATTAAAAAATAAAATGAATAAGCTATTCAAAAAAAGTAAGGATGATATAGCTTTTCGTCAAAGTTACCATCAAGCGCGAAAAGAATACGAATCACTCAAGAAGCACCTTTACAGAAGGCATATACGTGGTCTTGAATCTGATATAAAGTGCAACCCTAAAGCATTCTGGAATTTCTTGAATAAAAAAAGGAATACCAAGAGTTTCCCTAAAAATATGTTTTTCAAAGAAAAAATATCGAACAACTCGAAAGATGCTTGTAACCTGTTTGCCGATTTTTTTCAATCAAATTTTGTCTTTGATAGAGATGGCCGGGTTGGCAACTATCCGCTCTATAACGGTGACCCTATCACTGATTTGGGATCTTTATCTCTCTCTGAAGAGGATATTTTAAACGAAATGTTAGCTCTTGACATTAATAAAGGTATTGGTCCGGATGATATCCCTCCAATATTTCTTAAGAAGTGTGCAAGTGTTTTAGTAACGCCACTTGCACTTATATTTAATTTGTCCCTCAACAAGGGTCAGTTTTTAGAAGTCTGGCAGGAGTCTATTATATTTCCTATACATAAATCTGGTTCCCGTCAGAATATAGCCAATTATCGTCCTATGTCTAAACTACAGTTAATTCCAAAACTGTTTGAAGCAGTTGTAAAAAAACAAATTTATACCTGCATAAAAAAACTCAATATCGGAAAAACAGCATGGTTTTGTATCTGGAAAATCCACCTCGACAAATCTTACTCTATTTTCTCATTTCATAAAAAATGAATTAGAATCAGGAAACCAAATTGACGTCATTTTCACAGATTTCGCTAAAGCCTTTGATAGGGTGCAGCATCCTATACTGGTAAAAAAGCTACGGCTGATGGGTTTTCATTCTTCATTATTATCTTGGATAGAGGACTACCTCATAGGTCGATGCCAATCTGTCCGTACTGGAAAAAGTTTTTCAAAGGATATTATGAACCTTTCAGGTGTACCACAAGGTAGTCATCTTGGACCAATCTTGTTCGTTTTATTTATAAATGATCTCCCTAACTATATTCAGCACTCGGAATGTCTTATGTATGCAAATGATGTTAAAATATTTAAATCTGTACATTCACATACTGATCATTTGCTTCTGCAACGCGATTTAAATTATGTTCATAATTGGTGTTCGGTTAATAAACTACACTTAAATATTTCAAAATGCAACATAATGTCGTTTTATATGAAACTGACACCTTTCTTTTTTGATTACTCAATAACGATCAATGAACTCCAAAGAGTTGAGTCTAAATCTGATCTAGGTGTGTTATTTGATAAAAAGATTACGTTTGCCAGCCACTACGATACCATTATCAACAGGTCTAATGCAATGATTGGATTTATAAGGCGCAACACAAAAGAATTCAACGACCCATACACCCTTAAAACTTTATTTATCTCTTTAATAAGATCAATCTTAGAATATGGCTGTGTCATATGGGATCCATATTATGAATCACACAGTGCAAGACTTGAGAAAGTACAGAGACGTTTTACTCGTTTTGTAATTGGTAAACTAAACTGGGATTTTGTGCCAAATTATTCATCTAGATGTGCCCTTCTTGGCCTCAGCACGTTGGCCTCTAGGCGAAAGTATTTTCTAATAATGTTTGCTCGCGATATTTTGATGAACCACATTGATTGTGCTCCTGTTCTTGCACTTTTTGGAATATATGCCCCTGAAAGGCATTTTAGACAAAGGAATTTCTTTCATATTCCACACAATAGAACTAACTATGGCCGAAGTGATCCAATCTATAATATTAGCTCAGCGTTTAATTCTATATTTGCTCGAATAGATTTCACACAAAATAGAATAACGTTCATACAAAATATAATGAATATTGTGTAGGATAATTTTGATACTATTTGCTTTATTTATATATTATACAAATGCATGTAAATCAATGACTGTTAAACATTTTTGTGTATAGAGTATAAATAAATAAATAAATAAATAAATAAATTGGTAAAACTTATGGAATGCTACTTGCCCTCTGCCTTACTACCCAATATTATACTCGCTGGGAAATTATAATGCTTTTAGCCAAAACATATCTTGTCTCTACACTTTTATATGGCTGTGAAATCTTTGCCAACTGTGACGCTATGAGCAGGCATAAAATAAATTTTGCTTGCAATAATATTGCACGTTACGTTTTTGGTTTTAAGCGATTCGATCATATCTCTCAGTTTGCAAAAAAATTTTTTGGAATGACTTTCTTTACTTTCTTAACTTAAGAGCTTTGACCATGTTAGATGAAATTACATATATTTTTGAGCCTTAATATCTCTTTGAAAAACCCAAGTTCATGCAATCTAACAGCGGAAGAAATCTTATTTGCCTAAACATAAGTTCCTGTCGTCCAAACGGCAGTTTTGTTTACACCACTCATCTTTGGAATTCGCTGCCTCACAACATCCAAACTACTTCCAACGCAATGCAGTTCAAAAACAAACTTACAAATCATATTTAATCCATTTAGTTTTGCAATATTGTTCAATGACGAACAAATGAATTCATTTTTTAATAATAAAGTTTATGTTTTTCAAAATTAAATGCTAAAATATTGTATAAATCTTTTTAATTATTTTATTTTATAAACTTTATAATAAATAATAATATGCCAATAATATGCATATAATTTTTAAAGTTAATATATTGTGTGAAAAGTGTGTAGTAATATTGAATTCGTAGAAATGTAGCGTAAAATGGAAAATAAAAAATAAATCGCCTTAACCTGAACCTTGTTTGCATATTTTTAAAAAGACGTTTCATTCAATTGCTAAGCGAAAAATTTTCAGCGAATTTTCTTTTTACCTAAGCAATAATATTGGAAAAGCCTTGAAAAATGTATTTCAACATATTTTCCATGTTAAATTTCAATTTGAAAATTCACCTCTGTTTTAAACTTTTATAATGCATTGATGGATAACAACGTGTTAATTAAGGCTTTTTCTGCTACCATAGTGACATTATAACCCTTTTGTTTCCATGTCCGTGACTGATGTGACCGACTTATTTGTTGCTTTTTTGTTTCATATTGAATTGAAATGCTTGATATGCAATTTCAATAACATCTAGAATAAATCTCGGAGGGAAACTGCTCGTTAACAGTTAAAGACTTTTATTTTTACACACATTTCCGCCAATTCACTGAGCTATGTTTCCGTTTCAGCAACAATGAGCTGCAGCTTACAGCAAATTACATTGTGTTGTTGGCAGCACAACAACTGAAAACAACAAATTTACTTTTAATGAGCTCTATTTGCAGAGCTGCCAAGTTGTTGAAAATTGATGAGCTAAAGTTTTTTGCATGAAATGAAAAATGAAAATGGCGCTTTTTAATTCTTCTCTGCTCCCCTGAATCCGAGCAAAACTTTTACAAACTACTGCTGCTGCTGCAGTCTCTACAGAGCTCGCTCGTTAAGGACGTGCGTACGTACGCCTGTCGTGGTGAAGCAAGAAGCTAATATACCGTAAATTTTGCTTAAAAACTTTACAGCTTTGGCTACATTTGCTGCATTATTTATTACAGCTATAGTGTAGCGCGAGAGTAGAAAACTGGAAAGAAAATTAAGAAGAAGATAAAGAAGATGATGAAGAGCATCACTAGCAGAACATAAAGGATACGGTGCATCCATGCTTCAGCAAGTATTGTTATGATTTTCATTATCATTTAATTATGACTTTGGCGCATGATAAGGTTAATCCTTGATTTTAAAGCCTGTAGTGTAGTTGGTAGAACTATTTAATTAACACAAACTCGTCCTTATCCTTGAGCCATAATTATGTGTGTGTGTCGGTGTGTGTCACTGTGTCGTTGTAACGTGTATGTAAGTGAATATTTACAGCGTTTTAAGTGCACTCAAGAGAATTTTTATGAAATTTTATAGAAGTGATGATATACAAGCAATGTTGTTGTCGTAAAATATTTATATGTTTATAATTTATGTGTACATCGTTTATGTAAGCTACGCAAGTAGGAAAGCTTAGTTTCAAACGACAGTACTTTTAAGATGCCAGTAATAATAAAAATAATGGTAATGGTACTGGTACTGGTAATGGTATTGGTATTGGTAATGATAATAGATATGGTAATGGTAATAGTAAAGGTAATGATAATGGTAATGGTAATGGCAATGGTAATGCTAAAGGTAATGGTTATGGTACTGGTAATGATAATGATAATGGTAGTGGTAATGGTAATGGTAATGGTAATGGTGCTGGTAATAGTAATGGTAATGTTAATGGTGATGTTAACGGTAATGGTAATCGTAATCGTAATGGTAATGGTAATGGTAATTTTTAATTTAATTTATTTATTTATTTATTTACTTGATTGCTAAACCTTAACAGGTTTTATAGCAAATTTAAAATTATAAAATAAGATATTTAATACAATTCAAAAATAAAAAGTATGATTTTGATTGAAATCATGTATTATTAACAAACTAAAAAGTTTTATTAAATTGCATAAAGTATATAATTTTATTAAAGTATAAAAAATAACAAAAAAAAAAGTTAAGTCAAAATCGATAATATCAGACAGCAAAGCAGGGTGGCGTTTTCAAGACAAACAAGGTCAAGTTAGCAACAATTTTTTGTATCCGGCGGAGTCGTGTGACAAACAAGGTCTCATACCCAATAAAACACCACTCCAATAGGTAAATATTATATAATACTAGCAAATACCCGCTGCTTCGCCTGCGATAAAAATATTAAATACCATGTAAAAATTTTAAATCTTAAAATTAAAGTATTTAGTTGTATTAAAACAAATTCAAAACCTAAAAATTATTGTGTTTGTTTTGTTTAATTATGAAAAAATGGTATATATATTAAGAAATTACTTTATTTAATTTGAATGACTTTTTTTAACGGTAATTGTTATGATGACATAAATTTACCTGGCTTTCTTTTTTTTTTTACTTTTGAAAAAGTCCTGCATATCAGCGTTATAAAAAAATTTGGGTAAAAAAATTTTAATCAAAAATTTAATTTTTTACATATATTCTGAAAATAAATATATTCTTCTTAAATTGTTGTAGTTAATCGGCCTTCTTCAGTTATTAATTGTTGTTATTTTGCTTCGGCCAAACAACAATTCTTCTTAAATTTTAAAAAAGCCCGATATAATGACATCAAACTTTTGGCGATATCTCAAAAACTATAGACTTTCTCAATGCATAACAATGCATTTTTGTATGGACAGTCGTTGATTAATAAAACTAACGATAATTTTCTTTTCTTTTCGGAAATATTTTGTACAGATATTAGGTATGTTTTAAAAAACCCTGTTATTATGACATTAAAATTCTTGCGATATCCCAAAACTATAGATTTTCTGAGTATAACTCATAGCCTCAGAATGAGTAAAAACGATTGAAATTTCATGTTATGACTTAGCAAGTTAACATTTCCGCAATTAACAAATCGATATTCATCCAATTTTCTTTGTTTGAAAGTTCAATTAAGTAAATTGGGAAAATGAGAAAAGGTTTACCGTTACCTCACCAATGCAATGTTTAATATTGCTTTAAAAAACCTCTTAAATATCCAACTTGTACTAAACAATTAGCCAAAAGTTGCTTTTGTTGTACATATTTTTTTAATTTTAATTTTTTTTTTTTCATCTTCCTTATTCTTTCATATAACATAATTTATCTGCAAAAATTGTTTTTTTTTTGACACAAACAGTTTCTGTCATTAAAAATCATGGGCCACTTACCCCCCTATGATTTTTTGATGAAAACTAATTTGCTTAAAATGTTGTTATATATTTTGCAATGTGTTACAGCTTAAAAATATTTTTATGTGAAAAACATTTTCAAATATAGCTTAAAAAATAATTCTGTGAAAAATATTTCAAATATTTCAAACTATTCCAAAATTATAAACATAAATCTATGTTTTTATCTATTTTCTTATCTATATATTCATAGTTAACGTTATAGTTATAGTAGAATTTGTCCTGACCCAATTCAATGAATTTTTTATGATCGTTTTGTGAATTTGTAAAAGTGTAAATGACCTTCGAACAAAACACATGCTAGACGTTTCCGTTTGAAACATCAATGCATGACGATCAGAATTTTCTGATATATACAGCATTTTTATTGATGTATAGTATTGCCCGGCAGACGTTGTCCTGCCGCAGACCACCTAACTGCTATGTACGAATTTTCGTGCTGTTCGAAAAAAAAAATTAAATTTACATATTCGCCATTTTATAAAACGTTTATAAAACGTACAAAGTTTCTACAGTACAGTGTCTTTAAACAAAATAAACTGTTTTTCACTAAAAGCATTTAAGTTCATTTTTCTCCTTTTACTTTCATCTATATTGCAAAACTTACTATTAAACTGAAAATTATCTGCAATTTCCGAAACTGCGCTGTAAAGGGTGAATCAGACCGGCTGGTTACTTGCTGGTTGTGTGATTCATTTTTTCACATCAAGTGTGCAGCGTTGACTGCGAGGATCTTCGATGCACTCAACGAAAGTAAGGGACTTTGTTGGTCATGTGAAGATTGCAGGTTTACAAACGTTGAGATCTTTAAACATATTAGACAATCTCGGAAAGGTTTTTTGGAGGTGGCTAAGGATCTAAAGGTAGCACAAGATAGACTGAGTGAATACGAAGATTTGTTTAAAAAGTTTAAAATTATGGAGGAAGCTTACAATTCTCCAAAACGTAAACGTTCAAACAAAAATCTTCGTAGTTCAGCTAAAACTACTGATATAGCCATGCCGTCGCCCAATAATAATACTGTTCTACCTTCTACTTTAACTGTTTTCCCTAATGTGAACATACAGCTTGAAGATCAATCAATTGGAGCTGTCAATACTGATCAAATGACTGAAAATATTGCACCAACTAAGGTCGCTGCGTCAGCTGATCAGATTTCTCCTTCTGTTGAAGCAATACCAAACATAGAGGAAAATGCTGATTTTCCTCGCGATCCTGGCACGCAAAAAACTTACGCTGAAACTTGTATTGCCTCAAATATGGTCCCTGCACCTTCTCAAATTATTTCGGTTTCTACAGGAGCGATACCGAAACAAGTATCGAACAGCAGTGTCAAAGCCCCTGTTCTTAAAGAACTTGTGGTTATTGAGCCTGCAAAATCTATATTTGTTTCTCGTTTTGCAGCTGATACATCCGGGGAAGACGTGTTATTCTATATAAACTCTTAGCTAAATGTTGAAAATAAAAATATCTCAGTTTACAAATTCAATTTTTCATACGTGCGTGTAGAAACATTTTATAAGCACTAGAGTTTTTGCAGTAGCGTGAAAACAGCTGTAAAAGTAAATACAATAATTTGCTCTAAAGAAACCTGTTTGCGCTAAAAACAAAACAGGAAGAAGGAAAGAAGCAAATTATAAACAAATATACATATAAATATACATATATATATATATATATAAATAGCTTTCTGATAAACTTGCACATACATCTGGAAGCGTTACTACGTGGATTTCATCCTTTTAAAATACTTGATATATAATTTAATTTTCAATATAAATATAAATATATATATATATTAGGGCGGGTCAAATTCTGGCTCAGCGAAATTCGTAAAATACATGTAATTTCAAGACTTTTTTTCCACTACAGCATATACAAATTCTGAAAAAAAGCTGTGCGGACTTTCGTAAATAGATTCATACACATACATTCATACATTCATATTTTATAATTGAGAACAAAATCTATTTACGAACGTCCGCACAGCTTTTTTTCAGAATTTGTATATGCTGTAGTGGAGAAAAACTCTTGAAATTACATGTATTTTACAAATTTCGCTGAGCCAGACCTCCAATTATATATATATATATATATATATATTAGGGCGGGTCAATTTGTATGGACGAATTTTTTGGTGGTCTAGCTCAGCGAAATTCGTAAAATACATGTAATTTCAAGACTTTTTCTCCACTACAGCATATACAAATTCTGAAAAAAAGCTGTGCGGACTTTCGTAAATAGATTTTGTTCTCAATTATAAAATATGAATGTATGAATGTATGTGTATGAATCTATTTACGAAAGTCCGCACAGCTTTTTTTCAGAATTTGTATATGCTGTAGTGGAGAAAAAGACCTCCAAAAAATTCGTCCATACAAATTGACCCGCCCTAATATATATATATATATATATATATATTAGGGCGGGTCAATTTGTATGGACGAATTTTTTGGTGGTCTGGCTCAGCGAAATTCGTAAAATACATGTAATTTCAAGACTTTTTCTCCACTACAGCATATACAAATTCTGAAAAAAAGCTGTGCGGACTTTCGTAAATAGATTTTGTTCTCAATTATAAAATATGAATGTATGAATGTATGTGTATGAATCTATTTACGAAAGTCCGCACAGCTTTTTTTCAGAATTTGTATATGCTGTAGTGGAGAAAAAGTCTTGAAATTACATGTATTTTACGAATTTCGCTGAGCCAGAATTTGACCCGCCCTAATATATATATATATTTATATTTATATTGAAAATTAAATTATATATCAAGTATTTTAAAAGGATGAAATCCACGTAGTAACGCTTCCAGATGTATGTGCAAGTTTATCAGAAAGCTATTTATCTCTATTTAAATTTATTAATTTAGCACTTTTGGCTAAAGATAACTTTAAATGTTAGAGCTCGCAAAAACACGTTTAAATGGTAAGAAGATATCATGTGGCAAAACGGCAAAAAAACCAAGTCAACACACAAAATATACCTAGATTATGTCTTCTTTATGATATTATATTGTGTAAATTATACAACCAAAAGTTAAGAGATAATGCAAAAAATATAATAACTTTTAATTATATAATGTTTGTAGGGTAGTTTAGTAAAAATATTGCCTACATTTTTAAAGTAACACCTAATTATATTCTGCTACATTTTGTTGGCAGCTACATCTTTTATTGAGATGTTTCGTGCATCAAATCCTTTCATATCATTTGTATTGCTTTTCAATATTATGCTCACATTGTCGCTTACTTATTCTCTCGCTCTCAAAAGCTTTAAATCGTTCGCTCGCTGACTCTCATAAAGCTTTATTGTGGATTTATGATAAATCCACATTCAAATACTACTGTGCCACTTGCTTGTATGGTGGTGGCACATCCTTATATTATATGATCTGTGCTTCGAGTGTTCATGCGGCGAGGGTGTAGCTCGCTGTTTTTTATGAATGTACTTAAATATTTTGCAACATAATTTTAAATTTTTTTTTAAAAAAAAAATTTTGTTGAATTAATTGAAAAATATTTCAATTTGAAATTGATTTCAACTATCTTAATTATCTATACTATAAAAATCATTAAAATATTCAAAGAATAGATCACAATTAATTGTCAAATGTAGAAGTTGGTAATGAATCAACAAATAATAATAAAATAAATGTGTCTCTAATTAAAATCTGTAATTAAAATTAAAACAAAACAAAATAAAACTTTTAAAATTTATATAAAAAAATTATAACAATAATATATTGTAAAGATATAATAATCAATCATACATTCTATTCACATTTTGGCTTTTACTTTTTGTTGAAATAGCGAAATACATGCACAAAAATAAAACGTTATATTGAAAATCCAACACTAGAAAATATTTTCTTGCACTAAACGGTAAAAGACAACTTCTTGTTTCAGTGTAAAGCTGTGCACTCATAAAGTTCTCTCTGTTTTTGTCTGAACTCTGCTTTGATGACCACTGATTTAGAGCGAAATATTCAATGGCGGGGTTCACATGATACAGCCGACTGACAACATGTCATCATGTCACCATCACACCAGGCGTGACAACATGTAGGATCATGTGAACCCCGCTAATGTTTTTGAAATCTCGATAATCTATTTTTTGTTCAATTGTAGCAAGCTGAAAGTTGTAAGTCATGAAAATTAAATCATGCTTCGAGAACACAGGAGCTGAGATTCAGTCCTGTAGTAATATCTTTTCATGATCACTAACAAAGAATAAATCTGGTAAAGGATTTCTGTGCTTAGTGAAGTGAGTGGGCACGATAGATTTAACTGAGGTAAAGTCTAAAGCTTGCATATTATCATTAAAATGGTTTTCATTCAATAAATTACTCTCAAAATCACCTGAAATTATTATAGTTGTGTATTTATGACAGGCTTACGGTTTCAATTTTTTGGAGTAAAGTTTCCGTAGCAAGGTAACGATTTGGTCCACAGAATTTTCCAATTAGAATTTTATCGATGCCATTTATTACTTCAATAAACAAATGCACAATTGCATCATTTGCGCTTGATTTACAAACAAAATTACATGCTTTGGCTTCCCTTGTATATATCGCTACGCTCCTACCATGACCTACCCTATCCGCACGAAAGCTTTTGTACCCATTAACGCGGGTTATGTTATCAGGCACAAAGAACTGAAATCAGGTTTCTAAAACGCATATTACATCTACCGCTGAGCTTTCAAAAATAAATTCATCAAACTTGTTGTTTAAACTTTGTGCGTTTATATGGCAAATTTTCAAACCAATTTTTTGTTTGCATAAAATTCGAATGAGCAAAAAATTATTGTCTCTATTGTAACAATTATTTAATAACAATTATGCGCAATGAGCAATTATTCGCTCAGTTTAAATAAAGCTCAAAGGTACATTAATTGAACAAAATATTTACTAACTCAATTAATTGGTGATAATTACTCAACTAACGTAAACATTATTAAACGTAATAATATAAAAATTGCACATTATTTTTAATCGTAATAGTTAAAAGTTAAGTCATGCAATTGAACAACAACACAGCAATACAAATTACAACAATTTTGCAACATTAGAAAACAGCTGTTGAGTGTGTGCGTGATGTGTCAGTCAGGATGCAAGCTGCAGAAGTGGTAATATAACCAAGCGTGTCAAGACAACAGCAACTATTGCCTGAAGGGACGGGCACAAGAGAAGGCCAAAATACTGCCATTTTTACATAAAACTTTAATAGGTTGTAAAAAAAAAGAAAGCTAGAAAATTGAAATTGTAAAAAATGGAGTTACAAACATTAACTAGTAAATAGATAGTTTTTCAAGTATGAATATCACATCCAAAACAATATTCATACTCACCTTTTTGAGGAAAATAAATTTTTCCATATATGTAAGTTTTCACATCACAGTCTTACATACCAAATTTCATCATCTTAGGCTGTGTGCCATACGGAAACTTTTCACTCAGATAATGAATTATTGACAGTCGGAAATAGAATTTTTGACATCAAAAAGGTTTGTGACTGTAAAAAATGCATGTAGCTTCAGAGTAACCCAGCAAAAGGGTTGTGTGTTACCCTTACAAAAATGTTAGTATCAGTGTTTTCATGGGCCTTTTTTCTGGAAAAAGTAGTTTATGTTCTGTATACAAAAAAAAAAATAAAAGAACTCTAATTGTACTTCACTCAAGTCCAGGTTGCGTAAAGGAATCAAAATGCACTCCCGCTCTTCTGAGTTATCTCTGCTATGAGTTTATCATTTAGAAAAATTTAGAGCATATGCGAATAAAATATTCGCTCTTCTTTTAACTACTCAACAGCTTTCCTCGTTTGTGAGTCTGTTTGCTGAGCAGTTTTGTTCCTGGCGATTCTAAGCACAGTATCCATGAAAAGGTAAAAAATGTTTCCAAAGGTATCCACTTCAGAAAAAAAGTATCCTCGTATCAATCCGAAAATCAATAAAATATTAAAAAATTTTTAACACAAAACCAAAACTTTAAATTTTCTTATATAATGAAACCCAGTTTTTGAAGATTTAAATAACAATTTTATTTTTATAATTTGAAGTGTCAGTCTTCATATATAAGATACATAGATAACATTGTTAAAATGTAAAAGTAAGAAACAAAACATGTATACAAAATAATAAATAACAATATTAAGACGTTTAAGGTATATTTTAACACTCATTCCATATACAAAAAAAAATGTATTTTTTTATTTAAAAAAAATTTTAATCATGTTCAAAATTGCGATCAATGAGACCCTCTGGGGTCTGGGTAGTCCAGATTTTGACTGTTCTATATATCTGAATAATAAAAACCAAGAAAATTCTTAATCACTATGAGTGCAGCTATAACTGGAACTATAAAAAACGTAGATATATTAAAAATTGACAGAATGACGCGCACGAATTGGAACGAATTTAAGTTCCAAAAACATGTTTCTCCTTTGATAGCGATAGCCACTGATGTTGTGAATGTCATGTAACAATTTCAGATAACTCGACTGAATAGTTTTTCTTTTTTTACAACATATTGATATTTGTGCAGTGCGCTCGATACCTGCTGAAACAGTTGTAAAAGCGGAAAAAACGTCATTATCCTTACAAAAATTTAACTATATATTTTCGAAAAACTTAACTTTGATAAACGAAATATCAAAAATAGAAAGGAACACACATTTCATTATATCAGTCTATTATATTTTATGTAAATTTTATCTATAGTAATAAAACTCATTTTGTTGTTTTTATATTTTTTATAAAAAAGTCAAGTCTCAAAAATAATTTATGTGAAAAAATTACCCCAATATCTCTTTCCAATCAAAAGTAATGGCTAAAAATCTATTTTTTCATACAATTGACTATCTATAGTAATAAAACTCATTTTCTGTTTGTTTGTTTGTTTGTTTGGCCTTTATACAAATCTAAACGGCTCAACGAATTTTGCTCAAACTAGGTATACATATTAAGTACATCCCAACTTAAAATGTTACATACTTGGTTTTTGCCACGCCCCCTCTGAAATTTTTCAACTAACGGTAATTTTGTTATTATAAAACTTTTTACTATCGGAGATTTTTTTGTATTTAATTTTAAAAAATTTTTGTTATTTTGACATCAAAAACATTCACATATCTTCAAAATTGCAGAAATTTTCAGTATAACGACTTTTTCATAAAACATCGTTGCCTAAGAATGAGAAAAAAACGACATGAAAATCAAAGTTTGGTCTTTCGATGCAAATATCTCCGCTTTCCATTAATATATTTCATTCAAATTTTTTTTGTTCAAAAGTTCAATAAAATCACTTCACAAAAATAGGTTGAACTGTACCGTTAAGTCAGTGTATATATGTTTTATGATTATGCCAAAAAAGGTCCAAAATATTGACTTTTTACTCAAAAAATGACTCAAAAATTGTTGTTGTTGTAAAAACGAAATCAATTAAAAATTGCACATCTGGCTACCTTTCATATGACATAGCATTTATTTGCAAAAATTCTTCCAGCTAAGCGCAAAAATTGTTTTACTGTTTTTGTCATCAAAACAACAACCCTTTGATTTTTTTCGCGAAATTTATTTTTTCCAAAATGTTGTTTTTATATTTTTTACAAAAAAGTCAAGTCTCAAAAATAATTTATGTGAAAAAATTACCCCAATATCTCTTTCCAATCAAAAGTAACGGCTAAAAATCTATTTTTCATACCAGACTATTAATAAAACTTAGTTTTGTGTTAAAATTCTCTATATAGTTTGAACTTCCCCATATATCTCTAAGAATGCAGTTGTGTGTCTAAAGTAATTACGAAAATTTTGGATTATACAAAATTTTCTTTATAGTGATCATCTACTTATATTTTGCCTCCCCACCCCCCTCCTGTTAAATTTGTTTTGTTGTGATGGCTCTATTTGTTCTCACTATTGTGTCACCGTTGTCAATTAGTTCTTCATCAATGGTACTTTGAATGTTGTATATATATCACAATTTTATCGAAAAGATGACTGTGAATAAGAATGCTGTAAAAGTTAATATTTTCATGTAATCAGTTTAAGCTATATGGCGATATAAAAAAAAATATGCGCATCTGGTCAGCACAATTATTTCATTAGTTTTGATCTGTGCGTTAAATTTACAGATAGATGGCGCCACATGTGTAAGATGTGTGGGTACAAACTAAACGTACACCTTGCGTTGAATAGCTGAATTATGTTTTTGCAAAAGTTTCTTCAAATTTAACCCCACACGATTGTGATTACAGACAGGTGGCGCTATTTTCTGCTTACAGAAGAATATCTGATGTTCTTATGCAGCTAGCAGATAAGTTTTGCGAAATATTTTGCGAAAATGCTATTGCTACCAAACTTTTAAAAAGTAAAATAATGCAGTACTGCCAGTTTTTTTTAGAAATTTTAGTAGGTACAATCATTTTCATTGATAGCTAATAATGAGAAAAAAATTATATGAAAATCAAAGTATTCACCCTTATTCTTGAATCCGCGTCGAGTAAATGACGTCGTCGAGAGCTCACTTTCACCAATGAATTGTCGTCGAAGATCATTTCGACTATCTAAAATGTTAACATTTATTTGACGAGATTTGCTCAATAGTTAACATGAACAATCACTGCAGGTCTCAACGTCGAAACTGAAAGTTTTAAGAATATAACAATTTTGTTTCGACGTCGTTTTGAGAGCGAGCGAGGGTTCAAGAATAAGGGCCATTGTTTTTACTTTTAATGCCAATAACTCTGCTGTTTTTAATATATTTCATTAACATTTTTTTTTTGTTAAAAAGTACAATATGTTTTTTAATATAAATCTTTGTTTAGACGTTAAAATGTCCATATCTCAAGGACGCATTGAGTCCCACCATTATTTTTATTTTGTTTTAGGTAATTGTGCTTGCTTTAACATTGAGTAAATATAAAAATTCTTTTTAATTTTTAAAATCTGTTTTTCGTACCGTTTCTTTGAATTCAATTAGCGCACCGCAAGAGATGGAACCACCAACAACAAAAATTTTCCTAAACTTTTTTGGATCAATGTTCGTTCAATTACCTAGCAAACGGTGGATAAATAAAATCAAATAAAATAAAATTCAAATAAAATTCAACATGTTTTTCATTATTCCTGATTTTAAAAAACATTTAATCGAGAAGTGTATGTTAAAATGTTTATATAAATGACTCTCGAGTAACACCGGGTATATCAGCTAGTATTTTATAAAAATTATGTGTTGCTAATGTCTTTTCATTATACTGGCTTACAGCCAGAATTGACAATGCCTGCCACTATATATTTCTGATGTAAAATTGGTCGGTGCTTCCGAAAATGTCATTCTTTTCTTATTCAGTCACTTCTTTTTCGAGATATTGTCCACTGTTATTTTTTTTACATAAAAATATAGTTTGTTCCACTTAATAGCATATATCTTAAGAATTAACAATAACACTGTGCGCTTATTTGTATCTTTTTTCTCTGTATTTGATAATTAAAACGTTTTTCACTTAATTTTGTTATAAAGAATCTCGTGGTGACGTAGAACAAAATTTTCTTTATTAAGATATATCAAAATTTATTTAAGATATGCACTCATTTTCATGTTGATAATCTTGAACCATTAGGATTTTCATTTTGGTTTCAAAGTTCTTTTTATAATTCTGGCCAACATCTTTGCTGAATAAATAAATATGAAAAAATTGCTTAAAGTGGGTCTTATCGAGTGATTCTTACAAAAAGTCACGAAAAAATTCGAACAACATTGCGTATGAGTAACATTTTTTGCTTTGAAGCGTTGAAAGCGGGCAAAACATATGTCGCTTATTAAAGGTTTTAAGACAATTTCAAATAATTTTTCGTTATATATTTGCTCAACAAAGTTGTTGGCAAGAATAATAAAAAGAACTTTGCTCAAGAAACCAAAATGAAAATCCTAATGGTTCAAGAGTTCTCAACATGCAAATCAGTGCATACCTGGACTAATTTTAAAAAAAAATTTTGCACTAAAGTCTGCGGTAAAGTGGAAAATGGAAGTTACCACGAGATTCCTCATAGTAAAATTAAGTAAAAAAGGTTGAAAACATTAAATACAGATTTTTGTGCCGCACAGTGTAAGCAAACAAATAATATAACAAATTAAAGCTTATCAAATTTCTAACAAACACAGCTTTTATTTTTTGATTCAACTGTTAGTTTCAGCGAAATAAATAAAATATTTGAGGATTTTTCGTGTTTTTCTGAAAAATTTACAAAAAAAAACAAAACTTATAAAAAATTTTGTTAAGAAATCAAAATATTTTGATAGTCTTGATGTTGTTTGTTTTAAGCCTGAACTTTTCCAACAAAAATTAAATATTATTGCAGAATATCTATTGAGAATATCTATTGTGGCGGCCGTAGCCTAGTGGGTAGAGTGCGTGGCCTCTAAGAACTGCGGTAGCCCGGGTTCAATTCCAGCTCAGACAGAAATTTTTTTTCAATTGAAATAATTTTTCTGTTCGGTCGTCACCTCTCTGCAGACAATGGCAAACCTCAGAGAGTAAAAATTGCCATGAAAAGCTTCTTGAGAACATAAGCCGTTCGGAGTCGGCATAAAACACGTAGGTCCAGTTCTCGGTCATTTGTGATCAAACATTTAATAACACGCATAACACAATTGATCAACAGAAGCTAGGTCAAAGTCCTTCCAAGGGTTGAAATGGCCAGTTTATTATTATTATTATTATATATTGAGAAAAGGAAAAGTTGTGTTTAATTAAACGAAAGATCCCAAGTTGATTGATTGTTATTTATGCATTTCGCCTTATTTTATTGTTATATAAATACATAATAAGTAGGGGCTGTTGCAGGTAAAATAATTTTTTAAATTTTTATTGTTCATAAGTGTCAAATCAGGTATTTTGAGAAAGAGCACAAAAGATACAAACAAACAAACGGAATACATTTGTTTGCATGGTGCAATAAAACCAGGTATGCTAATGACTGACAGAAATCCTCTCTGTGTTTAACGTAGACCACTGCCGTGTAGGCTTAATTCTACGGTGCTCCATCGCATGGGGCCGAAATATTGCGTCGGTCAACGCCCCTTTGAGAGTTCAAAGTTATCAAAATAGTGTCATGTTGTGATGACATGTCACAATCCTTGGTAGGGGTGAAGGCCTAACTAAAACCTCTTTCGAACTCTGTGGTACGGCACCCGGTTTGAGAATGTAAGCGTGCACCGAGCTAGGTAACTCTGCCCGCGATATGGGTTATAAACACACAGCCCGAAGGTCTCCCCGAAGGTCCAACCCAATCAGTCAACCTGACACATGCCAAGGGGCTACTGACTGCCCATTTACCATGGTACAAACTTTTCAGTCTTTGGTCGGACTTCGCAATTAGCATTACCAGCTGCTATTATTTGAACTCATCACATTTCCGGACTGGTGGCCAAAAGCTTTAATGCTAAAAACAACCTAAGCTAAAAAATCGCATTTACCGTTCAAACTATCTCCTTATTCGACGTCGAGCAAATACTTCACAAGCATATTGACTAATTTTACCCAAATATTCTCTAGAGAGAGATTTACTCAGACTAAAATCGCCAGTATATTTTATTGCCCCTATAGCAAACAAATCTCGTGTATCATTTTACAAGGAACACTCTCACAATACTTGCATGTAATCCTCTAGGACTGCCCCTCAATCACATCCAGCAGACGGACTCAGATTTTTTCTATTCAGAAGGCATTTAAAGAACCATGTCCCGTTAGGATGAATCCCAAACTTAAGTTGAAACAAAAGTATGGGTTTCTATCAACAAATGTGATGTCACCTATGAATGCATTTGTCACTCTACCATGGACACTAGTCTCCCATCTAATCTGCCATCTAGAAATAACGCGCTCCCTCAACATGGCTTAACATTCAAGAAAACTCATTCCCTTACAATCTGACATGCTAACTAAACTATTTTCCAACAAGGGTAAACACTGGATTGTGTTGCCACCGAGTCCAAAGGAGGCACCCCCATTAGGGCTTGCATGGCTTCCGTTGAAACCGTATGACACAAGGGCATGCACCCTATCAGAATTACCCTTTGGCAGGAGAGTATCTTCTGATTAACTACAGCAGACGAGACTACATGACCCCACACAGGCGCACAATACATGGCGCACACAGCCCGCCTACTGAGCCTCCATTCATTCCTCAAAAGTCTTCGAACCTGCGCAACAGTCTTCGTCAGCTTTTCTTTAAACTTATCAATGTGAAATAAAAAGTTCATCCTCTCTCCCATTGTTATGCCCAAGTACTTGACCTCTGTCACATACCTAACGCTTACCCCATTGAAATTGACAATTGGATGTCGACTTGAATCAAATTTGCCTTTCAGCAACATTGTCACTGTCTTATCCAATGGCACCCTCTCACCAACCCTGTTACCCCATTCAGAAACATCTCTCATGATCTGTCCTGCCTTGGTTTCGAGCTCAGTACGAGACCGGCCTTCCACCATGATAAGCATATCATCAGCGTATGCACAACTTTTACAGTTAAGTGCAAGTTGTTCTAGCAGGGGATCCATCATGGGATTCCAAATGAATGGACCACAGATGGAACCTTGCGAACAACCACGAACCACATCAACCAAGACACTATTATTTTCCCCAATAATAAATGCCCTCCTGTTAAAACAATAGCTTTTCCAGATTTTCATTTCCCGACAGCCAATCTCACTCATACTATAAAGGACACTATTCCAGCTAAGATAATCGAACGTTCCCATAAAATTTATAAAGATCCCTAAAATATATTTACAACTACTTAACCTATCCCTTACATCCATGCATCAATCACTCTTTTTTCCTTACGAAACCCAAACTGTTTTTCATTTAGCTGCAAATGCTCCTGAAGTCTCTCCACGAATATCCTCTCCAACACTTTTCCAAGCACCGGAAGAAGGCTTATGGCTGACAGTGTAACCGCCGATACTGTAAAAACGAAACGGACTACATTTGTTTGCATGCTAAAACAAAACCAGGTAGGCTCACGACTGAGAGCGAGACCGCCGAAACAGTCAAAGCAAAACGCCTGATTTTTACACTAATAGCTATGAAATGGAGAGCATAGTCTATCGTGAGCCTACTTGGTCAGCAACGCAGGCGAATTGTATAAAAGAAATAGAAGCAAGATTACTCTAGCAGTCTAGCAAAATACGTGGCAAACAAAAGAAGTACAGAATTTATAACGATTCCTTGTTTATTTAATACATTCGGTCAGCCGTACGATCCCGAAAATTGGCGTTTGCTTATCGATAGCAGAAAACTGAGTTTGAATTCTGTATTATTGCATATAGGCAAAAAAAAAACCATAGATTCTGATCGCACATGCAGTAAAGGAAACGTACGAAACAATTGCAAAGTCATTGACATGTATCAAAAATAAAGAAAACGACTAGAATATATGTTCTGATCTCAAAGTCATTGGCATGCTATGTGGTTTACAAAGTGGCTACATAAAATAATGCTGTTTTCACCGCAAGTGGGACAGTCAAGCACGTGAACAGCACTGTTACAAAAAGGATTGGCTAGAAAGAATTCAATATATATAGTTGGACAGAGCAATGTAAAAAACGTTCCACTCGCCAAAAAAGATAAAATAATTCTCCCATCACTACTAATTAAACTTGGAATTATGAAAAATTATGTAAAGGTGCAAGACAAAGAAGGCGAAGTATTTACATATTTGAAAACTTGGACCGCAAATAAAAAAGTTATTGAACGATCCTTAATTCGCAGAATTATGGTCACCAGTTGAGGCAGCGGCGTGGGATTTTTTTTTTATTTTTTTTATTTATTTATTAAAATTAATAGTCTATGCAATAATATTACTTACAGACTAAAAGATATAAAAAACCTTATACATAGTTATTTTAAGTTTTTTTAAAAAATAGAATTTAACATAGATCTCATTTGATTTTTTGAGACAGAAAAATCTAAATCATGAATAGAGTTTATAGAATTAAATAATACTAAAGCACGATTGATTGGTGCATTAGCTGCATAATTAGAACGATGCATTTCCAAATAAAAAGGATCAAAATTTCTTAATATTCTAGAAGGCGCATTAAAATCAATCTTTTCCAATAGTGCTGGGCAGTCCACCAAACCATTGATAATATCAAAGACAAAAAGCAAGGACAAAACACTTCTTCTACTCTCCAAAGTTTTTAATCCTATTAAAAGACACCGGGTATTATATGAGGGAGGTAAGCCAGAAGTATAAAAAGAACGCAAGGCAAACCTCGTGAACCATTTCTGAATTCGTTCCAGCCGAATTTTGTGTGATTCATAAAATGGATTCCAAATAATCGCTGCATATTCTAATCAAGATCGCACAAGTGAGGTGAACAGAGCTTTCAAAGTATACGGATCTGAAATGCAAGCACTGTCTCTTCGGATGAAAGCTAGCATGGCATATGCTTTGGGAATAATATAGTCAATATGAGAAATAAAATTAAATTTACGACCGAAAACTACACCCAAATCCTTGATTTGATCAAAGGCTGCCAATGGGGAGTGAGCAATATGATAGGCGGACGGACGGAAAGTTTCAGATTTTGAGAAAATCATAAAAACACATTTTTTAAGATTCAAATAAAGACCGTTATTACAGCACCAACTATATAGTTTATCAACATCATTTTGCAAAAGTCCAATGTCATTTAAATGACTAATTTTTAGAAAAATCTTCAGATCGTCAGCGTAAAGCAAATATTTACAGTGTGAAAAAATAGAGGTAATATCATTGATGAATAAATCAAAGAGAAGTGGCCCTAGGATACTTCCTTGAGGAACACCTGAAGTTGCCAAATAAGGAAAAGATTTCACGTTATCAAAAGCCACTACACATTGCCTGTTTACTAAATATGATTCAAGCCAACTTAGAAAACTAGAGTGAAAACCAAATTTTTCTAACTTTTTGATTAAAAGAAGGTGAGAGACTTTATCAAACGCCTTAGCAAAGTCAGTATAAATTACATCCACCTGACATCCTTCAGTAAAAGCTGATATACAGTATTCTGCAAACAAAACTAAATTTGTAGTAGTAGAGCGACCAGGTACAAAGCCATGCTGGATTCTTTTAGAATGATTGTTTCTAGCTTCCTCAGTACAATAGAACAATAAAAGTGAATCTTATGAGAAAATAGTCAACGATTTGCTCAGGAACTTCAAAAAATGCGTGTAAATATGTCTTTTAAAATTCACTTCTTACACTCCCATTTGAATTTTTTTCTAAAAATCTCGACGATGAGAGTGACGAACATGGGAAAGATTTCACCAGCAGATGAAGTCCGTGTATAATCGGTACGAAGGATTTTAGGACAAAGGAATGATGGGCGACTATTATTGCCGATTCCGAATTGAATAAACAACAGAACAAGAATCGTAATCATTTTAAATACAATGTAATCAATGTAAAAAACAATGTTAATCATTAAAAGAGCAATAAAAAAGAAAATAAAATATGTATATATTTGTAAATCAGCGTTATTAAATACAAAATAATATATATATATTGACATTAAAAAGAAACAAAAAATTTAAAAGCTTCTTCGGTTTAAATTATATGGGTTGTTTTTGGCCTTTATTTAAATAAAATTTTAAAGTTAAATTATACTTGTTTTAAAACATTTAGAAAATAAAAGTTTTTTATTTATTTGTTATAATTAATCATAAAATATAAAATCTTATAACTAAGTGAAAAAAGAGCAATTGCTGACATGGCTTTCAGCTTTATCAATTATTTAACATTTTATTATGATATTACTTAAATAACAATCATTTACTAATTTTTCGATTAAAGAGATATTTTCTAAAGATAGATTTTTTAGCAAGTCTGTTGGTATACAATTTTTAAAGAGGTTTTTTGGATGGTGTCAAAATGAGACAATCATTCAATAGATGACTAATAGATGTTTTGCCATTGCAGAATTGGCAATTTGAAGCAACACTGCCGGACAGTAGGTGCTGGTGAGAGAACTTAGCGTGTCCTATACGTAGTAAAACGAAAATTTGACTTTGTGCCCATTCTTCTAACCAATTTTGCTGAAGGTGTGTGGTAATGAGCCTTGGAATATATTGTTTTTCTGCAGTATGAAATGTATGTATGCGTAAGAGATTGACTGGCAACAGAGGCGGTGACATCGGCTAATTCGTTACCTTTATTCCCAGCGTCTGCAGTAAAAACTGAACAGTATGGAGTAGGGCTTTCAATGCCGAAGGGTTTTGGTGAGTCCCGGTATTTTGAAATTTTTCGGAATCCAGAAATTCCAAAATTTTAAAGTAATGTTAAAAACTTTTTCTCTTAATTTATATATTTTAGCGAAAACAATTGCATATTGTTATTATTTTTTTTTTAAATAAAAATACAAATTAAATCCTTATTTATACCAAAAATATTCAAAAACATTCGCAAGTTTATAAGACAGCACAAAGTCGAAATCATAACTACTAATGCAGACAAGGGTTACAAAACAGTTGTAACGTACATAGAATAATGCAAAGGAAAAAATACAACTACATTACAGCTCATTATATAATTTTGAATAAAAAAATAAGAAGTAGAAAACGTTACAGTCAAATAGGACTTAGAAAAATTCGTATTATGGAAAAGTATGATATTAAGGCAACTACAGGCTAATTTGCTGAGAAAACGTCAAAATTTCTGAATAACCTTTTCATGTTTTATTTGACACAGCAAAAATTACAATTCAATTCCAATAAATAGAAATTTTCTTCAACTTGTCATTTTCTTTCCTAACACAAATGAAAATTTTTCGAATAGCACACACCCTTAGCAAGGATGTGTTAGTAGCATCTATTTTTCAATTGAAAAAAAAATTCGTTCGAAAATTATCGTCAAAAAAACAACAAAGACGGCAGAAAATTCCTGTTAAGTTTTGGGGCCAAAACAATAAAAACTGAAACCATAATATATTCTTTTCTTTCTTTTTTTTTACAATGTACGTATAAGCTTGTAAAAGTGAGTGGAGTGCAACAGGAGACTACTGAAGAGTTGATGTAGCGGTCAACGAAACAGCTGCTTGGTGGTTTGTTCCGTAAAGAACTTGCTATTGCAATGTGTTGCTTCATGAACTTATTTGACATTAAGCTAGAATATTATTTTTAAAATAATTTAAAAAACCCTTTACTCAATGTTAAAACTGAACAAATTGACAAAGGACATTGAGTATACAATCTAAACTTGCAGATCGTTTCATAAATCAATCGAAAAAATAAAAAATATTCGGCTTATTCGGTGAAGGGAGATAGATCCAATTTAAAATTTGGGAGTTATTGCATTTTTTGCATTAGGATTATTTGGGATTCAGAGCTATTTCATTTTTCACTTATTTCATATTTAAAAGTGATTTCGTGCAGCCAAAAGGTCATGCTGTCCATTATTACTCTGTTCTATCTTATATACCCGTTTTTTGGGGTTGTTGTTTTAATTTCTTTAAAAATAATATATGACACTTTTTTTCATCACCAAGAATACTAAGATTCCCCAGATTCATCAAACATCTCAAATGTTTGAGGTAAATAATCTGACATGCAAGAAATTTCGAAGTTATTTATATTTGGTTTTTTATTAGGAAAACTTCGTTTTCTATAGGAACACGCATGTCACTTAAAATTTCCAAGAAATTGACACCACAAAAACTTTCGTACCTGAAACACACAAAAAGTTTTTAGTACTAATTATATTTTTTGGTGAAATAGAAAAAAAAAATTAATCAAAAATGAAAGTGCTGGCCTTGAAAGTTAATAATTCGGTCATGTTACACAGAATTGCATTAATTTTTTTTTGTTTAAAATTTTAATTAATTGTCCTTGTAGTCGTGTTTCAATATTTTTTATTTGCGTTTCCATTCTGATTTTTATTAGTTTCCAAAAAAAAAACTTAACGAATTTCTTTATTTTGCAAAAAACTTTGGTGAAATGGTTTGTTATTCGAAACCAAAAATGACTTTTTTAATATTCTTTAGTGATGGGCACTATCGAATGATTTCAACTATCGAACAATTCGTTCGAATTATTCGTTTATTCATTTGCTTTAACAAAATAGTAACTAGTGCATAGAACTATCGAATAGTTTGAACTATTGAACAATTCGTTTGAATAATTCGTTCATTCATTCCCTTTCAACAAATAGTAACTAGTGCACGAAACTATCGAATGATTAAACCATCAAATTATTAATTTTTTTCACACGAATTAAGAAAATTGGAAAAAAAACAAAAAACTATCGTATGATTTTAACTATTGAAAAAACTATTCATTCATTGGACATTGAAAAACAGCACCTAGCTTTCGACTGATATAGTTTTATTATAATAATTCCTTCGAGAATTTGCTTAGTTATTTTTATTAAATTATAAGTTGTGTTGTGAACTGGGAAATGATTTAACTTCCTAATAAAAACTATTTATATATATCTCAAAAAACCAAATTACATAAATATACGAAATTATGTTAATTTATTATATTTTAATATGATTTCACAGAAATATTTAAAAAAAGCACTGGAATTGAAACAAATTAATATAAATTAAAGTTTATTTAATTTTCTATAAAAAAAACGATTATATATTATATAAAATGTAATAATAATTTAACTGATTTAAAAAATAATTTATTTTGTTATATAAAATCATATTATATTATTTATTGTTATATACATAATCAAACGTATTATATTACGCGGTAATTCAATTTTGAAAAATTTTGCTATAAAAAGGAAACTTTTTGCCTATGAATGTATAATATTAAGAAATAATATGTGTATATTATTTTATAAAAAATAAAACAATAACATTTAAATGAAAATAAGAAATAAAATTTTAACATACTTCAATTATTAAAAAAAATTTAAGGTGCTTCTTTTCACCAATTCAAAAAATGTTCTTAATATTGGTTTTGTTTCTTTTATTAAAGAATGTATATGAACCATGAGTGGATGAAGGTAATATGTCGCATTTTCGGATTTTCGCTGTTCTATGTATGGATGAAGATGTAATGTACATACAAACAATTTTAATCCTTAAAACAACCATGTTCATGGCTATTTTAGGAAATATTTTCTTCACAAAATTTGATTTAATATAGATTTCAGTAAAAATGCGAAACTTTAAACTCAATATTCTCCAAATGAGGATTTTTCGACATACCAGCTTGATCCACTCATGTCTTCATATGTTACAAGCACATTAAAGTTATTAAAAACATAAACACAGAATTCAAATTCACTGAGATCATTCCAAAATAAATTAAAGCCTCCTTCGACAATATAAAATAATTTAACTGTATAATAAATAAATAAATTATAAATCAAAGTTACTGTTTAAGAAAAGTATATGTTGTAATTTTTCACCTTTTAGTCTGTTTCTTCTGTCATTAATTATTTGGCCAGCTTTTGAAAAAACTCTTTCAGATGGAACTAAAGTAGTTGGTATACATATGTATTTTTCAGCAAGTGTATATAACTCAGGATACATAAGTTTGCTTGAGCTCCAATATTGAAGAGGATTTTGAGTTCGGTTGATGTACCCATTTCTCAAATATTGATCAATTTCAAACTTAGCAACAACACTAGGTGCCTGCTGGGATTTTGTTTGAACTTCCGACATCTTTTGGTCGAACATCGACCATAATGAGGTTAAATTTTGATGGGCCTGACCTTCTGGGACATCAACTACTGAAACAGTTTCTTCAATATTATTGATTTCTGTATTTCTTATAGAAGTTAACATAAATGTTACTTCCTCAGAAATCCATCTATATGCATTGGAAGCATTCATTTCATTTCCAAATGCTACTTTTTTTATACCTAGAATCTAAAAAGGTTGATTTTGCACAGTACTTGTTTGTTTCTAATATACCCAGTCTTCCCGTTATGACATCTAATAAATAATTGTTAAAAGCATATCCATCTGAGGTTTTCAAATTTATATTTTTAATTGTATATTGAAGCCCTCTAATTAATGGAATAACTAAAGATATGGTTGGATATTTTTCTGCAGACAATTCTGTGGTCATACATTCAACTGGTTTTAAGATGGCTACACATTCCGACAATATGTCCCACTCAGATGCATTTAATAACTCTGGAGCATTTGGTAAAGAAGTAATGACTGCGGATAGTGGTTCTTTTACCAAAAACATTCGCTCCATCATAATTAAAGATGAGTTCCACCTTGTAGAAACATCTTGTTTGAGTTTTAATTCAGCTACACTCCTCTGCTTTTGCATAGTTCTGAGTTTTCCAGTCGCTTGGATGCTGTGGCTGAAATGTGTCACGATTGACCTACATTTATTAATCAAGTTTGTGACTGTGAAAACATTTTTTATGGCATCAACTACACATAAATTAAGTGTGTGAGCTACACAGGGGTGGTGGTGTTTATTAAGGTTTTCTCCAATAGCTTTTTTAATATAAGCTGCATTGTCACTTACTATGGTAACAACATTTTGTGAAATCGCCCACTCACCAAATACATATATTCGCAATTGCTAACGATAAGTTTAGTGCAGTATGCTGTCCATATATTTCCTTTGTAGACAAAACAGCTGAACACATTTTATCTTTATAAATGAAGCGGCTGGTAATTGATAAAAATGCTCTGTTACTGTCGGAAGTCCATAGATCCGTTGTTATAGCAATATAGTTTCAATTTTCAATTATAATCTTCAGTTTTTTCTTAACTTCATTAAATTTTTATGGAAGCATGGTAGTTGACAGAAGTTTCCGATTTGGCACTTTGTAAAGCGGCTGCAGTTTTCGAGAATACTCCCAAAACATTTCATTTTCCACGATCGAGAGTGGTTGTAGATCCCTAGCCAACATTTTAATCAATGAACTGTCGATATTTAATTTTTCGGAATCTGTAAGCTCTGTGGGGTCGTCCATAATTTACGTTACTGATTTCCCGGTTTTTTTTACCCCCCATCCCCCTGCGTTACTTTTCGTAGTGCTTTTCAAAACCCCTCCCCCCCATAAAGTAACGTGACATATGAAATTAATTCATTTGAATGATTATATATTTTGACTAGCTCTGACAATTTTCACTAGTATTAGTGACTAGATACATTAAAAGAACAATTGGAAAAAATCAATAATTAATATCATCTGTAAAAGCTATTTCATCTGCGACCCAAGATTCGATGCTCTCAATCACTGGGATAGAAGAAACTGTTAGCTTTGTTGAGGATTCTTCAAAATAAAATTTTTCATCGGATTCTATGTCGACCTATTCAGGAGAATCCTCATTTCTAACGCAAGGAAATTCACCTGGTCTTTGACAGAGTACCCTTAAAGGCTGCACCTGAGCTGCACCAAGTTCTGTGTTTTTGTGTAAATGCTTTCTGAAAATTGATTTATTTAAATAGTATTTTTTATTCCGATTTATTGTAAACGATATAATACAAACTTATGGCAATTCATAGAAGTTTTAAAAACGAAATACAAGCCGCAGGTAGGACACGACCTTGAACCGATTTCTTCATTCTGAGAAGGACAGTACATGTCATACGGTATCTCCTTTGATCAAGAACATTCAGGCCTTAACGTCAAAGCCTGTCGCAAAAGCAAAGACCCAAAAAGTTAACCATCAATTTAGACGATCAAACATAAACATGTAAGGTTAAAAATTTTTGAAATGATTGTGTTATTAATTAGAGGTTTTTCGTCGATTTTTTTCATTTTTGGTAACGTTACAATATCTAAACATCTCCCCCCCTACCGTTACTTATCGTAGTGCATTTCAAAACCCCTCCCCCCCCCCCTAAATTGGTAACGTAGTTTATGGACGACCCCTGTGCGCTTATCTGTCACAAAAAGCTTGCTCTGCACCTCTCTTTTGATCTGGGGCACTACAGTTCCATTTTCTTTCGTACTACTAGGCAAATCATTATTATTGGTCACTATTTCCAAATCAATCTCCGTTCTATTTGTGGCTTCTTCAACATTTTTTTCGCTTAAATAGCCAGTATGCTTACGTCGCAAGTGGTCGTTTAATTTTGATATGTTTCCAGAATACTTCAATTGTTTTTTGCATATTTTGCAGCATACAACATTACCATCTTTAGTAAAAAAACTCCCAAGCTTGAGATCTTTTTAAGCCAGGACGCATTTTCACAATTTTCAATAACAATACCTACGGACAAAACTTAAAAGCACAAAAAATTCCTAAAAAAAAAATCATTTGAAACAGTTTTACTCACTGCAATCGTTCGAAGCAGTGTTGTTAAACGAACTTTTTCAATCAATTTGCTAAACACACGGTTCGTTCAATAAGTCGAGGGAAGCCTACTAGTTGCGACGATGACAATTCATCAATTCGTTTCTGAGTTATAGTCTCAAATACCGCTTTAAACACTGTCACTTAAAAACAAAACCATCTACAGACTCAGCCGCACACGCACACCAAATTTCATCAAAATTGGTCAAGTCGTTGAGGAAGAGTTCAGTGACAAAGCCATGTATAGAAGAATTTTACATATAACTAGCTGAAACCCGGCGCGTGCTGACACGCTCACTTGAATGTGTAAGCTGAGATCGAATACTGAATTCTGATGATGTACGACCTATAAATCCAAAGCTACTCCATAGCACGAATATGGGTTGTATGCCCCTTGTTCAACGCCCATAAAATGTAACCAATGAAACTGCATTTGTAAATTTAGTCCGAATACTAAATTCCGACGATGTGCGACCTTTAACTCCAAAGGTATTCAATAGCACAAATTTGGGTTGAGTGGGAGGTGTAACGTCCTCTTTTTCAACGCCCTTCAAAAGTAATCAATGAAACTGCATGTGTACATTGAGGTCGAATACTGAATTCTAAAACTGAGCGATCTATAACTCCAAAGCTATTCAATATCGAAAGTTCTGGTTGTATGGGAGGTGCCTCGCCCCCTTTTCCAACTCTCATATAATAAAATCAATAAAACTGCATGTGTAAATCTAGGTCGAATACTGAACTCCGACGCTGTGCGACCTATAACTCCAAAGTTACTCGATATCGTAAACTTATGCTGTATTGGAGGTGCTATGCTCCTTGTCCAATGCCCATAAAATGTACAATATGTAGTAAAACTGCATACATAACAAAATGTTATCAATGAAACTGCATGTGTACATTGAGGTCGAAAACTGAATTCTGATGCTGTGCGACAAATAACTCAATAGCTATTTGATATTGCAAATTTGAGTTATATGGGAGGAGGTACTCTCCCTTGTCCAACGCCCAAAAAATATTACCAATGAAAGTGCATGTGTAAATTTGGATATAATTCCAAAGCAATTCGATAGCACAAATCTGGATTGTATGGAAAGTGCCACTCCCCCTCGTCCTACGCCTATGAAATGTCATTAATGAAACTGCATGTACAAATTAAGGTCGAATACTAAATTTATACGCAGTGCGACCTATAACTTAAAAGCTATTTGATATTGCAAATTTGAGTTATATGGGAGGAGCCACGCCTCTTTAAAAATGTTCATAAAATGAAATCAGTGAAACTGCATGTGTGGCTGAGGTCGCTGTACGACCTTTAATTCCAAAGCTATTCGATAGCACAACTCTGGGTTATTTAGGAAATGCCACTTCCACTTTTCCTACGCCCTTAAATGTTATTTATGAAATTGCATTGATAAAATAAGGTTGGATACTGAATTCTTACGGTGTGTGACCCATAACTAAAAATCTATTCGATATCGCAAATTTGGGTTGCATGGAAGGTGCCACGCCCGCTTGTCCAACGCCTTAAAATGTTATCAGTAAAACTGCATTTGTAGATTGAGGTCGAAGACTGAATTTCATAGCTGTGCGACTTATAACTTCAAAGCTTTTCGATAGCACAAATTTGGGTTGTATGGAAGGTGAAACTACCCCCTTTTCCAACGCCAATAAAATGTTATCAATGAAACTGCATGCATAAATTGATGTCGAACACTGAATTTCGATGCTGTGCGACCTGTAGCTCAAAAACGATCTGGTATCGCAAGTTTTGTTTTTATCGAAGGTGCCACCCCCCTTGCTTTTTACTAACATAAAATGTCATCAGTGAAACGACATATAAAAATTGTGGTTGAATACCGAGTTTCGATGCTGTGCGACCCATAACTCCAAAGCAATTTGATATCGTCAATTTTGTATATATTTGTGGACGGTAAAAGGGGTGTGGCAGTTATTTCTTAAAGCATCTCATACTCGATACAAATCCACTGCCAAAATTTGAGCTCAATTGGGCCAGTATTTTCGAAGTCTTTTTATCTTTTCTTAAAAGTAGGCGTGAAGGCTTACTGTGTGAGAGAAATAGGAGACCGGCTTCGGTTTCATCCCTACTCCGTGCTGTTTACTGGGTGAGAAGTGACACCGGTAGAGACACCTGGCGGGGATAACCTACTAAGTGATAATTGATCAGTTATCAAGCGGGATAAAAAAGATTAAATAACTAAAATGACTATTAAAAAATAAGAGTTGGTGGTAGAAAGGTGAAAATGTTGGGTTGTATGTATTTTTTAATGCCACATTTTAAAAAATAATATAAAAAATTTTGTCCAAAAAAGAAAAAAATGTTAAGGGGTGGACAATCCTTATCACTTAGGGGTATAAAAAATAGATAGTAGCCGATTTTCAGACCTATTGAATATGCATATAAGATATTAAAATCGGTCAAGCCGTTTCAGAGGAGTATGGTAACTAACATTGTGACACGAGAATTTTATATATTAGAAGATAAGTATTTATTGACCTTTTATGACCTTTTAAAAGCGGACATAATCCTAAGGGGTCGGAACATCAATTTTGTATTATGACTGCTTAATATGCGGTTATAATCCTGAATTACTTTTTTGTGATTAAGTTCGAAAAATAAGGATATACAATCCGAAATTCTCAATTTGCGATTATGGCCCTTGGGGCTATGTCCGGTTATTGGCTAAATCATTGTCATGCGCATTTGTAATTTGTATTTACTAAATATTTTTTGTCTTATTATTGACAAGAAAATATAGAAAAAAAATTTTTATGTATTGGCATTTCCAGAAAAAAGTCTACCGTGACCAAAAAATTAAAACTTATTAAAAACTTATTATTTTATTATATCACTTAAGAGAAACACTTTAATTTCATTAGTTTCAGCAATTTCTACATAAATTCATTTACCATCATGATCAAATCGTCTGCACTGTTTCACAAATGTAGTTTTTCTTTATCGTAAGTGTTTCGTAAATGTTTCGTAAGCATTTTTATTTTAGTAAAAATGGAAGGCATTGGCTAGAGATAATAAAAAAATGGTTGAAGCAAGGAAAGAACAGTATATTAAATTTGTTTTTTAATTACTTAATTATATGCATACCTAACTACCTAATTACTTAAATAGCCAATTAAACTGCAATGGAAATTTTAGTAACGTAACGACAGATTAAAAATCCTAATAAAAAACCAGAAAAGATTTTTAAATTTGATAGCTTGGAAAATAAATTTATTTTTTTTTTTTAAATTTTCCAAAAAAGTTTTATACAAAAAGTCTTGCCCAATTCATAGAGTTTTGCAAATTTTGTAATTCAAGTCACTTCCGTTGTTTGTAACGTAAAGCCAGCACATATTTTTGCTCATATCTTTAGATCCTTAGGGATAATTGTTGTCATTGCTTTCACTTAATATAGTGCTATTAAATTAGTACGCATATATAAAAAAACTTTTTAAAAATTAGACTATTTCATTCTATTTTTTAATATATATTCGTACAAATCGTCCGTTACGCCAGTTTGGAAATACCCATATAATACTTACATTTATGAATAACTTGAAGTTAAGTTTCTTTTTTTTTTCTATGTCCTTATATTGAAACTAAATGAAACCAAAAATAAATTCCACCTGATATTTGTGGTATTTTTTTCGAACGACATTTATAAATAGTATCTTACAATTTATGTAAATGTTGCATTCCCAAAACATTCCGCCGATATCCAGCAAGTATTTTTCAGGGCCATCTGTACAGCTTAATGTTATGTATTGCCTTTTTGGCCTTTTGGATGCAAATGCAATAGATGAGTGTCTATTTTGGTACCTCTGACGACAATTGCCGCACAGAATTAATGAATTCGAACTTGAATTGAATAGCATCTTTTTTAAGATATATCGATTGGTAGGAATTATTTGGTTTTTTCTTCAACGTCACGACAAATAAATATTTTGCGGTCACGTGTTTCTACTTGTGTCTCTGTGTGTATTTTTATTTGCTTAAATAAAGGTTTGTTGGGATAATTAAAACTTTGGTCAAGGACGTAACGTTGAAATTTGACCCGTTTATCATGGAAGTAATGTAAGCCCATTTTTTTTTCTTTTGAAATATTTAGTTATTAATTGAAATATTGCAATAACGTGATAAGCCACTTGATCTAAAAAATCAATTTTTTAGGCTGAATGCATTACTCAATGCCCTTGCCAACAACCACTTAAGAGATTTTAGCAATTTCTTATCAATTTTCTAACCTATTGTAAAAAGTTTCCATACTTAATTCCATTTCTTCATACAAAAATACATTTTTTCAAAACTTTAGAGTCGATTATTTCAAAATATTTTTTATGTGGCTTATCATGTTCTTGCAATAAGCCCTTCAATTTTATTATTCAAGAATTAATTTAAGCAATCAACAATTATCAATTTCAAATTGTTGCACGCTTGAATACGAACAAATGTTGGTTTTATAATTTTTGCAATGTGTTATTCAGTTCGGCACAGAATATGTATTTTGCGGTCACGTGTATCTGCTTGTGTCTCTGTGTGTATGAATGTGTTCATAAGCATTTATGTATTATTATTTGCTTATATAAAGTTTTTTTGGAATAATTAAAAATTTGGTCAAGGACGACGTAACGTTGAAATTTGACCCGTTTATTTCAGAAGTGATGTAAGCCCATTTTTGTCTTTTTTTGAAATATTGAGTTAGTAATTTTATTATTCAAGAATTAATGTAAGCAATCAACAATTATCAATTTCAAATTAATTCAAGTTTGAAAACAAACAAATGTTGGTATTTAAATTTTTGCAATGCGTTGAAAATGCATTTTATTTTGCTGGCCGAATGAAATTTCTGCAACAGATTCTTAAGTATCAGGAAGGGAATATTCTGGAGATTTTCTGATCTTTAAATGTAAAAGTGCTGCTCTGATTCAAAATTTCGGATCCTTAAATGCTCTGAATTTCACAAAAATTTCAATTTTATTTTATAGCAACTGCAAATTAATTTTAAGAAGAATTTTTTAACGCATACAAATTAATATTGCGGTGACACTTGTGACACCTAAAACTACTCAGTCTATTCTAAAATTATGTGGGTGAGAGAATCGCGGAAATATTTTTATTGGATAAAAATTGTATTAGCTTAATCTTGTTGCAATAAGCATTTCGAATTCATATAAATTTATTTTATTCACTTTGAATAGCAAAAAAATCATGAAGCATGAGAGCAAAAAAATCGAAAAAGATCGATAAAAGAATTTTATAGAAAACGTATGTTAATTATGTGATATGAAAACCGTTTAGAATCATATTTTGGAGTTTAAACCAAGTTTTTACTTTTAAATTTTTATAGATTGTTGGTTTTATGACTCGGTTGATGAGAAACTTAAGGTCTTTATGGAGAAGTTAGATGTTGTGTTTGCTCGTCATGTTTCGTTACGTACTGTTCATGTGTCAAATAATTGTTGTCCATGGTTTACAAATCGTGTATTAGTAGCTGTTAGACTAAGAAATAAACTACATTCAAAATGGAAAATAAATCCTTCAAATGCAAACTGGGATGACTTTAGAAAGGCTCGAAATGCTGCTACTGTCGTGATCAGACAAGCAAAGATATAAAATTAGTATTGCCTTTTATAATATCGCCTCTTACTCATATCATTAACCATTGTTTAACATGCTCCCAATTTCCTGATTTATGGAAGGCTGCCACGGACTTGCCTGTGGCTAAATCTTCTTCTGCATCTGTACCAAATGACTACAGACCTATAAGTATACTGCCTTAACCAAGTTTCGGAATACCTAAAATCAAATAAGCTATTATCACCGCTGTAGTCTGGTTTTAGAACTGGACACAGTTGTGCTACTGCTGCAGTTAAAATTTTTGATGACATCAGAATTAATTATGATCAAAACTATCTTACTTTACTGTGCCTGATCGATTTCTCTAAAGCGTTTGATTCTTTCAATCATTCACTTCTTTGTGATAAGCTAAGGAAATTCCTTAAGTTAAGTTCTAGTTCTGTAAATCTAATATCTAGCTATTTGGAAGGTAGAATGCAACGGGTTAAAGTAGGAAATGTATATTCGTCTCTTAGAGCAGTTCATACTGGAGTTCCTCAAGGGTCTATCCTGGGTCCACTCCTCTAGTCTATATTTATTAATGATATTTTTTCAGTTTGTAAATTCGCATCTGTTCACGCTTACGCCGACGACGTTCAACTCTATCTATCGCGACCTACCGGACTCTTAGAAGACTTGACCTATAGACTGAACTATAACTTGACATCGCTGAATAATTAGGCTAATACAAACTTGCTTCTTATTAATCCCTTAAAATCTAAAGTCCTTCCTATTGCTAGGAGTGACTCATGCTTCATTGATATTGCTCCCCTGTTTATTGGAGCTCAGCAACTTGAATTTGTGTTTAAAGCAAAAAATCTAGGATTCATAATCAACTCTTACCTTACTTGTATAGGCCACATAAACAACACTATAGGGAAAATTTATGGGACTTAACGTTACACACTTTTTCAAACTTCACACCTCTTGAAACTCGTCGCAGACTAGTGGTACAATTATATGTGAATATTTGAGCATTCGAAACACTATATTTTTACACAAAATTATCCACACCCATAGCCCAGAGTATCTTTTTGCAAACTGTAATTTTTTCAGTCTGAGCGGTCAACTAACCTAATTGTTCCTAGAAATAACAACCTTAACAGTAGCAAATTCTTCTTCATCAGCACTATTAGGATTCGGAATGCACTACCTAACTCTCTTAAACAAATAATCTCTCGAGCCAGCTTTAAACATGCTCTTTTTAATTATTACAAAACCTTAAATCAATAAACCTATAACTCTATTTTATGCTATTTTTTAATCTCATCTAAGCTTTGATTTTAACTTTCTCTCTCTATAGAATTTACTTATTTTTAATTACTTTTTGTATTACTTGATAGTCAATAAAACCTTGATAGTCAATTTGCAATGTTTCATATTTTATTTTTATATTTTTGCATTTCCTTTAAAATTTTATTGTTAGTTGAAATATTTCTAATGTAATGTTAGTTTTAAGTTAATCTTTATAAACTCAATGCTTATGTTTAATGTTGTTCTTACTAGAAAAGACTCAGTCTAAATGTACACCATATTAAATAATAATAATAATAATAAAGTGTAAAGTTTTTTAAGAAATCTTCCCGTTTGTGTTGCGAAAGTTTTAATAAACTCCGTGTTGCTCTCTAACATGGCAGAAGAATACAGGTAGATGTATCAAATGATAGCATACTGCCGGAAATGTCAAAACGAAGCAAAACTTTTTGTTTATTTCTTTTGTTTCCATTCGCCACACAGCTGAATTTGACGGACATGGCAGTATGGAAAGAGAGCACAGAAAGCCACTATGTTTTTAACGTTGACCCCTGCCGCGAAGGCTTAATTCAACGGTGCTCCAATGCTTGGGACAAATATGAAGCGTCGGTCAACGCCCCTTCGGAATTCAAGAAAGACCATTTTTGAAAGGTTCCTCTAACTACATGCCACAGAGCCCCAGCACTGATGTCAAAAAGACACTATACATGACCGTGACTCATTCAGTCACTCGAATTAAAACATGACTTGGTTATTTTAATAACCATGGGTCATCTCAGTATACTATACCAAGTAATACAACCCATTATTTTATCCGCACAAAATCATCCCATTCATATCAGAGGTCATCACTCTCTGATACGAAAAATTAAGGCGGCAAATAGGCCTGTCACTCATGCAATCAAATTCCTCAATCTCAAATGGTCACAACTCAGACTATTTAGGTTTCCCCGTCGCCTGTACTCAAATTCCAAAGGTAACAGTATATTGATCCGGTAGTTGCTTACCTTCCTAACATTTACTGTTTGAAATTGGCGAGATTCAATCTACCATCATTCTCTTAGTAATTTAAGGGAATCACCAACCCGAGTTCAACTAAAGTGTAACTCACACCGGCCTTCCTGGCCTAACCACAGTCAGAGCGAATTTAAAACCCACGTGGGCCTAACCCATATGATAGTCAAAACCCGGGCAAAAGGCTCCACCTGACAAGGCTCTTCAACATTCCGTCTACAGACCAAAAGTTCTTAGAACATTTATATCTGACTGTGACACCTTCAGCCACTCGAATTGTACTTGGCAAGGTTAAAAAATAACCATAGGTTTCCCAGTAAAACCGGGTAAACCTCAATTCTACTTATGCAACGTCGTTTTCCTAAATTAAGACTAATAAAAGCCTTAACAGAAAACTAAGAAGCATGAGCCGTTGTATACAAATTTGCTTATACAACGGTCCGAAGGTTAAATGTTTCCTACATAATAACCTTTATTCTAAGATAGGTCTGCAGAACGACAATAGATCAGGTCTCCTCATCATTGATGGATGACTATCCCCGCTCTTCAAGTTATGTTGGATTGATCGTCCATCGAAAGCATATTACAACTACGGTGTTATGATAACTTAATATCAAAACAATGCTTTCTCCAAGAATTTGGCAGCAACATCCAAGGCTCTAGGTAAACCTTTTCTTTTACAGTTATCAGACGAACATTCAGGAGCCGTGCCTCCAGAAAGAACTCATTATGAGATCAGTTCATGGGCCGTGCCCCATGAACTGCCCATCCAATAACCAACCCTCACCCTTCCATTCCTGGCTTGGGACAGGCAGATTCCCCGAAGGTCCTCTGGCGGGTTTGGAAAGAGAGCACAGTCAGCGCTGCAGCTACCTTTATCCTTATACCACGCTCTCTAATCTTCTCTTTTTGTGCTCAGCTAGAACAGCGCAACAAAACACCGCTATCTTCAAAAAGATACAAAGAGTAATATATTCTCAATATAAAAAAACAGATGTCATAAAATACTTTATTTATGACTTAAATGCTTATAGATAATTCTCGTTGAAAACTTGATCGAAATTTGAACTGATTTTCGGATCTTCTGGAAGAAAGCGAGGATCTTTCCCTCTCTGATATGCAGATAAATATAACATTAGGGTGATTCAAAAAAATCAATTTTTAAGCAAATTCATCGAGCCCGACCGGAAATGTGATGGTTAGTTATATCAAAATATGAAAATTAAAATTTAATAAAAAATAAATTTTTTTAATTTTAAGACGGTGCTACCAGCGGTTTTCTGTTTTAGTTGGAAAAATTGACGAAAAAGCTCTAAAATTTAAAAATTCATACCTCACTCATTTTTAAACATTAAATCATGATTTTTGACAGAATACGTGTATAATAGTTTTAGTATTTTTTTTTTAATGGGTGTTAGATGGTGCTATTATCCAAGTTTATTCGACATCTTTGAAAAAAATATTAAAGAAAGGATAAAAAAGTCGTCTAAGAATATGTTCTAATTTAAAAAAAAAATTCCCACGGGAACCAAATTTAACACCGACTCCCTTCTTAAGCACTTTATTAGCTTAAAAAAAAAATCTAGTATCCAAAATTTGAACACGTTTTTGTAAATTCTGATCTATTTACGTATTCTGTCGAAAACAAATCATCATTTAATGTTGCAAAATGAGTGAGATATGAATTTTTTAACTTAAGGGCTTTTTCGTTAATTTTCTCCAACTAAAACAGAAAATCGCTGGTAGCACCACTTTAAAATTAACAACATTTTTTTTTTCATATTTTGATATAACCATCTCATTTCTGGTCGGGCTCGGTAGATTTGCAAGAAAATAATTTTTTAATCACCCAATGTAACGTACATAAATATTTTTAAGCCTCCCATCCGAAAAATTTTTCTGGATTCGCCCCTGTTGACGAATTAGCAAAACGTTAACCAAATCATGGAGTTGGTGCCAGAAGATTGTCGGTTAAGAATAAGAAGCCCTGCTGATATTCTTAACATTTCACGGAGAAAAATAATTTTCTTGTACCGAGAAACTCCTTTGCTTGAGTCTAGAATGTAAAAAATTTTCTTGAATGAAGCATTTTAAACTGTGTATTAGAAAAAAATTGTTCCAATAAGATTTTTTTAACATTAAATTTATAATTATTATCTAAATATATAAAAATACAAATATATATTTATATATGAAGTTGAAAATATTACACGGAGATAATTATTTTGCTTGAATCAAGTAAATGTTTTGCTTAATGTTTTGCGTATTTAGGAAAAAGCAAAATTATATTAATATTCAAGCAAATATTTTCTAAGTTATTATAAACTGATAGCAAATTTATACTTAACTCAAGCAAATATTTGCTAAATTAGTATAAACTCAAATATCAAGTTTTTACTAAATTCAAGCAAATTTCTTTCAAACATACAAGCACACGTTTATTCTTAATAAAGAAAATTAGGCGACGATTAGTTAACAACTGCGATGGTCGAATGAATGAGCCAAGCACTTACACTCACGCGGCCGAGGTTCAAATCTCCAGATGGTGGTAATTTTTCAATTTAATTTAATGTTAATAATTATTTCACTTCAAAAATTTGCTAGATTTCAGCAAAAACTCATCTAAATTTGCTATTTCAATTTATAATAGCTTAGCAAATATTTGCTTGCATTAAGTAGAAATTTGCTTTTGCAGTTTATAATAACCTAGAAAAATTATGTTTGAATTTAATCCAAATTTTGCATAGTAATTATAAACTGGAATTACAAATTTTGATTAGTTTTAGCTGAAATCTAACATAATTTTGAAGTGGCTGAGATTCACGCTCAAGTTTTGCTTAACCACAATTCAAATTTAACAAACAGTTTTCTCCGTGTTCGCATGAGTGAAAACCGATAGCCTTTTAGCTTAGTACAAACATAGATTATTTCTCCGTGTTCAATTGGATGCGTTTCAAAACGTTTTAAAAGAACACTTGGGTCTCAAAAGAGACAAGTCCATATGATGCACAAATGCACACTAAATAAAAAGTAAATTACATGCTTTAAATAAGTATAGAGTATAGTTTCTAGATACAATCGATATTATTGTGTAGAAAATAACATGCACATTACTTTGTTATGGTTATAATTCACAAAACTATTTTCCAATGATGTTTTATGTATGAGAAAAAGTGTAGGCCACAATTACATATACATAAAACATATGTTCTGGCAGAAACCAGACAAAGCATTTTAAAAATAGCTGGAAATAACAGAAATGTGTTCAAAATTTATTCTAGATAAAAATATTTCGCCGAACATCCACTTTTTAACGAGTTCAAGCAGAAAGTTTTAAGCTTTCAGATTGTTTCGGTTATTTTGACATCATTCGTCCCATCTCTTTGCCTCTCCACATGTCAACATGGTGCCATGAAAAGATCAAAGTTTAATTCAGCAGAGTATCTAACGCTTGTTTATACTACATATGTATATTTAGGAAATTGCATTAGCTCCATCAGCTGTCTGTTTATGCTTATACAAGCATGAGAATAATTAATAGCTTCCCAACTGCAGCAGAGCTTAATTTAAATTGACTCAAGTCACAAGGATATGCAAAAGTGTCAAAAGTTTTCAAATTTTTAATGATGTGTATCGCAAAGTTTCTAAATTTTTATTTTTACACACCAAACACTTAAGCGTCGATTTTCTTTTATCCTCAGCAGTTTTGTTTTCATACTCACATGTGTAAAGTAGTAGTAATGCACCGAGGCTCCCCGTTCTGCCAGCGCCTGAGCATATTCGTTCGTTGGACATGTAAAAAAGTGATCACCTACTGCACGTCCGATTTGCTGTTGATTTTGATAACCTGGATTTCCCTCCCAGCTGGTATACTGCAAATAAAAAAATTGTATTTTCAGTAATAAGCTAATACAAATTCACATATGTATAATTTATGATTTAGAAAAACACATGTCGCACGGCATTTGGCAATCATGGTTAACCACATTTTAGCCACATATGATGCACAAAACACAGTAATATTTAATGTGATATTAATGTAAATTAATGCTTGCCCAATGGAGCGAATTAAAAACCACACATTGAATATTTATGCATTTCCATTGAAATTCATCTCATCTGGGGAAAACCACGGAAATGACGGATGGAGCTATTGTCAGAGTAATAAAAAAAAAAATAAAAATAATAATGGTATTCACTTCACTGCTCAAATTAAATTTCAGAAATCGCTTATTTACGTAAATTTCAGTGCAATGGTTGTTGTTTTGCTTTTCTGAAATTTGCTTAAATTTTTCCATCTATTGAGTTGATGAAAAATATTCGTCGCAATCTTGCGAAAAAAATATGTATTGAGTTACCGTATTTGGCCATATTTGCCGTAGCCAGGATTCACCCATGAAAGGTTTTAAAGAATTGATGAACATTTTCAAATTTTAACTTTTGTTTTTGATCGAAATAAAATTGGTCAAAAAATAACGATTATTTATTAGTTTTTAAGATTATTATTCCTTAGATAACAAGCGTCTCATTGCTTTATTCAAATATCGAATAGACTAACTCTTTCCATTTGACTTTTAAAATAGAAATGCCGAAAATAACTGTTACTTTCGGTCCCTGAAAAAATATTTTTATTTATTTCTACGACCAAACGAACGAACGTTAGTGCAAACCTCTGCCTATAAGTAAAATAATATTTAGTCTCAAAAATTTTAATTTACGTTTTTTTACAAAAAACCGAACCTTCTAGCAGCAATTTTAAATATGGCATAGAAATATTAAATAACATATAAATATTAAAATAATAAATAACATAATATTATCAATAAAAGCAATTATTAATATTATTTTTAAAACAATAAAACAATGGCCCTTAGTAATAAATACATTCTAAGTCGCTCATCGCTTCCTAAGTCAATTCTTAAGTGACAATTGAAATAATTGTAGTGAAAATAGACGATGAAAGAAGACTTCGGGACTTAGAAATAATTAATAACACTAAAAGATTAAGGGCAAAAAAATCTATAAGGCCCGTTTAAATTCTCTAAATTTCTACAATGATGTTCAGCTGCCAAAAATAAACTGAACAGAGGGTACGTTCAAGAAATAAAATAAAAGAATATTCACAATAATTGCAGTGAACAAGACTTTTGTTAAATTTGTTTTATTACTATTGAACCTTAAAAATAACAAAGAATCACCTAATTAAATGTGAGTTTTTACGTTTCTATTACTAATGGCCAATTACAGTAAATTAAAAACCACCATATATTTACGTTGCCAGGCCATTTCATGCAACTTATAAATAAAATTAATTTTTTTAAATATTGGCTTCATTGAGAAAAATGTAAAATTTAATTCAAAACAATATTGAGTTAAACGCGATTTAACAAAAAGTATTCAGTGGCACAAATCTTCAGCAAAGCGATTTAAAATATCATCATTCAGCTTCGCTTTTTTTTTTTGCACCAAATTTTTGTTCACGCTTTAAAAGCATAAAAACTCTGTTGTAAGGCTGATTTGAATGAGTCAAGATATGGTATGAACAGCGATACTTTTCCATATTAAAAACGTAATAATGCTGGAGGATTGATCGTTTCCACTAACCGAACTGTCGTGAGATCCTCAAAAACATATAACCGAAATAATCGAAGACAAAACTTTTGGATTTTGTCCAGTAATTTCTTGTGACCACACAGCATCATTACATCAACAAGCAGGTCGGTCAGGAATGCGTGAGTTGTTTCTGTTGATCCTATAAGCCACTGACTCGAAGCGTGGCTTCTACAATACTCATACACATTTTTATGTTTTGTGAAAGGCTTCGATCCTAAAATGGCTTGAATGTTTTTAGCTGGAAAGAAGACACAGTAAAAGCAAGGTACACCTTGTAATTTTTTTAGTGTATAACCGCGGCGCATAGGTTTATAGCCAACTGTGACAAAATTTACGTTTGGGTCCAATCGCGTCCTTCTTCAAATCGTAGAAATTTCAATTTGAACAACTAATTTGGTTTCGTTAGTTACTACAAAGTTGCTGAAAAAGCTACTATCAAATTGTGCTGATAAAATTGCTATACATATATATACACATATATGTAAAAGTTGCCAATTAATTTAAATTAAAGCTTTTCATAAACTTTTTGTATTAAATAATAAAAGCATAAATATTTTACTTAAGTTTAGGAGGGCAACGGCCCCGATACGCCCATGCTATCATAGGTCACAATTAGTAATATTAGTTAATACTTTTTATCGGTCGTATTTTGCTCATTAATCTTTTGTCAGCTTTATAAAAAATACCGTTGATAATTATTTCTTAGGAAATATATTCCAAAATATTGAACTCACAGACAATTGCATGAAGTTCTTTGAAAAAAGACGTATGTAAGTCCAAAAATTTGGAATTATTTCAAATTGAATGGCCTAAGACAGGAGTCCTTAAGCTCATAGATGTTTCTTGGCAAAAGCCATTCACGGCTCCACAACGCTCTGAATCTATTCTTTTTTTTCTTTTTTTTTCTTCTTTTTAAAAGCATTAATTTATACATTAATTTGGAATTATTTCAAATTGAATGGCCTAAGACAGGAGTCCTCAAGCTCATAAATGTTTCTTGGCAACAGCCATTCACGGCTCCACAATGCTCTGAATCTATTCTTTTTTTCTTTTGGTTCTTCTTTTTAAAAGCATTAATTTATATATTAATACGTAAACACAAAACTTAAGCCCCCTTTTTACCGACTTTTAGACAACACACTCGAATGAAACTCATATCATTTGAAAGCTCTGGTTCATGGGAAGTGCACAATATAAAATTTTTATCAAATATTTTGTCATTAAAATAAGTAAAAATTATAAATTAAAAACACTTTTTCCCTACATAAAAATCTGCATCAAAATACAAAACCACACCTTCTGCTCACACACATCGCTGTTCAGCTGATGTGGTAGAGAAGAGCCGACCCAATCAGCCAAACAAGCTTAGAATAGGCTTGTAGTAAGCTTACATGCGCAAGCATTGTGCTTGGAAAAAGCTTGTAAAATGCTTACAAGTAATTGTAGAAAAAGGAACCCTTAGAAAAATATTCTTTACTGTAATATTATTACAATCGTTTACAATTCAATTGGATATAGTAAGTGTTGTAAATAAGCTTTATGCAATACTTTCTTTGCAATTGGAAAAAAGTGTTGTAAAAGTATTATTGAACATAATTATAAAATAATTGGAAGTAAATGTTATTGTAAGTTATTTACAACTGTTTATAAAATATTGGAAAAAAGTGTTATAAAAATATTATTAAAACATTTATTAAATAACGGGAAGCAAGTATTATTGTAAGCTTTTAACACCTGTTTTTAATAAATCGTATGTGCTCGCAGTTAACATAAGAGCACAAATTTATCTTCTCAGTAAAATTAATCCATACGAAAGACCATCACATCCAAATCTATAGGAAATTTATCTACAATATACTGGTGATAAACACATCGCCACATAAAAAAAGGGAATATAAATCAAACTATGTGGACTAAAAGAATGTGTTGGAATTATCTCTGAACACAAGGCACTACATCAAAATTGTTAGTGATGGAACTTTATTTCTTATTGCAATTGTAATTTTTAGTGCTTATGGAACTCCAAATTCCACAATAATGTGTACGTTGTAAAACAATTACCTCTGAAAGCATTTTCCAATCATGCTTTGCAAACGCTTGTAATTTAAACTTCAAGTAAACTTACTACAAGTATTACTATAAGAAGCTTACTTTTATTATGTTTCGATACAATTTTGCAACACGACTTGTAAATTTATAACGTAGACAAATGTTTTCAAAGCACGTTTGTAACAGGCTCTCATTATTCCATTGAAGGTAAGCTTACTCCAAACACTATTACACAATGGTTGATTGGGGAGAGTGAAAAAAGAGAAGAGCTGTGTGGTTGTTGTAATATTTTCTTTTCTATCTTTTCGGACATATTCGTTGCTAACCCTGCGCCTACAAGGGACAGTAATCACTTGCAAGTAAAGAATACATATTGTCGTAGAAAAAATTCGAAAAAAACTCGAAATAACTGCAAGTGCAAGTTGATTAACAAGATGTCGTCGAATGCGAAGATTATCGCTGAAATTGCAGTTATTTTTATAATTTTTTTTTTCAGATATTTATTACAAAATGTGGTATTGGGAGGGTGAAATAGTGATTTAAGAGAAAATTAGTCGTGGGTTACGTGACAAAAAATATTCTTGGTTTTATATTTTACTAGACCAAATAGGATACTTCCTTCTACTGGTTTGTTCGTAACTGCTACGCAAAGGTTTTGGAAAAAAGTAATGCCACACCCCTTTTATCGCCCACAAATCAATAAAAATGCTATATTTAAGAAGGTTTTGGTCGCATTAAATTAAAATTTGGTAAATAAGTTCTTATGATGACTGTCACTAACTTTAATAAAAACGGGCGTTGTCACACTTCATATACGCCTACTTTTGGAAATATCACAATACTCCGATACTCTTGGTCCGATTGAGCTCAAATTTTGTAAGTAGTTTTGCTTTGAGTACGAGATGGTTTAAGAAGAAATGCCACAACTTCTTTTACCTCCCATTAATATAAAAACAATTTGTGTTATCGAATAGCGTTATGGGTTGCACAGCTTAGAAATTCGGTATTCGACCACAATTTAGACGTACCGTTTCAGTGATGAAATTTTATGGGAGTTGGACAAGGGGGAGGGGCACTTCTCATACAATCCAAATTGGTGATATCGAATAGCTTTGAATTTATAGGAATTCAGCTTTGGAATTCAATTTTTGACCTCAATTTACACATGCAGTTTCAATGATTTTTTTTTATGGGCGTTGGACAGGGAGGCCTGACATCTCCCTTACATCCCAAATTTGCAATATCGAATTGCTTTGAAGTTATAGGTTGACAGCGTAAGAAATCGGTATTCGACCTAAATTTATACATGCACTTTCATTTCTTACATTTTATGGGCGTAGGGAAAAGGGGAGTGACACTTCCCATACAACCCAACTTTGTGCTATCAAATAGCTTTAGAGTTATAGGTCGCACAGCATCGGAATTCAGTATTTGACCAAAATTTACGCATGCAGATTTACTGATAAAATTTTTTAGAGTTTGTCGGGGGGCGTGGCACCTCCAACTTAACCCAAATTTGCGATATCGAATAGCTTTGGAGTTATAGGTAACTTAGCCTCAGAATTCAGTATTGGACCTCAATTTACACATGCAGTTTCATTGGTTAAATTTTATGGGCGTAAGGAAAAGGGCAGTGGCACCTCCCATACAACCTAAATTTGTGCTATCGAATAGTTTTGGAGATATATGTCGCACAGTTTTGGAATTCGGTATTCAACCTCCATGTACACATGCAGTTTAATTGATTACATTCTATGAGCGGTGATCAAGAGGGCGTGGCACTTCCTATACAACCCTAATTTGTTATATCGAATGGCTTTGTGGATATAGGTCCCACAGTCTCGGAATTCAGTATTTGACCTCAATTTAGACATGCTGTTTAACTGATAACATTTTATGGGCGTTTGAATAGGGAGAGTGGCAGCAACGCGCCGGGTTTCAGCTAGTATATATATAGATATTGATTTGTGGGCGTTAAAAGTGGGCGTGAAAACATTTATAAATTGTGTTCGTCTCTTGGAGCACCTAAAGAGCAAGTTTCACTGTAAAATGTGCAGAACTCCGGAATTGCCATGATTTCGAAAAAGTGGGCGTATTTATATAACGACCACGCCCATTTTTTGTACAGTTACCAACAGTAACCATCTGAACAATATCCCCAAATCTTAGTTTTTTACGATTGAAACCGTGAGATATTTTTCTTTTTTTTTGTTTGTGATCGATGGAGCAAATTTGGCTTGTATGGGAGGTACCACGCCCCCTTCTTCAATCGTTACGAAACCTCACAGGAACACTCTCAAGATGTGGCTTTATTTTCCCTGAAAATTTCATAAAGATCGGTTCAGCGGTTTTGGAGTCTATACGTGATATAGCCACATACCCACCCACATACCCACCCACATACCCACATACCCACATACCCACATACCCACATACATACATCCATTTTTATATATATAGATTCAATATTCTTCAATATCTTTTAAGGTTTTTCTCAAAAAGTTCAATTCGTTGATTTGAATTTTGGCGATTGATAGATATGCTTTACTTACCCTCTCATTTTGAATTTTTTGTAATTTTCTAACATTTTTGTATTTGAACCCCTCCAATGGTTCGTTTTTTTGGAAATCTGATACCAAAATAAAATTCTTTGGCTTATAAAACCGGAATTTGCAAAATTTTAACGAAATAGATTGGTCGAATACGAAGTTACAGCATCTGTTTCATGTCTTGTTTTCTCAAATTTACGCTACAGTTCCTTTACATACAATACGTTAGTGTTCATTTTTGTTGGTCGAATTTTGGCCGCAGGCGATACTAGTCAATATAATTATGCTATAAATTGCTAACCGTCTCTGAATTAATTTTTAAAAATTTTTTTTGGCATAAACAGCTGTTGTTATTGTTTAAATTTTTGTCACATAGAAAAAACGTTCGTGTGGAAGAAAATTGGAAAATACTTTTCAGATCAGACAAATTTTGGAAGTCACATTAAAATTTGTCTCGAGATATTGTCGCGTTGCACAGTGAATCGTGCAGAACATGCGAGCTGGACAAAATAATTTTCTTGAATTTTTTTCATTGCTACTTGCATAACGATTATTTTAATGTTTAAACATTTTAGTTTGAGGCACATTCTTAACTTAGATACTTCCAACACTTAATGTGTGCTTTGTATGACATCTGTGATTATATCAAACAGGGGCAGATATGGTTATTTTTGTATATAAAACTTTTGGTTATCAAAGCGGGAGCTATAAAATTCTTTTATTTTGTATTAAATATGAGTAAGCGTGATTGTTAAAGGAGGCTTTAGGCAAATGTGGTTTCAATTAAGGCATACTTGAGAAGATGTTGAATTGTATTTGCATGTTAATTTCACATCATCTGTGTAAGTAAAACAAATGTTTTGTTTTTTTTAACATATATTTTTTTTATATATAAAGATGGCGCTGAGGTTAGTGTGCTTAAAAAAAGGAAAAAATCGGGCCACTTCATAGCTCGGCTATAGATCGTCAGCACAAAAAAAAAAGATAAATGCATTCGAAAATGGACTCTTCAGCGCAAATTTTTTACCAAAATTGAATAAAAATATGGAAAGTTAAGAAAACTATGAAGCGTTGAAAACCAGCCAAAAACTTTACGTTTTTTTTTACCATATTTTTGCGTGTAAAAACTAGAAAAATTTTACAAAGACGCTCATTTTGGTAAAAGATATAAAAAATTACAATATAAACATATTAAAAAAAGTAAATTAAAATTGGTCGATTAGTTTGTTTGCAGCAGTTTGGTACGTTTTGAAAAAGTATGTTTCGAGAAAAAAGCATTTACAGATATTCTGGTAAGTTAAAGGTACTCTGGAGCACCGAGTTTTAAGCGCCAAACCGAAGAATCTGTTTTATAAGCGGGATTGGTATGATATTTTTTTAAAATACTCTTGAATAGTATAAAAATTCTTAAACAAAAATCATTAAAAAAAAAATTATTTTCAAAAAATTGTTTGCCTAGAACCTCCCTTAACATTTTTGCATATTTACAATATTAAAAATTGTTACACGAAGTGTTAACAAAAAAAAAAAAAAATAATTCAGTAAAAATTTATTTTATTTTTCTGTAACACATTACAAAATTAAAATTAAACTCATAAAATAAAAACAAAAACTATTTCAAGCAATGCAAATTACTTCTTCCTTCAAAAGTTCCGACAATTTTCCGATCAAACGTTCCTTCCTGTTCCCACAAGCGCGCTACTTTATCAGTATTTTGCTTAAAAATCTTGTGAGTTTATTTTTAATATATCTTAAAGACTTCTTATCAACATCGACAAGATAAAATTTTGATTCCACGAACTTAAATAGATTTTCGTTTCCTTCGTTCTTGAAAAATTTGCTCTACATTTCATAAAATTCCCATTCAGTGCTGGAGAATTTGTACCCTTAAAACAAAAGAAATTAAATAGAAGCGAGCGTGTGCGAAATCCCAAATCAGTTTTAAGATAATGAATAAACACATATTCAACATATACTGAAAAATCAGCCTGGTGTCAAGCGGTGGCAAATAAGTCCCACCCTCTGGAAGTTTAAAAATAAAAACAACTAGCGCAGAAATAGCGCTTCTGACAGTTTTGAAAAATTTTCAAAATATGTATCCATTTTACACTTGTTTTTAATAAAATTATATATATCATACTTTCCACTTAAAATTCCATTGCAGAAATTTAAAGAAAAAATATTGTAGAAAAATGCACTTGCGTCTTAAAAACTGCACTAATTTCAACTGATAATCAAAATAAAATTATTAAAACTGAATTCCTATTTTACACTGTTTATTCCTCAATACTTATCATCCAGTGACAAAAAAATTCTTAATACCATATCTTTTAGATCATTACTCATAAACTTGTACAGTTGTTTTCTCAAAGTGAAAAAAATTAATTTTTTCCAGCTGGCATGTTCTGCACGATTCACTGTGCATTGTCTAGAAGCAGCTTAAAAGCGAATACAGAAGACGTCTTTAATTTCCAGTTATGCTATCCACAAATAGCCACAAATAGCCACAAATTTCTTATAAAATTAATTGCGAAATCAAGAACTTGTCATCGTTAATATTTTATCATCGTCTTAAACGTAGGTTCTGCATCATGCATTTGCGTAACCATGGATGGACATGCGTTTTGCTGACGCATTTATTAGTTTGAGTCGAAAACTTTTGTCAAAAGAATGCTCTTGAAGTGCATCAATCTTGTGCAGAAAATTTATTTCAAATACATCTTAGTTATGTGTGCAAGTGAATTGGTAAGTTTGACGTCATGCTCAAGTCTACTCATCTGCCATTGATGCATTTCTATTTGTCATTTCGCATATGTAGGTTATACCTCTGAATTTGACAGACAAATTTCAAGCAAAAATATTTATGCAGATAAATACTTTTCTTAAATCTAAATAAAACTCAGTGTTATTTCTGGATGTATCTTTAAGTATTGCGCAAAGCAACAATACCTATTTGAATTTTCAATCAACATAATGAAAATTTGCATTTAATTCTCTTTTAATATTTTCAATGTGCATTTTCAGCCAACTACAGTTTTGTGCGTGAATATGCTCCATAATACTAAGTAGGAAAGAAAATCAAAGCGATGATACGGTATCCTGCATAAAAATTTCTAAAAAAAAGCCACATGCTTAAGGGGGCATTTGCTTTCAGAATTTTAGCAAAACGCACTTGTTTAAATATTTTTTAAAAATTTCAACTTCAGTGATTTGATTTGCAATTTTGTTACAATCATATTAATCATAGGGAAACCATGACAAGATGTTAATTATGAATTAGTTAAGAGGATAGCATCAAAAAAATTGGAACGAAAATTTTTAAATATCAGATGAAAAAAAATTTCAGTGTAAAAAAATATGTCAATGAAATACAAAAACCCTCGGACAAGGTCGAAAGTTATGTTGCAGAAAAACCCAAGGATGCAGAAAAATTTGTTTTGACGAGGAGTTTTTAAGAATATATGAAGCCGATGAAGATTTTTTGCTTCCATACATTTCGTTCCACTCTAATGTACATACATAAAAAGAAAAAAAAAAAGAAGAAACCAACGAACTTGGGAACCTCCTCCTTTTTGAAGTTAGTTAAAAAAATAAAGCAATAATATTGTCATGGAGGATACAAATCTTCAAATTAAATTTTTACTCGATGAAACATTTCAAAAAAAATTTTCGATGCGCGGGGCCCCTTGCCGATGCGGGGCCCCTAGGCAGTTGCCTACACTGCCTTATGGATAATCCGGTCCTGATGACATGCAATGTTAAAATAACAATGGTGTGTCCTACGTTGGGTCCGCGCTATCAGCTGTCTTGTAAGCACTCAAAAAGGCCTTTCGAAGTGTTTTTTCCCCGATGGAGGAGTAAGTTGATACTGTTCGGTAAGTTCGGTAAGTTGATACTGTATGGGGTGCTTTAAAGAAAAAACATCTTAGGTACATTATTGTATATTAAATTAAATATATGAAAAAAGAATTAGGTAGCTACTTCTTGTTCTTCCAGGCGACTGTAGAGAGCGTTTTTTATCATAAGTGGGTTTTTTTTTCCATTTCTAAAAGTGAATGCACTTTAATGCAAGTGTCAGAATTATTACACGAAGTAGTTTTATTTACATCCGCTTTTAGTTAGTCGGAGCATCGCAATTAATACTCAAACATTCTGCAACACATATTTTGAAGAGTGATGAAATAAGAGATACACTCAAAAATATTTGTGTGTAAATATTACTAATAACTGCGTCCATTCTGCGAATTTTATTCGTAGTTTTCAGTCACGAATATGATTCGTAGAATTGACGTATATTAGTACATATTACGAATATTTTATTCGTATTCGTAAAAAAACAAATGTATATTGTTCGAATACATTTATTACATTTACGAATGATCATAATATCATATAACGAAAAACAAAATTTCTCTGTCTGAGCTGGAGTTTGAACCTCAGCTTTTTAGCTTACGGGACACGCCTTCCACCAGTAGGTTACAGCCACTTTACAAAATGATACAGTTCCTTATATTCTTTAATTGATCGACAAACCGTGGGGAAAAACATTCTGTCTGCGCTGGAGTTTGAACCTCGGCTGAAATGAATGAAATTACGAAGTCATGCGTACGAGAAATTTACGAATATTATTATTTATATGTACACAGTCATTCGTACAATACGAATTATTGTATTTTTGTTTACGAATATCATATCAATATCATTAGTATATGAAATAAATATATTCGTAGATACTACATCAGGTATTAGGAAAAATTTTACGAATGAATTCAAAAAGATATCACAATACAAATACTTTGTATATTATAAGAATATATGTAGAATGTATGAATATTTTGTTTACTAATATCATTCGTAAAAATTTTACTAATAAATTTTTTGAGTGTACGTCAAAAAATTTGTCAATATCATTTAATTGCTGTAATTTCCTTGTATGCTCAAGTTAATGTAGAAGATAAATTAAATTAATTTTTTAAATATTGGCTTTATTGAGAAAAATATAAAATTAAATACAAACCAATATGGAACAAAACGTAATTTAACAAAAGCTGAAATCAAATTCATCGGTGCATATCTTCAGAAAAGTGATTTAAAATATCATCATACAGCTTCTCTTTTTTCTCTTGCACCAAATTTCTGTGAATGCTTTAAAAGCATAAAAACTCTGTTGTAAGGCTGATTTTAATGGATCGAGATATGCTATGAACAGCGACACATTCCCATATTCAAATTGTAATGTTGTTGGATGATTGGTAGGCTAATTTTAATTTTTGCGCGAAGAACTATTTAATAAACTGGACGATTTGAAGATTGATTTTTTCCTTGAACCAGAATGGCTGAGATCCACAAAAAAATATTATCGAAATAATCGAAGACAAAACCTCCTTTCGATTTTATTCCAAAAATTTTTTGTGACCAGACAGCATCATTACATCAACAAGCAGGTCGGTCATGAATGCGTGAGTTGTTTCCGCTGATCCTATGAGCCACTGACTCGAATCGTGGCTTCTACAATGCTCATACACATTTTTACGTTTTGAAAAAGGCTTTGATCCTAAAACGGCTTGAACGTTTTTAGCTGAAAAGAGGACACAGTACAAGCAAAGTACACCTTTTAATTTTTTTAGAGTATATTAACCACGGCGCATTGGTTTATGACAAAATTCAAAATTGGGTCCAATCGCGTCCTTCTTCAAATCGTAGAAATTCAATTTGAATAGCTGGTTTTCTTTCGCTAGTTATTGCAAAGTTGCTGAAAAATCGACTATCGAACTGTGAAGATCAGATTGCAATATATATACATATGTAAGAGTTACTAGTCAATTTAAATAAAAGCTTTTCATAAACTTTTTTTATAAAATAATAAATGTGTAAATATTTTACTTAAGCTTAGGAGGGGAAATGGCCCCCCTGCCCTACACTTGGTATGCCCATGCTATCATAGGTCACAATTAATAATAATCAACATTAAATAATTTTTATCGTTCGTATTTTGCTCATTAATCTTTTGTCAGACCGTTAATTATTACTTCTTAGGAAATATATTCAATTCAATTCAATTCAATTTATTCGTATAGTTAAAAATATAAGTACACTAAGAGCTATGCTCTTTTATAGTACAACATAAAGCATTAAAATGATTAACTTACTTAAATCTTATAATAATAACAACTCATTTTAAAGACAACTAACTTAATTTTAATACAATAATGACTTAATGCTCGTAAAAACTATAATAAGTTAAAAGTTAAGAATATAATGTATAAACTGAGTGAAACACAGAAATCAATAGAGAAAGTACTTAGAACAAGTGTATAAAGCTACTAAAAAGAAGAGAAAAAAGATAAAATAGATTGCCTAAAAGAACCTCTCCCACTGATTTCCCTAAGCCTTCGTGGTAGAGAATTCCACAACCTAATGGCGTTGATGAAGAACAGTTGAGAAGATATTAGCGAGTTGTGCCTCGGAACTATTAAAACATGGCTTCTTCTGGACATACAAAACTGGAGTTTCTCATATAGATATCTAGGTGTTTTCTCATGAATTAACTTATGAAGGTACATACAGTTTCTGGCGTTGAGATAAGCAGTCGAGTCACATCCAAGTATTGCATTCCGGAAACTAGACAGGTGATCAAATTTACGAAGGCCATACACATAGCGTGTGGCGTAATTAAATGCTATTTGAAGTTTTAACTGGGAGGAAGAGTCAAGTTTACTATATACCACCTCAGAGTAGGTTATCACAGGTAGATTAAGTTGTATAACCAACTTACGCCTAATACTAACTGGAATCACGCTTGCAGACATTCTTAAATTACGCAATACATAATAAACTTTTTTGACAATACTATTAACATGATCAACACATGAAAGCGAAGAATTAATATAGAAACCAAGATTTACAATTTTCGACACAACAGTTAGCTTTTTAGGACCAATCAACAAATCAGGGACATCATTAACACAAGTTTTACCTCTACAGATAGGAAGTACATATGATTTGGAGGAGTTTAGAAGAAGACCATTGCTATTTGCCCACTCATTAATGCTGTTGAGGTCCTCATTCATTCTGCAACACAAGTCATCAACCAGTCCTGTTCTTCTAGATAAATAAATTTGGACATTATCAGCATATGCATGGATAGAGGCATGACTGCAAACAGAGAATATGTCATTTAAAAATATAGAGAATAGGAGAGGGCCAAGTATAGACCCTTGTGGTACGCCACTTAAGACAGATTTATACCCTGAGGACAATTGACCAACTTGAACTTTTTGAGACCTATTACACAAATAACTGGACATAAGATTTACAGCACTATCACAGAAACCAAATAGATACTTAAGCTTACTACACAAATGTTGATGGTTTACTTTATCGAAAGCTTTTGAAAAGTCAAGCAAACACAGTAGAGTCAAATTGCCAGCATCATATTCCGGTCGTATATCGTCAATGACCTTAACAACAGCGGACGAGCACCCGTGTCCAGACCTAAAACCTGATTGAAAAGGGGATAGCAGATTTTTATCAACTAAATGATTAGTTATTTGTTGAGCCATGAGTTTCTCACAGACTTTAGCTAATGGCGATAATATTCTTATGGGCCTAAAATCGTTGACATTTATTGGCTTTTGCTTTTTTGCTACAGGAAGAACAATGGCAACTTTCCATAAGTCAGGGAACACAGACGACATAAAACAAAAATTAATTATATGCGTTAGAGGACCAATAATGTGTGGCAACAATAATTTTATAAACTTGATGGGAATGCCATCTTCAGAAATAGCATTAGATTTAATCTTCGATATGCTATTACCTACATCAAGTTCAACTACCGGAGAGAAACTAAAAGTTTGTTGCAAGGAGTGATCGAATGGGGGTGAAATATTAGAATTAGAAGAAGCATCATTATCTACAAAAAAGTTATTAAGAACTTCAGGATCTAAAGTGCAGTCAGTGTTATCTTTATTACACACTCCAAGTTTTTTTATGTTGTTCCAAAGCGTTTTTGTTGGAAGAGATAGGTCAAGTTTGGCCGAGAAATACCGAGTTTTAGCCTGTCTTGTTAAAAGAACAGCCTCATTTCTCGCTAGTCTATAGGCTTCCCAGTTATAAGAGCACGGATTTCTTCGCCATATATTTCTAAATTTGTTTCTTTTTTTTAATGCACTCAGAACATGTTGCGTAAACCAAGGACAAGACATATTTTTACCACTACAAGAACGTAAAGGGACATGTTTATCAAACAAATATTTTATTGGCTCCAATAGTGAATTAAGCTTATCATTAATGTTTGTGTGAAGCCAACAATCATTAGATGATAGCAGAGATACATCACGAAAAAGAGATGGACAGTTAATGTGCTTAAAATCGCGATACGAGAAAGTATTAGGTATAACTAAACGAGATAGATTGACATTTAAAGAACAGAAAATTAAATCGTGATCAGATATAAAATATAATTGATTAAATAGCGAAATTACGGATGGATCAGAGACAATAAAACAGTCTAGAAGACTAGGAGAGGTGTTGTTAGAAAACCGCGTTGGTATGGTATCATTGACAACTGCTAATCCTAAGGAAGATATTTTCTCACACAGTTGTTGTCTTGGTAAGTCATTAGACAGAAGGTTGATATTGAAATCACCACTTAGCAAAACAAAGTCATAATCAACAATAGAATATTCGAAAATAGAATATTCGAAAATATTGAACAATTCCATGCGTTGGCGTGTTCAATGCGAATACAGAAGATATCTATAATTTTCAGTTATGCTATCCAAATAGCCACAAATTTCTTATAAAATGAATTTTGAAATAGTTAATATTTTATCATCGTCTTAAACGTAAGTTCTGTATCATGCATTTGCATAACCATGGATGGACATGCGTTTCGCTGACGCATTTATTAGTTTGAGTCGAAAACTTTTCCATACAAAGTCTACGGTTGCTTGTCAAAATAATGCTCTTGAAGTGCATCAATCTTGTGCAGAAAATTTATTTCAAACACATCTAAGTTATGTATGCAAGTGAATTGGTAAGTTTGACGTCATGCTCAAGTCTACTCATCTGCCATTGATGCATTTCTATTTGTCATTTCGCATATGTAGGTTATACCTCTGAGTTTGACAGACAAATTTCAAGCAAAAATATTTATGCAGATAAATATTTTTCTTAAATCTAAATAAAACTCAGTGTTATTTCTGAATGTATCTTTAAGTATTGCGCAAAGCAACAATACATATTTGATTTTCAATCAACATAATGAATATTTGCATTTAATTCTCTTTTAATATTTTTAATGTGCATTTTCAGCCAACTACAATTTTGTGCGTAAACGTGCTCCATCATAATTAGTGGGAAAGAGAATCAAAGCGATGACACGGTATCCTGCAAAAAATCCTAAAAAAAAGACGCTTGCTAAAGGGGGAATTCGGTGTCAGAGTTTTAACAAAACACACTTGTTTAAAATTTTCTTTCTATTTATAAATTCCACCTACCCCCATAAACTTATCAACCCACCGATCAATTTTGATAGTTCTATCGATAGTTCTATCGAAATTGTATTGAAGATGTTGATTTATTTGGCAGTGGTCGGTTGAAGAAAAATTAAAATTGTACTATATGACTTAGTTTTAAAGGTCACTTTTCATTAATATTAATTTTTTAAAAAAGGCTAGTTTTTAGCGACCGTTTGAAATAAATAAAAAATTCAAACTTATGAAGTTTTCAAGTTTTTTTATTTATTGGTAGTTTTTTCCAACGTTTCGAAGTTTTTTTGACTCCTTTTCAGGGCATTTTTTCTCAAAATTAACATACTAACATTAACATACAATACATTTTCCATAACAAACACCGATGAACACAGAGAAAAAAAAAGTATTTTAGCAATGCAAAAACGGAGAAAATATTTAAACGACATATATAATGAAAGTGTTATTAGAATTTTTGATATATCGGTAAAATTTGCGATGCTATATTAATATATTTAAATAGATCACAATTAATTATCTAAAAGCGTTTTTGCGTTTTTGTACGCAACTTATCAAGTTGGCTACTTGATCAAATAGTGTGGAAAAGTCATGGACTTAAATATAATTTTTAGTAAAAAATTTAAATAAACATATAACAAGGAAACGCAAATGGCGTTTTTGCAAACTGAGAGGGTTGGGAAGAATTTTTCCAGCTTTTTGAGCAGTATCCAGCTTTTAGGAAGGTTAAAAGCATCGAAAATAAAAATAAATTTTAAGCTAAAAAAATTTAATAAACACAGAACTGTCAAAATTCAACTTCATGATGAGGTTGCATGCAGCGTTGTTATAAAAATGTGATACAAAATCGTCATTTTGTGATTTAAAATACGTCATTTTAAAAAAATGCGTCATTTTCAATTTTTGAAGCGAAGCTTTTTACGCCTCGTTTGAGTGAAATCAATTTGCTTGAGTGAAATCTCAAGAACTACACTTTTTTTCATACACCCTTTTCTAAGAATTATTGTTGTTTTTTTACTTGCGTCCATTACAGCAAGAGGATATAAAATTGAAAATTAAAAATATTTTTTCATAAGCGTCATCAGTGAGAATCAAACTCGCACCATTTCGATCGAGAGTTCTACACACTAACCAGTACTCCAAAACAACCCTTTGTGTTATGATATTATTCATTCAATATTAACTGAAGCTATATTGGAATAGCTGACAGGAATTTATTAAAAGGATTGTGCATTAGCTCTCCTACATGTGGATGCGTGAAGGTATGATGCAACAGACTACAAGAATGCAAAGTTGCCAGTCAAAATTCGGAAAAATTCCCACAATAATTACCTTTTTCCCACAGTAACATACATTAAATACCACCAAAATTTCCATGGTAAAGATAAAAAAAATTCCCACCGCAATTAAAAAATACCAAAAAAAAATCCCACGATCATTAAAAATTACCAAGAAAATACCACTCGTTTTAAAAATACTACCAAAAATCCCATACGCATTAAAAAATACCACAATAAATCCCATATGCATATAAAATTAAAAAAAAATTTGAAATACCACAAAGAAGTAATAATGGTATTCAATGAACGGCGTATTTGTGATGTTAATAGCGTAAGAGCGCTATATTGACTGAGGCGTATTTTGCAACAACAAAAACGTAAGGGATTTTACAAACGCAGCTTACGACAACGCGATGCAAGTAGAGCGTATAATATCAACAGTGATTTCATTCTTATTTTAAAAGATAACAGAAAACCAAAGGATTCGATAAGTAGACTTGCAAATATATTTCAATATTGTTTTGGTGCTAATTATATGTATCTTATTTTTGGCATTTTAACATAATTTTTGTAAGCTTTACGCTTGCAAAAAAATCAAAAATTCAGGATAGTATTGCCATATGTCAAAAAATGGCTACTTAGTTTTCATGATGGCAACTTGTTCTTAAAACAAATATGCAATTTAATGATTTTTTTGTTAAGAGTTAGTTTGAGAAAATACCAGGAAAACCTCGTTGTGTGTCAACTCAATCTACACCATAGTAGGGCAGCATCAGCAATGATGATGCGTTGCATTGAGGAGGATGGAATTGACATAGCAATGCTTCAGGAACCTTGGATTTTTCACAATAGAATTAAAGGTCTCTCAGAGCGAAAGGCCACGCTGTACCAACCAGTAACAGATGGCAGGCGACGGACTTGTATCTTGGTGAGACATGGTATACTAGCGGTACATATGCCACACCTATGTTCCCCGGATCTCACCGTTGTGAGAATTGGGGATGGTGCAGGTGCTTGTATGGTAGCTTCAGCGTATCTCCCCTACGACTCTCCAGACCAACCACCTTCAAAAGAGGTGGAGAATCTGGTAAAGTACTGTGAGGAAAGGATCATTGGAGTGATGATAGGATGTGATGCTAACGCGCACAATACTGCGTGGGGTAGCACCAACAACAACGACAGAGGAGAGCAATTGCTTGAGTTTGTGGAGAGGTACAATCTGTTGGTAGCAAATAGAGGAGCACAACCGACTTTCGTTGATGCGAGGCGAGCGGAAGTCATTGATGTAACTCTCATCTGCAGGAAGATTCTGAAGAGAATAAAAAATTGGAGGGTCGTGGATAGGCTAACCATGTCGGACCACAGATCTATACAGTTTGAATTCAAGTACGGAATCCGACGCCAGCGGAATAGCAGGAAGGTCAAGATTCCCAAGAATACAGATCCTGTGAAATATAAGGCGAAGTTGAGGGAAACACTGACCCAAAAAGCGATAAAAGTACCAGGGAATACGGTGGAAGTAGAAAGTCATGACAAACACCTTAGCTCGGTCATGGCCGAAGCCTACTAGGTGGCATGCCCAATACTTTCAGTAGACGATGGTGATCCAACGCCATGGTGGTGCACGGAACTCGAATCTCTGAAGAAGAAGGTTAGAAAGGCATTCAATCTGCACATGAGAGGGGGAACCCAGAAACATGGGCAAATTACAAGGCACGGAAAAGGGAACTGAAGTACCTCATACGACAACGGAAAAGGCAGTCATGGAGAGACTTCTGTTCTGGGATGGAAAATATATCAGAAGCATGTAGGCTTCAGAAAATGGTTTCAAAAGACCCATTCTCCAAAGTGGGACTGATCCGGAAAAAGGATGGAACCATGGCAGAGAACCTAGAGGAGTCCACGGAAGTTCTGATGGAGGTGCATTTTCCTGGAAGTTTTAAGTCTGATGACCCGTGGACACCCTTGAAGAAAGGAATGCACAGGGTTGACAGGCTGGAAGCCGAAAGGATGATCATTATGGACGGGGTGAGGAGTGCTATACGCTCATTTGCTCCGTACAAAACATCAGGGATGGACGGTATATTCCCTGCTATGATGCAATGGGGGAAGATCTCATTGCACCTAGGCTGTGGGGTATATTCGTTACTTGCCTAGCGACTGGATATGTTCCGAGAGTCTGGAGAGAGGCGAAAGTTGTCTTTCTTCCGAAGCCCGGAAAAAAGATTATGCGGAGGCGAAGTCATTCAGACCGATCAGCCTAACATCTTTTCTCTTGAAAACGATGGAAAGAGTGATGGTTGACTGTCTTGAGAGCACCTCGCTGATGGAAAATCCTCTGAGTAGATGCCAACATGCATATAGAGCAGGTAGGTCTACGGAGAGTGCTCTTCACGAATTGGTAAGAGTGACTGAAAAGGAGGTATTTTCAGGAGGCATTGCGATGGCCACATTTATGGACATCGAGGGTGCTTTCGACAAAATATACTTTGGAAGGCTGCGGCAAGCCCTGACAAAACGCAATGTAAGCCCAATGATAGCAAATTGGGTGGACAATATGCTCAAACACAGGGCTGTCAACATGCAGAATGGTAGAGTAAAGACTAGAGGTAGAGTAAGTAGAGGATGTCCCCAGGGCGGGGTGTTATCGCCAACCCTGTGGAACATAACTGTGGACTCACTACTGGTTAGACTGGGTGAATCGGGCATACACACGATAGGGTATGCAGATGACATTGCGTTGGTGGTCCGCGGCAAGTTCATTGACAACATCTCTGACATCATGAAAGGAGCACTCCGAATGGTGGAGGAGTGGTGTCGAGAACAAGGCCTTACCGTAAACTCAGGCAAGTCAGACAATATTCTCTTTACTAGAAAGAGGGTAGGCCTGAGGACAGAACCACTCAGACTTTTTGGAGCTGAAATCAACATGTCCACGAAAGTTAAATATCAAGGGGTAACCCTTGATAGCAAACTGAACTGGAAGGAGCATGTAGAAGATAGGATTCAAAGAGCCAAGAGGGTTCTGTTCCAGTGCAGACGCGTTTGTGGTCTCAAATGGGGGCTAAACCCAGAGGCTATGAAATGGGTTTGCACTATGATGGTTAGACCTGTCATCACACTCTAAAAAGTTTTTGTTGAATTTTACTACAATACTTGTAGGCAACAGTTTTGCGGCTGTTGCTACAGTAAATTTACACACCTTTATTTAATTGAACATATTGTTTACTATTGACTTGTAGTGAAATTCAACAAAAAGTGTTTAAATTTGTGTTAAATATGTAGCAATATTAATGGAAAAATATTGATATTGCAGCAAAATCAAACATCAATTGCTATTATTTATGTAGTACCATAACAAAATTACTACTCTCATGCTAGTAAAATTTAACAACTTGAATTTATTTTTACTACAATTGATGTAATCAATTAAATTTATATTGATATTATAGTAAATGCAACATTGTTAGTTTTGACATTCTTGTTTTAAAACACAATTTAATATTTCTTAAAACTTTACACTTGACGGTACGTGCAGAAATGAATTTAATTTATCTTTATTGCTTATTCCTTCATTAAATTGGCACTATAAACAGCAAAATGAGGAGTAAACACTTGCATAAAGAAATTCCTGCCTATGCGATGCAAAAGAGAAAAACAAATGATACACAGCTATTTTTTCTAGATTTTTATTGAATTATTAACATATTGCTCACATATACCTATTGTGTTGTGTTGTACAACACAAGGTACTGCAACATAGTAAATTTTTTAATAAAAATCGAGTTATTACTACACTTTTTCAATTAAAAACCATATAACTCTTACATTATGATATCCGTACACGTTGACAAACAGAGTTGACTGAACATCTGTTGAAAATATTGTATTGTATATGTTGAATATTCAACATCTGTTTCATTAGTTCAATTTATGTATGAATATAAGGCATTGCAGTTGATATTGCAACAAAATTTAACATTTATTGCTTAATTTTGCTAGGAATAGTGTTTAATGGTAAATATTCAAAGATCAATATAAAATTTATAATAAAATTACACAACAGTTGGAATTTATACAAAAAATTACTATAGTAATAATAGTAAATTTACATTTATTTTTTAGAGTGCACGTATGCTTCGGTGATTTGGTGGACAAAAGTCAGCCAGAAAACCATTAAGAAGAGACTGGACAGAGTCCAACGGCTGGCGTGTTTTGGAATAACAGGTGCAATACGCACCACTCCAACAAGCGCAATGGAAGTTCTGTTAGGTATGCTGCCGTTGGATTTAGAAATAAAGAAAACAGCGGCGCTGTCAGCCCTCAGGATGTTGCGAAATGCTACGTGGCATGGGGCAACGGCCCTGCATGGTCTTATTCGCATCCTTGATTTTGTACAGAGAGATGTCAGGGAGGCGCTTATGCCTATGGACGGAAGGCAGAGAGTAAAAATAACAGAAAAATGTTATAAAACTCTTATAACGGATGGAGCCGTTTGTGAAGAAATCGCTGGTAGCGATATCAGTTTATTCACAGACGGCTCTCTGATGAATGGCCGGGCCGGGGCAGGCGTGTACTCAAAAGAGTTAAGCCTATCCTGTGTACTGAGGTTGGGGAGGTTTGTGTCTGTATACCAGGCAGAAATGCTTGGCGTAGTGCATGCGCTGGACCACCTGATAGATGGCCGGATCAGTGGCAAGAAAATTGTCATCGCTCTCGACAATCAGTCTGTGATTAGGTGTATGCAACGGACAGATATCACTTCCAGGTTGGCCATAGAATGTCTTACAAAACTCAATAGGTGCGCCCAGACGAATGAGCTCACACTTATGTGGGTGAGAGGACACTCTGGCATAGAACAGAATGAAGAAGCTGATTCTTTAGCAAGAGCAGGATCAGCAGAAGAATTCTGTGGACCAGAACCACGTATCGCCATAGGCGAAAATACGGTGGCAGGCCTTATTAAACAATGGACGGATTCGGAACACAGTACAAGGTGGGAAGAAGCTGTTAATTGCAGGCAATCAGAGGCGGCCGTGAAGTGGTCTCGTAGTGAGGCAGCAAAAGTTATCCGATACAATCGAAGGAATTTAAGCTGGCTTACTGCACTGGTCACAGGACACGGTCCCTTCATGTACTATCTCGGGAAGATGACTCTGACCGAGGACGATGCGTGTAGGTTATGCCTAGAGGAGCCGGAAACAGCAGCACACATTCTGTGCCAGTGTCCGGCGCTGGCAAGCATAAGATTGACCACTCTGGGACGCCCATTTATTGGCGAAGCCGAGATTGGTCAACTAACCTATAAGGATATGCTTGAGGTGACAAAGGATGCTTACGCAAGGAGCATGCTCACGTACGAGTACTCCGAGCAGTAGTACCCTTTGTCCAATGGGGGACGAAAAGGGACCCACTGTGGTCTGTTTCGGCAAATCCTCAACTTATTATATGTATATATAGTTTGAGAAAATGTGCAGCGTAAACTTATAGCTTAATGCTCCTGTATATATAAGTCGTTCATTGATTGCAATTAATACATTTTTGCTTAATAAAAGAGAAAAATACATTTTTAAGAAGAAAATTCCCGAATTTCCATGCAATTAAAAATACCATGCTGAATTCCCACGACAATTAAAAATATCACGCTGGATTAAAAAATACCATGGGAATTAAAAAAAAAAAAAACCAAGACCAGTTAAAAATTGCCACAAATAGAATTTTTCCCACATTACTGGCAACCTTGCAAGAATGTATTAAAAGGATTGTGCATTAGCTATCCTGCATATTCTATTGTGAATGCGTGAAGCTATGATGCAGCAGATCAGAATAATCAATCAAAAGCGTTGTGCATTAGCTATCCAAACAATAAAAGTAGTAAGGTTCCATTGAAAGGGTTGAAAATTATCACAAAATGTCAATTGTTTTGATTGTAGATTTGAATTGCGCACTCAGACATGAATGTTCATAGGCACTTAAGACAAATCCGGTGAACTAGAGCTCAAAAATTTAAGGTATTTTTAGGATTTTTTAAAAAGTTAAAATATTGAACCACAAAAAAAATCATTTCTTTTATTTAAATAATTGTTGATCTTGCACAAAGTGGTGCTCAAGAAGACGCTTTTAAGGAAAAGGGGTATGGGCGGTATTGCAAATTTTGACTTTTCTATTTATCTGAAAAATAAAAACCAAGAATATTCTTAATCACTACGAGTGCAGCTATGGCTGGCACTAGAAAAAATATTTAAAATTGACAGAATGACGCACTTTGGAAAATTAAGTACTTAAAACAGCTTGTTTTCTACCGGTTATTGAGTGTTAAATATACGATGTTCTTGAAAAAACAATTTGATTCTAGTTCCAGCGATAGCCACTGATTTTATGAATAGCATATTTGAATTTCAGATGATTAGTTCAGCTAATTAGTTTTTTTTTTTTTTCTACAACACCATGCCGAAAAAAGTAGTTTCGGGATAAATGAGTTTAAAGAAAATTAATGTAGACGAAACACTGTGGCTCGACACCTTCTAAAATGGCTGTATAAGTGAAAAAAACGCCAGAAAGACTATACTTCAGAAATTTAAAAAAAATTCAATTTCATAAAAACTCTAGGCCTTAAACAATGCCGTTTTAATAAATATAATTTGCGAATGATAAGCGATTCAAATATTTGCACAACACGATTAGGACAACTATTGATGTAATATTTGCTAGAAATATAGATGACATTACATCTATGTAATATACTTTTAATATTTTAGATATTTAAAACCAATAATATCATTAACATTTACAAAAAAAGTTCAAAATTAATAGGGGTATTCACACTAACTTGGCTAGTTGGGTAGATTGGCAAATGCCGTACATTTTGTTTTGTAAAGTGCCATTCTACCCAAGTACCCATCAACAAATCTCCTCTAGCTGACTCCCTGATTTGTTTGGGTAGATTCTTTTCTAGCCAAATTGAGTACTTTTTCCATGTGTTACCACGTATTGCAAAAATAGGCAATAATTGACCGCCCACAAGTTAATAAAAACTCTTTATTTCAGACAAATTCGTTTATATTGGACTAAAAATTTTTAATCTATTTCGTATGGCTACTATTGACAATTCAACAAAAAATGGGTGCGGTCGAACTATGATATAACTACGCCTACTTTTCAAAAAATTAAGATTCCTGAGTTATGCATGGTTTTATAATGAAGCTTAGTTGATATTTGCTATAATGTCCACCAAGTGGTGGACACTAGATATATAAATTTTACCACGCCTACTTTTACCGCCCTTCTATATATATAAAATCAATCGTGCGATGTCTCTTAAGATTTCAGGAACGGTAACACCTAAGGCAACCAAATTTGTAATATCTGTTAATATCTCGGTTAATAAAAAAGCCACACCCCCTTTTACCGCCCACAAATCAATAAAAGTGCCATATTTCAGACGGTTTTTAAACAAAAATTTGGTCATTTAGTTTGTATGGTTACCGTCTAAAACTGTATTAAAAATGGGTGTCCACGCCCTTTTATTTAAGACAATTTTGGTTGCATAAGACTTAAATTTGGTAATTTAGTTTGTATGGTTACATTCGGGAACAGTACTAAAAATGGGAATGGTTGCTCTATAGCAACGTCCACTTTTTCACAAATCATTAAAATTGACTGCTGGGCTGATTGCGTTGAAAATTTGACAGTCGATTTTTTTCGCCTACGAGATAGTTTAGGAAAATATTGCCAAACCCCTTTTTACCGCCTACAAATCAATAAAAATGCAATACTTTAGATGGTTTTGGTCGTATTAGACTAAAATTTGATAAATTAGTGCAAATAGTTACTTTCGGAAACTGAACTAAAAACAGGTCGCACTACAGTTATGCCTGTTCAGATATACAAAAAATTAAATTTTTTTTTTCGATTGGCATGAAACTTCTTATATGGCAGTAAGCTGGTCTGTGAGAGGACAACGTTTTCCCCTTGATTACTAGCAAATGATAAGGGGTCGTCCATAAACTACGTTACCAATTTAGGGGGGGGGGGGAGGGGTTTTGAAATGCATTACGATAAGTAACGGTAGGGTGTTTAGATATTGTAACGTTACCAAAAATTAAAAAAATCGACGAAAAATCCTCTAATTAACAGCACAATCATTTCAAAAATTTTTAACCTTACATGTTTATGTTTGGTCGTCTAAATTGATGGTTAACTTTTGTTTCAACGATTTCTTCCACCGCCTTTTCCCTCGACACAGGAACCTTTTGGTATTCCTTCACCATCTCAGCACAAGTCTGAAAAATTTGGGTATTTGCTTTTGCGACAGGCTTTGACGTTAAGGCCTGCATGTTCTTGATCAAAGGAGATACCGTATGACATGTACTGTCCTTCTCAGAAAGAAGAAATCGGTTCAAGGTCGTGTCCTACCTGCGACTTGTATTTCGTTTTTAAAACTTCTATGAATTGTCATAAGTTTGTATTTTATCGTTTATAATAAATCGGAATAAAACATACTATTTAAATAAATCAATTTTCAGAAAGCATTTACACAAAAACACAGAACTTGGTGCAGCTCGGGTGCAGCCTTTAAGGGTACTCTGTCAAAGACCAGGTGAATTTCTCTGTGTTAGAAATGAGGATTCACCTGAATGGGTCGACATAGAATCCGATGAAAAATTCTATTTTGAAGAATCCTCAACAAAGCTACCAGCTTCTTCTATCCCAGTGATTGAGAGAGCATCGAATCTTGGATCGCAGATGGAATAGCTTTTACAGTCACTAGATGAGTGACAGCTTAATAAGCCGGGGAGATCAAACAAACATGCAGCACTGCCTAAAACTATTCCACAAAGTACTCAATTGCAATTTATGGTGTTCGCATTAACCAAAAGTACTCAATCTACCCATACCCAAGTCAGTGTGAATACCCCTAATGTAAAATAATAATGTAAGGTAATAAAATTTACTTGTGGGAATAGTATGTTTTTTAGTTAACATTATGGTATTTAAAATTTTTTAATTTAATAATTTTTTATTACAAAAACCATTAAATTATCAAACTTATTAAACTGCGAAAAAGCTTCGCTTCTTACGTGTGTCCAGCGACTCATCTGTTTTTTTTTTAAGTTGTTTATTACTTATATAAAATAAACAAAACATTTTTAAAAACAAATTTAATTTTATCATACAGCGTAATTAACTAGTTTATTTGAACACTGTGTTATATATAAAAATTTCATCAAAAAACAGGTACCTATATTTTTTTCGACAAAATAACTAAACTAATCAGCAAAAACTAATTGGTTTAACTTAAGTACAACTTAAATTTAGTTGTGAAACCAGGCCTAAGAATCTTAGATCCTAATCATACATATATTTTTTAATATGATGTTATTTTGGGAAATGCCAAATTTGAATCTGTTTTTTTTAATATCATGCATATTTTATTTCGACTTTTTAAACAAATTTGTAAAATTAAATTTTTTTAATTCTCGGAATTCATTATCACTATTTTGTGGATCATCCTTAGAAACTATATTTAGAAAAAGCTATAGTAAATTTTGAAATCGTTAAACTTCATGCTTTAAAAAGTGTTGTGGGTCTAATGCAACTAAGTTTTTTAAAACTGGATTTTTAAAATTGAAACTTTTTTATTTGATTACATAGTTCAATGTTAATTTTAACACAGTTGTTTACAAAGCATCAGTTTGAAAAAAACTGCGAATTAAGTTATTGTCTGACTTAAATGCCTTAGCAAATTTCGTCTCTTTTAAGATTTGTTGAATTTTCAAACTTAATGCCATTAATTTCTTTATCAATTAATATTTCATGTTTTATAAAATTATCTGCTGTACAAACAATGTATTTGCAAGCTTTCGCTTTAGAACAGTTTATTAATCTTAAGTACAATAGGCAAAATGTACTTAAAAAAACTTTAGTAAAGTTCGTTAATGTTGTTTAAATTCTTATAAATGCATTTCGCACTTTTTATGTTATCCACAATGTTTACCACAAAAGCAAAATATATTTTTAAAGGAATAAGAAGCTCAAGAACGCGACGCACAACCGCTTTCAAAGAAAGCCATCTAGTTTGCCACTGATGAAGCATATTTTTTGGTTTATACTCCAACAATTTAAAAAATTTTATCAAGTGTTCGTTTCTTTTAGGGCTGTTAGAAATACATACTTGTAAATATCTATTACCAATGACTCAACCGAAGGAGGTAACTTGAAGCAGGTATATGACAAACATAATGCAATAGAATGACAAATTTATTTTAAAATTAACAAATTAGGAACATCTTTTTTAAAAAGTTGCGCCACAGAATGAAGTTGACCCGTCATATTATTTGCGCCATCAACCGCGAAGGCTTTCAACTGCTTTCATAATCAATTTCACTTTTACATAATTTTTATTGTAAGCTATTTAGATCAAGTTAGTTTTGAAGAACCCTGCAAGACACTCCTAACCGAAACTTTAACACATTCACAAAAAAATTTTTGTATTCACTAACACATATGCATGGTATCTTGTTATTAAAATGGCGGTACAAAATACTATTAGTTATTAAACCTATTATTTAACAGGCAGCAATTCAGTTGTACATCCCTGTTTTCTCTTATTGGTGTGGTAGACAGAGACAAATGATTTTCGTTGTGTTCTACTTGTTTTTTCTTGTTCTTTCTTATGAGAAAAATAAATTTGATGTATACAAAATTTAGAAAATTTTCAAACGAACGATTTATATCGCGTAACAGCACGTAAGTACTTTTAATTGTGAAATATATTTAATAAAATATTATATTTTGTAAAAATAATTATATTTTAACACTTTTCTAGTTAAATAGACGAAGCTGGTGGTCGTCAACTACAGGTGATAGCTGCTGTTTCGAGTGCTACTGGAATACCATTGAACGCAGCTCTACAACCGCAGACTCAAGCTACACCAGCAGTCACCTCTACGCACAGTACTTTGAGCCCATACAAAAGTGAGGAATAAATACAAGGAGTTGTTCGATCTTTACGAAATTTGGCATGTTTATTATTTTTTGGCTGCTGATTTCAAAAATTGAATCAGATTTTATGAACATCAAGTATTTACGCCAAAAATGAGGTTTAAAAATTAAAAAAACTGAAATTTCCTATTTTCAATTAAATATTAAAATTATAAAAACTTTTTTAAACAAAAATAAAAATATATTTTTGAAAACTTTGAAAAAGGTCTTAACTTGTTAAAACTGAAAATTTTATGGCAATATCTTTTTTTTAAAAAAAGATATGCTTATAGTTTGACATGCACTTTTTACACGAAAATGTTACTTTTCATGTAAAAAAATATGTTTTTGCAAAAAAAAAATATTTTTTGTAATTCTAAATTCACTTTGTATTATTAAATTAAATATTTTTTGTTTAATTGATTAAAAGAATAAAAATTAAAAACAAAATAAAAAAATTTATGCCAAAAAATAGGTATTTAAGTAATTATAATAAAGTATAATTTTTGTTTGTATCGGCTGTGACCTGAACTGCCATCCATACCCCATTTGCAAATAAGAGTCATTTTATCTGTTGCATCTTTACAGAGCTCTAATATACTTTTAGCTGTAAACCGCAAAAGTGGTTGTAAGCGAACTTCTGCAGTACTTTCCGAATCTTCAATAGATGGTACTAGTCGTTTCTTAAAATTTTGTATCGCATACAAACTCGGAAATAAATTTTTATGATAGACGTTGACAGTGTTGCGCAGAATATTATATTTTTCTTCCGAGAGATCCAAATCTAAGTACAGTGACAAAGCCATTTGTACTGATAGACAATTTTGACTGTTAATATTCGAACCATGATTATTTTTTCTTGAAGCAAGTTCTGATGCATATTGTAATTCGTCTTCAGAATAATCAGATAATAAGTGAGCCACTTTCCTTTTTTTCATTTGTTCTGATAACAAATGGAACTCCTTTTCAGGCCTTCCGCGACTTGTACTTGCGTACATTATTTGGATCAGAAATATCAATTGCTTCGGCACTTAACCAATTGGAATACTTTTAATAAGCTTGCTTTTACTATATCTGCACTGCTTCCACTTCGTTTCCAATTGCAATATAAAAAACTTAATATTTTCATCAATTATTTCTTCACTGTATGGGATTTTACAAATTTTATCTTTAACAAATGACTTCAAAAACAAATATCTATTGCGTGGACCGGCAGAAATCCAACAATTAAATAAATCGTTATTAGTAATAATTATTGGCATTTTAAATTAAAAATCTTTGTAATGTTTTCGCTGAGAAAAATACGGTAAAAACAAATATGTTGGCATTAGTAAGCATGAGAATGCCCTACATTTTAACATAAATAATCATTATTTATTTTTTACCTGTATATAATAGCAGCATTTTAAAAAACAATTACAAAAGAATTCATACTCCAATTACTTTTACTTTTACTTTTACTTTTACAACTTTTACAATAGATTTTCATACTCCAATTACTTTTACAAACATAATAAGTTAAAACCACTATTTAAAGAACCTCTTAAAAAAACAATTTTCTGCAAACTGATACGTCTTACTTCTGAGCGTAGAGTACAATTCATACAGATTACTTTAAAAATGATCTAAGTCTTAATTTTTTTAAAAGTGAACATTTAATGATTTAATAGAAATAAACATACTAGTTTTTTACCTAATGAAAACGATTATTAAAAGAAATGGACTTCATTTGGACGTCATTTTTGAAATTAGTCACCAATAAATATGTTTGTTTACATTTCAAAGGAGTAAACTCCTCACTACATGCTACGTTTATTAGAGGAAAATATGATTTTTTGACCATTTTTCAAAATACGATAACTCTAAAAAACGGATAAAAAAGTTTAATATGTTTTAGAATTTTGAAAGAAAAATACATAAATAACAATATATTTGAAAATAAAAGAGATGTTTTTCGTTGTTTTTTTTTTTAATTTGCTCTCAAATATTGGAAATTTTTGGAAAATATTTACAAAAAAATTTATTTTTTGGCGTATTTTAATTTTTTTACTTTCAGCTAAATTTTAAACATATTAAAATTTATGTATGTATACAGTATTTATCTTGAAGAAAAATCAAAAATAAAAAGAATTGGGCCAAAATTGCAATTTTGGCAATTTTTTCTTTGTAAGATGTGCTAATTACTAATTTCCATTATTTAAAAGAAAATATGATTTTTAGACTATTCTTCAAAACGTGATAACTCCGAAGGGCGGACGCAGGCGGATATCAAATTTTAGAATTTGAAAGATAAATATGTATATTAAAATATATTAAAAAATTAAGGAGATGTTTTTTGATGATTTTTTTTTATTTTTCTCTCAAAAATTGCAAATTTTTGAAAAATATTTAAAAAAAAATTTTATTTTTGGACAATTTTCATATTTTTAGTTTTAGCTTAATTTAAAATATATTAAAATTGATTTATTTTAACAATATTAGTCTTGAAATAAAATTAAAAAACAAAAGAATCGGGCAAAAATTGCGTTTACAGCAATTTTTTCTTTGAAGGATGTCCAAAATCAAATATTTCACAACAATCAAAATGTATAAAAATGGTTGACTTTAAGGAGCTGTAGAGTCTACAAAAATTGTTCAATTGGCAAAAAAATTTGGATTCTTCTTAGTGGAAGTATTTCCAAAAAACGGTATCAATATTGTTAGGATCTGCCTTAACAAAAATCTTGATTTATTCCTATGAGACAAAGTACTGTGCTACGGCTCAATAAAATGGAAATATTACTACCTTGCTTTTCGTTCTGCTAACTTTGGCATTCAGCAGCAAACTTTGGTGCAACAAAATACGTCGCCAACAAGTGTCTGACCACCGTGGCCATAGCCAATCCGTTAGTTCTCACCCAACACGCAGGAGCTCCTAGCATGCCTATCACGAATACTTTTGCTGCTATTACACACATTGTTTCCAAGTGGATTTGTTAATGGAGCTACGTAGCAATTTTCAATATGCAATTTTCAATAAAAATTCAAAAAATAAATGTGTTCATATAGTTACAAAATAATAGGGAATTAACCAATCATTCAAATGGTAGATATAACTGGTGTACTTGGTATAACAAATAGTTAATTACTTATTCATTTCACTGGTAGCAGCGACTGGTAGTTTTGCCATATATATGTATAAGTTATTTAACCCACTATTTAACTAATTGCCTTAACTGGCAAGTTTGACATATTTTCAGTTATTTAACTTATTATATAACTGATTGGAATAACAAGCACATAAAATGTGTAAGCGAGATGACTATGCAATTTAAACTTCTAAAAAAGTATGTGCAAGAAAAGGATACAAAATCACACGTACACAAATGTTTTGGTAAGATTTTTCACATGGCCCTTAAGAGACTGATAGAAAATACTGACCGAAACTTCCGTATTGCTTTTCTTTATATAACCAGTAATATAACCGGTTGTGTTCTTGCAGGGAAGGCAACAACAACAAATTCTGTATAGAGTTAATCACACAGCAGGCGAAACAGACTGTTTCGGAAGGAGCTAAACTTCCATCTTCAGTAGTCTAGAGTAATTAAGATGTGACCAACCCACTGTTTTAGTCTTATGTGATTTGGCACTCGTTTTGAATTAATTCCTGTTTTGAGATCGCACGAATTTATTTCTCATCGACCATTTCTCATATGACGTTAAAGCAGTGAAGTTATTTTTTTATCGTTATTTTTTGGTCTGAGCTCTACCAAGGTTGAGTGTATCATCATATATCAATGAACTATGAATGAAATTTTAAAGACGGGTTCGCATTCTACCTTTAAAACTATTTAATACAAGGGGGGAAAAAATGCGTTTATAAAATACGTTAAATATGCCTCACAATACTTCAATCGTCATTTGAGCCTTAAAATACGTCAAAATGACGTATTAAACGTGAATACAACAACGCTGGTTGCATGCAAAGTCGTTCTATTCGATTAGATTGTGTGAGTATAAACTCAGTCCGCAATTCATTTGTTCGGTAAGTTGAGAGTGTATTGAAAGTGAAAGTGCTTTAGAGAAAAAAATTTATTTTGTACATTATTATATATTAAATGAAATAAATGCAAAAAAGAATTAGGTAGCTACTTCTTGTTCGTCCAGGCGACTGCAGAGAGCGTTTTTTTATCATATGTGTTTTTCTTCCATTTCTAAAAAATAATGCCCTTAATGCAAATGTCAGAATCATTTCACAAAATAGTTTTATTTACATCCGCTTTTAGTTAGTCGGAGCATCGCAATTAATACACAAACATTCTGCAATACACGCAGAGAAAAAACATGGTTGAGACATGATTACTACAATAATAATTTTTTTACTGAAATTATTGTACTATTCCTGCAAACATAAATTTTTGCCTTAATAAAGTCATTATTTACTAATTGTGGTACCAAAAATAACATTATGGTTCAAATCATACTATCGTCAACATATTACAATTGGCTCAACTATTAGTTGCAGCAAAAATGTTGTGGTTCTCTCAATCATGATAAATGTGAATATCATGATAGAGACAAACATACTAGAATTTTGAATGTTTGTCTGAACTACTTTGGGTAAACGAAGCAGCACATAGTCAAAAATCGAAAGAACTTATTGTGCCTGAACAGTTTGCAGGAAACCTTTCACAAGAGACAATAAGTATTATCGATTCCTCGTTATATGCCGTTTCGTTTGTCAACTCTTCAATTACTATGTTTTGTTATAAATCGCCTTATCCTAAAAACTGCATGCAGAAAATTACATTTTCGACTTTGATTGCAGCAAACATATTTCTATTTACCGTAAATGTTGCTATTTAACGTAACAATGCATTCAATGTACCATATTTATGAATGACTTTAGTCAGGCGACCGGTAGTAGCAGCTCTGGTCTACTGGTAGTCTGCGTGGCTCGGACAGAAAGTTTTTCAAAAAGTTTATCCAATTGAATTAATATTTCTGTTCGGCAGCAGACAATGGCAAACCTCTAGGGACATCTTAATTAATAGTTGTGGAAATTGGTGTGCATTAAAATAAAATAAACAATTATTGTTTCAACAATATTCTGGTTCCTAAAAAGAAATTCATAATAAAATTGTTGAAATCATTTCATTTTCGTCCTTATAAGAGAATAATGGTTGTTTCAATAATATTTTGGTTCCTACGAAAAAATTCCTTTTCTAAATATAGTTGTTGTAATAATTTTACCATGATCATAAAAACCATTATATGTTTAAGAACATGGTATCAACAATCATAATCCGAATCATACTATGATTCTCTTAAAACATTGTTGTTGCAACTATGTTTTTTCTCTGCGTGTACATAGATTGAAGAGTGATGAAAGCAGAGATGCGTCAAAAAATGTGTCAATATTATTTAGCTGCTGTAAGTTCAGTGTATGCACAAGTTTAATGCAAACTGGCAATATATTTAAATCATTGGTGCAACTTATTTAATAAATCAAGAAAAAAAAATTAAGATAAGTGTATGGTTTTTAATGTTTTTATATTTATTGCGTTTATTTCTTACGAAAACCTTTATTCTATCTCTAAAATTTTTTTATCGATTATAAATTATTGAAAACCAATTTTTAAATTTAAAAATTAATTAAGTGTTTTAGACAAAATATTTCTTTTGAAAAAGTTGTTAAAAAGTTGTTGAAAAGTTAAGCATTTAACTCTTCAAGCTGGAGATAAAAATGCTGGCGAGATTGCTTAACCCCAGAAATATTTAACTCGTGAAAATGGGTGAGTAAAGATTTTTAATTCACTCTCATCACTCTCATTTTAATATTTTTTATTTACTTGGTGTCAAAATATTGAAAATACAGATTTTTAAACATAGGGAAACAGTATTGGGGGTTACTGATTTCGAATCTGGTTTCAGAATTTTAAAATTCAAGATGTTGGATAAGGTTGCCACCCTAATTTTTTATTTTTACGAATTCGGGGTTGGCGCGAACAAAAGGATAAAGATGGGTCGCTGAATCCGAATCCGTTGTCAGAATTTCAAAATTCGAAAATTTTTCTACACATAGGAATGCCACCTAAAAATGTTTTATTTTAAGAATTTTAAACTACAGAATTGGGAACAGTATTGGGGGTTACAGATTTCGAATCTGAACTTAAAATTTTTAAATTCAAGATGGTGGATAGGATTGCCACCTTAATTTTTTAAGTTTTAACCTATTCGGGGCTGCCAAAAAAATGGTATACCAAAAATGGGTCGCTGAATCCGAATCCGTGGCCAGAATTTCAAAATGATAAAGTTTTGAAATAATAGGGCTGCCACCTAATAAATGTATTTTTTAGAATTTTGAACATCATTTAACAGTGTTAGGGAGTCACTGATTTCGAACCTGAAGTCAGAAGTTTAAAATTCAAGATAGTGAATAGGGTTGCCACCTTAATTTTTTATTTTTATGAATTCAGGGCTGGTGCGAACTAAAAGGTAATAATGGGTCGCTGAATCCGAATCCGTGGTCAGAATTTCAAAATGATAAAATTTTATAATAATAGGGCTGCCACCTAATAATATGTAATATCAAAAGTAAAAGCAACCCTATCATTTTAAAACTTTATAATTTTGAAATTCTGACCATGGATTCGTATTCAGCGACAAATTTTTGGTGTACCATTTTTTTCCAGCCCCGAATTCATAAAAATACAAAAAATTAAGGTGGTAACCCTATCCTCAATTTTTAATTTTAAAATTCTGACTTCAGATTCAAAATCAGTGACTCCCTAACACTGTTAAATAATGTTTAAATTCTTAAAAATACATATTATTAGGTGGCAGCCCTATTATTTCAAAACTTTATAATTTTGAAATTCTGTCTATGGATTCGTATTCAGCGACCCATTTTTGGTGTAGCATTTTTTTTGCCAGCCACGAATTCATAAAAATTTTAAAATTAAGGTGGCAACCCTATATACCATCCTGACTTTTAAAATTCTGACTTCAGATTCGAAATCAGCGACCCCCAATACTCTTTCCTCATGCTTAAAATTCTTAAAATAAAACATTTTTAGGTGGCAGAACTATGTGTAGAAAAATTTTCGAGTTTTGAAATTCTGACAACGGATTTGGAATCAGAGACCCAATTTTACCTCCCAGAGTTGAATTCGCATAAATAAACAAGAAATTAGGTGGCAACTAATCGCCATCTTGAATTCTAAAATTCTGACACTAGATTCGAAAAAAGTAACCCCCAATACTGTTTATTCATGTTTCAAATTTTTAAAAAAATGTTTAGTTGGCAGCCCTATGTAGAAAAATATTAGAATTTTGAAATTCTGACATCAGATGCAAAATCAGCGATCTATTTTTACCTAGTGTTCACTTCAACCCCCAAATTCGCAAAAATAAACCAAAAATCCCCACACATTTTTTATTGAATGAGCAACACTCCAACATTCTAATGGAAATCGATATAAACTGAGAGCGAATTTATGCTCTAAGCATAAAGCCGGGATAAAATGTGAACAAAACCACTTTTTTATCTCCTGATTTATACGCTTGGTATAAAATTAACCTAGAGATAGTTATCCCCGAATTAAATCATATTTATGCCCTTTGTGAACAAAATGGCCCTTAAAGATTTTTTTTTATATATATTCTAAATCTATAGTAATAAAACTCATTTTCTGTTTGTTAGTTTGCCTTTAAACAAATCTAAACGGCTCAACGGATTTCACTCAAACTAGGTACACATATTAAGTTTATCCCAACTTAAGATGTTACATACTTTGTTTTTGCCGCGCCCCCTCTGAAATCTTTCAACTAACGGTATTTTTGTTATTATAAAACTTCTTACCATCGAAGATTTTTGTGTATTTAATTTTAAAAATTTTTTGTTATTTTGACATCAGAAACACTCACATATCTTCAAAATTGGAGAAATTTTCAGTACAACGACTTTTTCATAAAACATCGTTACCTAAGATGAGAAAAAAACGACATGAAAATCAAAGTTTGGTCTTTCGATGCAAATATCTCCGCTGTCTATTAATATATTTCATTGAAATTTTTTTTGTTCAAAAGTTCAATAAAATCACACACAAACAGGTTAAATTGTACCGTTAAGTCAGTATATATATGTTTTATTGTTATGTCAAAAAAGGTCAAAAATATTGACTTTTTACTCAAAAAATGTCTCAAAAATTGTTGTTGTTGTAAAAATGAAATCAATTAAAAATTGCACATCTGGCTATCTTTCATATGACATAGCATTTATTTGCAAAAATTCTTCCAGCTAAGCGCAAAAATTATTTTACTTTTTTTGTCATCAAAACAACAAGCGAAATGTATTTTTTCCAAAATGTTGTTTTTATATTTTTTACAAAAAAGTCAAGTCCCAAAAATAATTTGTGCTAAAAACCTATTTTTTCATACCAGACTATTAACATAACTATAACTGATGTTTGTTTTAAAATTCTTTATATAATTTGAACGTCCCCATTTTTCTCTGTTACGAACATTTTGGTTTATATAAAATCTTCCTTACAGTAATCTACTTACTTTTTGCTTTCTCTCAAAAATTAAAAGAAAAGCTTAAGTTAAACGTATCTGAAAGAACGATTCAAAGAAAGCTATGATCAATGGGTTTCAAAAACTTTGCTGAAAAAAAAGACGTCTGATATCAAAGACAAACAGAAAAAATGACTTGCGTTTGCAAACAAATATTTTGACAAGCCAATTTCATTCGGAGACACCATAATTTGGTCTGATGAATCTAAGTTCGATTTAAAAAATGCGAAGAAACGAAAACGTGTGTGGTTTTAAGCAGTCAGATCACCTCAATCTTTATTCAGCATATCGTAAAACATCGTAATCGTAATTTCGACTTTTTCAAAATAACAGTTGCTGCAATCGTAATCTAAGTTGGTTCGATGAACGATTTGGCGCAGTTCTACTTTAAAATGTTTTGATATTGGGATTAAAATAATCGTAATTCTTACCGCAATCAATTACACATGTAATGCTTATCGCCCAGCCCTGTTTATGGTACAACATATGTTTAGAGTGAAAGTCTTGAAAACTTGAGTTTTTTTTTCAAAAATTGTTACTCTTACTTCTTTGATTAAATACCATGAAAAACCAACCCATACAAAACGATTCTCCAACTATCGGGCTCTTGAGAGAGTTCTAAAGTTCATCAATCGACACGAAACTTGCTAGATTTTAGTTTTATACCAAATCAAATATTTTTAGATTATGCCGTCAATAATTCGAGCTTACTTTTTTTGATTTATCAGGGGCAGAAAATAATTGCTATTCTAGATTTCACAGCAGAAAAAGTTTGGCAATTTCAACACATAAAAATTTTCGTTATGAATAACTTTTATTTCTAAGAAAAATGTTTTTTGGTTGCCGGATAACTTTTATTTTTGAGAAATAATTTTTTTAGGTTGACTCATAACAGTTATTTTCTAAAATGAATTCTTTCAAAATGAAGAAAAAAGATGACTTTTTCTTATGGAATGGACTCATACCTCTTAGCCGTGGTCGATATGGAGTAATCATCTAACTTCATCGTCGTGATGTTAGAATTCCAAAAAATTTTTTGACACATGGTGGACCCTAAAAAGGTGTTTTTTATATTCGCTTCCCTTTTAAGAATCTTTCCCAGAGAAATTGGTTACCACATCGATTACCGACGACTGATTGCCTAACAGAATACAAATTACTGAAGCGATTACCAAGCAATTACTTAGCCGAATACCGACTACTACGTGATTACATAACCGAAGACTGATTACTGAAGCGATTACTTAGCTGAATACTGATCACTTAGTGATTATATTACTGAAGACTGATTACTAAAGCGATTACAAAGCGATTACTTTCTGAATACCGATTCCTAAGCGATTACATAACCGAAGACAAATTACTGAAGTGATTACTTAGCTGAATACTGATTACTAAGCGATTATATAACTAACAACTGATTACTGAAGCGATTACCAAGTTATTACTTAGCTGAATATCGGTTACTAAGCGATAACATTACCAAAAACCGATTTTAAGTGATTACCAAGCGATTTCTTAGTTCATTACTGACTACTAAGCGATAACATAACTGAAGACTGATTACTGAAGTGAATTCTTAGCTGAATACTGATTACTACGTGATTACATAACCGAAGACTGATTACTGAAGTGATTACCAAGTTACTACTTAGCTGAATACCTATTACTAAAGCGACTACGAGCACAAAGGAAGAGCTTGAACAAGCGGAAAAGCGACAGCACGATTAACCCACGCCCCGGTTACATAACGCTGCATACATGAGATACTATTATAAGAACATATTTTTTAATAAAGACATGATGCATATTAAATCTTTTTTAGAGTTACTGAATCTTTCACAGAATCCTGGAGCGGCTGAGCTTAACCTCAGCCTGTTTATAAAACCATGCCAGAAATGATAGATGTTATACCAGTATTGAGGGGTCACTGATTTCAAATCTGATTTAAGAATTTCAAAGTTTTTTTAACTATGGTGGTCCACCTTACCGACGGGTCCGATAGGGTCCGATAAGGTCCCTAAATAAGTGTTTTTTATTTTATAATCTTTGTTTATTCGCTTGTTGGTCATTTCGAATCTGATGTTAAAATTAAAAAATTGCATAAATTTCATGTAAGTATCTACCTAATTTTGAAAAATATATAACATTTTGCAATTAAACCACACATTAAAGGGCCTATTAAAATTATAAATGTATTTGATAATGATTAAGCAAATATATATTATTTAACAAAAACAAAACACTAATATTAAAAAGTGCATTATTTAATTTCTTTGATAATGACTAAGCAAACATTTTTTAGTAAAAAAAAATCAATTTCCTAAAATTTAGTAATAAAAATAATTTTATATGAGGTACACTCAGCTTTTTCAATATTTTAATAGTTTTCTATAGTTGATTAAATACTTAACCTAAATATATAAAATTTATTGAAGAATTTGTCATATTTTTTTTTAATTCATTGCTGATGTCAGATGCATTAATTCTGGAATGTAAAAACATGATCTTATTAATTGAAGTTGCATTTGATGCAACTTTTATTCAATTTCGTGCTGATTTCGTGAGAGATCAGCTCTCAATAAAACATTTTAACATTTTTTCTCTAATCTGGAGGTTTAAATAATTTTAGTTAAATTTAATTTTTTAGTCGTACTATAAATAAATTGTCAGTCATTGGATTTTAATGTCAAACAGAGGAAATGACAATAAACAAAGTTGCTTCTGTACTAAAAACAAAACAAAGGGGCTTTTTCAAAGTGGCACAGCTAATTTACACCTAATTTCAAGAGTATGGAATTGTTATAACGAATATATTTGAAGTCTAAAATTTTATTTACCCTATGACAATTTACATTTATGGACATTTCCAAACTAGCGTTATGGACGATTTGTACGAAGAAATATAAAAAAAGGAATAAAAAAGCCTAACTTTAAAAAAGGCTTTTTTATATGTGCGTAGTAATTAAGAAGCACTATATTAAGTAAAAGTAATTACATCAATCGACCCTAAGGATTTAAAGATATGTGCTGGTGTTACGTTACAACTAACTAGTGTCCGACTGAATATTCGTTTTCGGTTTCGGAAACCAAAACCAAAACTTTTGCTTAAAATTTCTGCCATCAGTCATTAAATTCAAATATATAAGTTTTGTTTAATCAAAATATTTACAACGCGTTAAGCAAAGCAAAAAATTATGAATTCGTCTATAACTTAATTTATCGTGTTAACGCAAAATTCCGATTAATTTTATGCGTTCGATACTATCATTTTCGATTTTATTATCTTTATTGCAATTACTATTAAATTTTTTTTAATAAGAAGCCAAAAAGTGACAATTGAACTTCCGAACGAGTTCTGTGTGTGTGAAATTAAGAAAAAACCAAATATTTCTATTTTTATAATACTAAACCTTAAAAAAACAAAGATACTTTGTGTTGTATTTCCATAAAAATGTACATTGTAGGTACATAATCATTTGAGTGTGTACGGAGTACAATAAAAAAAATCTCTATTTTATTATTATAATAAACTTCAACATTTAAAGAATACTTTTTGATATAAAATTTTTTGTTATTTGTATGAAATGGTATTTTTGTTTCCTATCACTAAAAAAAGTTATTTCTAAAAAACTTTAATTTTCATATCCAGTATCCAGGAATAACTAGTTTTGGTTCCGGTAATTGCTTGGTAATCTCTTCAGTGATCAGTCTTCGGTTACGTAATTGCATAATATCAAGTGTGCGGTTAAATAATCACTTGGTAAAAGCTTCAGTAATCAGTAGTTGGTAATGTAATCACTTAGTAATCAGTATTCAGCTAAGTAAACACTTCAGTAATCAGTCTTCAGTTATGTAATCGCTTATTAGTTAGTATTCAGCTAAGTAATCACTTCAGTAATCGGTATTTTGTTATGTAATCGCTTAGTAACCGGTATTTAGCTAAGTAATAACTTGGTAATCTCTTCAGTTTCAGTATTTGGCTAAGAAATCACTTAGAAGTCAGTATATAGCTAAGCAATCGCTTGGTTATCAATTCAGTAATCAGTTTTTGGTTATTTAACCGCTTAATAACTGGTATTCGGCTAAGTAATCACTTGGTTATTACTTCAGTAATCAGTCTTCGGTTATGTAATCGCTTCGTAGTCAGTACTGAGCTAAGTAATCGCTTGGTAGTCACCTCAGCAATCGGTATTTGGTTATGTTATCGCTTAGTAACCTTTATTCAGCTAAGTAATAACTTAGTAATCGCTTCAGTAATCAGTTTTTAGTTATTTAATCGCTTTGTTATCACTTCAGTAATCGGTATTAGGTTATGTAATTGCTTAGTAACCGGTATTCAGCTAAGTTATAAGCTCTTCCTTTGTGCTCGTAGTCGCTTTAGTAATAGGTATTCAGCTAAGTAGTAACTTGGTGATCACTTCAGTAATCAGTTTTCAGTTATGTAATCGCTTAGTCATCAGTATTCAGCTAAGTTATCACTTCAGTAATCGGTATTCAGATAAGTAATCGCTTCAGTAATCAGTCTTCGGTTATGTTATCACTTAGTAGCCGGTATTCGGCTAAGTAATCGCTTGATAATCGCTTCAGTAATTTGAATTCGGTTAGGTAATCAGTCGTCGGTAATCGATGTGGTAACCGGTTTCTCTGGGAAAGATTCTTAAAAGCTAAGCGAATATAAAAAACACCTTTTTAGGGTCCACCATGGTATCAAAAAACTTTTGGAATTCTAACATCACGACGATGACGTTAGATGATTACCCCATATATACCACGGCTAAGAGGTGTGAGTCCATTCCAAAAGAAAAAGTCATCTTTCTTCATTTTGAAAGAATTCATTTTAGAAAATAACTGTTATTAGCCAACCTAAAAAAATTATTTCTCAAAAATAAAAGTTATCCGGCAACCAAAAAACATTTTTCTTAAAAAAAGAAGTTATTCATAACTGAAATGTATTTTAACCAATTTTAATAATTAATTTTAACCAATTCTAAAAAAGTTGCATAACGGTTATGTCCCTGATTTTTATATAAACGGGGGTTACCCTTATGTTTATATATTTGTGGTTAAAAGCGCATTGAAACTCACCTGAAAGATAATTGCTTCTCTTTCCGCTTGTGTTGCTTTGCCAAAAATATTATTCATGATTTCTAAATATTTGTCACGTGGCAAAGCTGTAGCCTCATCCTTATCAAAGTAATCGATGAAATCATATAACAGAAAATATGTTCCTAAAAGAGAGAGAAAATACTTGAGTGACTTTTTAAAAAAGTTCTCTAAATCTTCAATAATATTAAGCCTATAATATTTGTGTTTTCTTAAATTCTTATTACATGAAATTATATCTTTTTTAACAATAAAAAAAATTAAAATTATTGTGAAACAAACTCAACTCCGTTGTGAAGATATATATCATCCAAAATACTAAGATGAAGTTATAATTATTCATAAGACGGAAATTTATGCAGTGCATTTATTTTCCGCTTAATTTCGTTTAAGGGAAGATTCTCATGAAGCTCGACCAAAAACTTAAATTTTTTTTATTTTTCGATAGCTTATGATGTGTAGCATATGTTGGCAAAGTCGTTTGGCCGATAACGATTGCATAAAAAGTTATCGCATACGAAAGGAACCCATATTTTCATAAGCGCACTCGAAAAAATGGTTAAACATGTCTTAAATCGTATTTTCTGTAAAATTGTGTTTTACAATCTGGCCTCCACATTATATCAGTGTCTAAAGAGGTACTTAATAGATTAATTTGGGTTTTTTATTTTAAATAAGATACAATTTATTGGATCCTTAACCTAAATTTAGATAATATTGGCAAGTTTTTTTTTAAGCAAAGAGCGAAAAATGTGCAAAAACAGCGACCGTACTAAGTATGCATTTTATAATAAAATGCACACAATAAAATTTATCATTTGACTTTTTAGACTTTAAGCAATTAATAATGATTATTTCTCTCTTAAAATAAGATTTTTTCTAAGTCAAAAATAAAAATCTAAATTTGCCCGATATTTTTAAGCACATAATACCAGTATGTTTGGATTTTTATTTTTTAAGGCAAAAATGAAAAGCAAAAATTAACCGATATATTTTTGAGGCCAAAATAACTTGTTAATTTTGATTTTTTTTTTTTGAAAAAAAAAATAATAAGGAAAATTAGGAAAAACCTTAATATTGCTATTTATACATTACGGTTTTGGTTCAACCGTAAACTGAAATCCTAATTTTGCTTTTAATTTTTGACTTTAAAAATAAAAATCAAACTATTACAAACTATTTTGTGCTCGAAAATCTGTTGGGCAAATTTTTCTTTTTAGTTTTGTCAAAAAAAAAAACAAAAATCAAAACTTACCAGTTATTTTGTGCTCAAAAAAATATCGAGTAAACTTTACTTTTTATTTTTACTTAAAAAAATTAAAATCAGAACTTACCAGTTATTTTGTGCTTAAAAATATCGGGAAAATTTTGATTTTTATTTTTGCCTTAAAAAAATAAAAAGCAGAAATAATTATAATTTTTTGCTTACGAATTTAATAATCAAAATATTTGAAATCAATAGGAAATCATGTTCTACAATGTTAGAGGATTCTAATGGTACCTTCAAAACGGCGGTACGACAGTTCTTTCACAATGCTTTTTTGGGTTTAAAGATCTATAAATAATTACACTAATCTATAAGGTTTCTTATCCAGAGACCTGAAATACTTTTCTAGAAGAACTTTTTACGCTGATTCTACGCCTATACTCAGGTTTTCCCTAATAGGTCGATTTTTTTAGAAACAGGGTAATTTGCATTTTTTAGACTTTGATCCAGTTTTTTACTCCAAAAATCAAGCTTTACTCATGTAAAGCAATCATTTGTGTGTCATCTGACAGATAATTAGGTAAGCTATCCAATACTGAATTAACCATTTACATGTCATATGTCTTCTCTGAAGTATTTAAGTCTAAAGTTCAAAGTTTATGTTTTTGATTAAAAACTTTGAACTTTGACCGTTTTTTGCATAATGTTTTAAGCTATTTTTCAAATATGTTTTTTTTTTACAAACAATCCTTCCTTAATATGCCAATAATAATGTAATAGAACACGGAAAAAAAATTAAAATATTTTTTAAAGTCATTTAACTCAATCAACTGACAAAGTACATTTTGACAAAAAACTGCTTACATTTGGTCTGTGAAATAGATGTGAAATTTTTTGAAATTTAAGCCTTATTTTGCTATTATCAGTGAGTGCAAAAATTTTATTGGAATGAGGGAATGATTTTATACCATTGCAAAAACTTCGTAAAGAGAAAAATTATATGAGTTTAAAACAGAAATACAGAAAGTATTGTTCAACGTAGTTTATTTGAGGAGCTAAATCTCAAAGCAGAAACTATTCAAGAGGAATGAAAAACATTTGATCGCTATGAAAATTTAACAAAAGAGCGCTCATGTTTTTTATACACTCGAGTAGAGAAATTAAGGTGAACCTTACGTTAAATGAATAATATTGATCTGAAGTAGTTTTAGCAAACCCTGCATTAAGTCATGTAGTTGTTGCTTACAACTTGTTCTGTCAGTTACAGTTTTTTAGCGCGGCTGTACAATGGGTTAAAGTATTCTCACTCTCAAATTGCAATATGAAGTTAATTGTTAAAATTAGATTGTTGACCAGAAACCACGCTATAGACTATTAAAATTAATATATCAAACCAGCCATAATACTAATAATAAGATCGCTAAAGCTTATATCCAGCCCAACCAGTGTTACCAGGTTAGGGGATTTTCCCCTAGATTTAGGGGTTTTTTAACTGTGTTGAGGGAATTTAGGGGTAATAATTCTTTAGGGGTTTTTTTAGGGAGATTTAATATTTGTTAGGGGTTTTTTAGGAGTATTTAAAAAATGTACCTTCGGAAATAAAGTTTTCTTTTTCCTTAAAATTATGCTAAAAATTTAACAAAGGAATAAATTTGGCTTCTTGGGTATTTCAGCAACATTTTATAAAAACAGCTGAATTAGCAGCACTTCAAATAAGTTACCAATCATTTCCCACTTCATCTCAAACTCACTTCGCGCTTTACTGGCAATTGATTGATTCCGTGTAAAAACTAAAAACAAAGAAAGTATGGGAAAAACTAGTGACAAAACAAATATGCCAAAAAATATATCAAAGAGTAAGACTATATTTTAAGGTAAATTTGACATTAGACAATTGAGAACTATGAAGTAAAGAGCTGCAAGCAGGGCTGTGGAGTCGTCAAAAAATAGTTGCGACTCCGACTGCGACTCCAACCACCGAAATTTTTAAAGTACGACTCCGACTCCGACTCCAACTACGACTAAAGACAAAAATAAAAACCTCCTTAATTTAGTCAATTTATAAAAGAAATTCTCAAGAGCAGAATTTTATTTAAGTTACTAATTTATTATACACATGTTAATGAAATATCCATTCTATATATTGTATGACTCAACTCATTTTTTACAAAGTTAAACATTGAAAATGCACTTTCAACCGATGCATTTGAAAATGAAAGAGCCAGTAACGAGGAGCTAATTTGCTTATTTTAGGAAATTTATTGAAAGTTAATAATTGTACATCTGAAGTTATATTAAAGTGATAACAAATATTTACCCCTAAAATGTACCACCCTAAATAAAAAAAATAACCAAATCTAGGGTAAAATCTCCTAAACTGGCAGCACTGGTTTCCTTTCATGAAAGAATGAATGCAATGATTTTATCAATACACATTTCTAACGAAAGAGTGTACATACTATGTGTATACATAGAGAGTATTCACACGATAGAGAAAATATGCAAACAGTAATTGCATTTAAAATGAACATGACGACGTTTGCAGCGAAGTTTTTTCTTTTTTGCAGTGACTTATCAAAATTGCTTTTACTTGTGAGAGAACGTTAATGCTTTAATTTGCTTCATTTTCTTCTTAATCATGAGAAAATGAAAGCACAAGTTTATGAGTGACAATCAGGGTGACTGTTGAAAATTTTGAAAAAGGATGAAAAAAGCCGTTTTTTCAAATTCAAAAAGTCGCACAAAAGTCGCACATTTTTAACGTTTTTATTCAATCAAAAACACAACAAAAATCAACAAAAATCAACAAAAATCAACAAAAATCAACAAAATAAATAATTCGAATTAAATAAACTAAAAAAAAATTCATTACAAAAGATTTAGTCAACTTCTGTAAAAAAGGCAAATATTTGAAAATTGAAAATAAAAAAAAAAATTGAAAGAATTTTAATTTTGGAAAATATTTGAAAAATTCTTTTTCGGAGTCGGAGTTGCGAATTTTTTTAGCGACTCCGACTCCGGCAAAAACACCGCGACTCCGACTCCACGACTTCGACTCCACAGCCCTGGCTGCAAGAATACATTCGAAACAGTAGGGAGAGCCAAGTATCTGATTTACTTGTACTCTCTTTATTTTGTTCACAACAACACGAATAAAATAGAAGATGTTCCTATAAAAAGTAATTACTCGACTATATTCGTTTATTCTAATTATTTGTTTTTTCTCATTCATGTTTTTAAAAAACTCCATTTACTTGTTTTGCTCAAAGGAGTAAATCGAATAAAACGAGTGGCATTCAAAATACAATTACTTCAGGAACTATTTTATGAAAACATAAATTGAATTGTTTTTTTACTTTTGGTTTTTCATCACACAGATCAATAGAAAAATCAAAAGAGAGATCATTTTCCGCTGCTAGAAATTTAATTTCAGAAAAGAGAACATTAATTGGCAAAAATTCTGCAACAGTTGAGCAAATAATGTTCTTACACTCAAGCATTTATAAAGAGGACATTTCTTTAGAATTGCAAAGAGATGTCACAATAAATTATTTTTTCTTTTTGAAGCGTTAGAGGTAATTCGATTAAATTACTTTGCGCGAAATTAACATTTGAGGCAAAAATCAAAATTTTACAGCGGAGCGTTTTTTCTACTTTTCTGTGCTTAGATAATTAACAAATTTACTTTAATGATTTCTGCTACAATATTTAACTAGGTGATGCCTTGTGGAGTGTACAACAAATTTGCATAAGAAAGTCAATGTCGAAAAAATGGCACACACGATAAATTCGCGCAAAAGTGTCAATTTATCCAATACTTAATTTTTTAATCTTCTTAAAAATTGGCCTTGCCCAGGTAGGTCCCTTTTCCTGTGGAATGTTACATAATATGTACATAGTAATAATAAACATACTGAAATATATATGAAGGGCTTATTGCAAGAACATGATAAGCCACATAAAAAATACTTTTAAATAATCGCTTCTAAAGTTTTGAAAAAATGTATTTTTGTATGAAGAAATGGAATTGAACGCGGAAAATTCTACAAAAAGGTAAAAAAATAAATAAGAAATAGCCAAAATCTCTTCAGTGGTTGTTGGCAATGCATTGAGTAATGTATTCAGCTTAAAAAAATTGATTTTTTAGATCATGTGGCTTATCACGTTATTGCAATAAGCCCTTTATATATATATAATTAATTTAATTGTATTGCTAATTTGTTCAAATTGTATGTTTCAATTATTTTAGTACAAATAAATTTGTTGACATAGAAAATAATAAATATATCCTTAAAAAATATCCGAAATACTCTTTTTATTGTAACGATCATTTCGATTCTTTCGAGTTACATCTGCTTGTTTCTCCGAAGTTCACGTTTTACTTGTTTTCGTTGTACTCTATATTCAATTTACTCTGTATTCGTTTTATGCTATATATTCGTTTTATTCTATAATCTATTTACTCTGTAATAGTTTTACTCTTTTCAAAATTTATTTTCAAAACATTGTAATCCGATATGAGAGAAGAATAGAAAATGTATTTGAACAACAAACGAATGTCTCATAAAATCCTTCTATGCAGCTCTTTACTATGAAGCTACTTTCAGTCCTTGTTAAAGACGTCCAACAGATTAGCCCTTTAAATACATAGGCTGCATTGCAGTTGCACTATTTTCAGTTGCCCCCTATGAAATTTTTGTATGTTTTTCGAAAAAATTTTTAGGGGAATTTTAGGGGGATTTGAAATTCAACCTAGGGGTAAATGATGAAAGGCACCTGGCAACACTGAGCCCAACCGACAATCACTAGTAACCTTTTAAACGTACATAACTATGACGAAGATTCTAAGGGTAATTGAATACACAAAACATCAATGGCATATCATCTCGGATCTGAAAGTCCTCACTATAATATTTGGAATACAGGGAGGATATACTAACAGCCCTATTCTGGCAGCTTAACTAAGCTCACCACATTAACAAAATAGTTAATATTAACAATTTCTTAAGGTTTCGTATTCTGCTGCAAATTTGAAAGCTCTTTTCCTTACAATTTTGTTATTGACAGAAAGAGTCTTAACAACAAATGAAATTTATGTGCTTAGATAGAAAATTGTTGTGCAAATAAAAAAAAAATACAAATTATAATATACAATAATATTGAGTTTAAATACATTAAACTGAAAAGTGAAAGAATTTTTACTTATTTTAATTGTTGATAATGAAATCTTTCAGTAGCCGTGGCAAATTTTTCAAGCGCTTGCAAGCCACAAGCTGCACTCGAAGCATCTGTTCATATTGCGCATCTCTTCTTTCAATAGGCATATCGATTTTCACCATGGTGAACTTTAAAAGCTTTTTAAGCTTTTATGTTGCAAATTATTTTTAAGAATGCTTACATTTACATAGCATAACAATCAGCTTTACATGAGCCCCTTAACTATTTCTTGTTAAGCTAACAACCAGAATAGGGCTGTAAGTATCCCTGCTATCTGTGTGAGTGAAATCTTATTTGAACTTTTTCCCAGAGAATATTTGTAAATTGAGCGATGAATAAGGTGAAGGATCTCATCAAGAGATGCTATCACTTGAAAAGTTTTTTCAAAGGAAAAGCCAAATCAAAATGTGAGCTGATTACTACTGGTCGCTTCAACGTGAAACTGACGGTGTTTCTTACAAATAGAAAAGGTGCAGTAAGCATTTCTAATCATTGGGAAAAATATGTATTTTTATTAAAAGTATATACATGTAGCTGATAATGTTGTTCTGTGCCATTTCATATTAAAGTAAATTTTCTGCCTTGGACTAATTTTAAATTAATCCTAGGCAATAGCAAAGTCGGAACATTTTTTTACGACAAAACAAATAATGGCAAAACTCTAAAAAATTGCTTTTTTCATTTAAAGATTACTTTTATGTTAAAGTGATAATCTTGGGGGTGCATAAAAGGTTATTACCGAATAGAAAAATAGAAGAAAGGGTCATTCGCATATAAAAAATATACTAATTTCAAAAGAAATTATAAAAATATGTGTCATGGAACTGTCAAAGTGATACTTGAACCCATAAAGCAAGGAAGGCGTAATTTTTTTTGTATAAAAAAATTTAATAACTCAGTCAACTTCATCCGATTTTCAGAAATAAACATTAATTTTATTCTTGTGAAAGTGTTTTTTGGAATATTATTACGTTTATTGTAGCTTTTGACAAAACTTTAGCAGTAAATAATCCTCAAAGTTGAAAATATTGGAAAAAAGGTAAACATTTCTGGTTTTGCCGATTATAATTCAAAAAGTTTTTCTTATAATTCTTAAGATATGTACAAATTTTGAAAGCTATATCTTTTGTCTTTCCAAAACTGCTTTGAAATCGAAGAATGGTTAAAAAACTGCCGAGTTAATGATTCTTTAATGAGTGAAGTACCTCAAAATCGGGTTGCTTACGGTAAAATTAAATTTTGAGGGTGTATAAACAATTTTAAGCATAGTGACATATTATGCTCGACCAGATCTAAAACCTGTGGTGTGTCACTTCAAAAGAACATTTTTACTGCAGCACCGTGTAATATATCGGAACTCATTCAATAACTGTTACTTTTGTAAAAACATAAATATTCACAAGAGCACACAAACACACACACACGCACATACACATAGTCACCACCCTGCAGTCCAAGGCATTTCACACGTATATTCCATGATGATTTCTTTAAGAAACTTACTGCATGAGATAAATTTTCGATGCTGTTGTGAAATTTAACAAATCGGTCTGTTTTTGTTTATCGAAAACAGAAAGTTTTCAAGCTCTGCACGAATTTGGAATTTTTATATGAGATTTTCGTCAACGAAATGTATAATCGAATCAGCATGTTCCGTTAAAGAAGAAGAAAAATCGTGCATGATTCATTCATGATTTCTTTCAGACTTGGACTACTGGGCAGTGGCGCACATAAACAAATAATATGGGATCAGCTAGGCGTTCGCATTTTCTCGTTGTTGTTGTATGTATGCGTGACCAACATAACTTAATCAAGTCATTAAAGTAGTTCAAACAAAGCACAAAATAAAAAGACAAAAAAAAAACGAAAAGCTTTTCAACAACAGTGTGAGATGGGTGAAGAAACTCACTCTTTTTTACTTGAATATTTATCGGAGTTAAGCTCTACAGAAGAAATGCCAAACATCCTTTCGTACTCTCGTCCAGTTTAAACAAACACACAAGCAACATAAGTAAGCCACAAGTTTAACCAAGATGGACTCAGAGATTATTATGAAATGACTGAATACACATTAATAGTTCGAAAGGGTTAGATGAATGGCTGGAAAGATATGGCATGGTAAGAGTTGGCCTGATGCCTTTATTTTTAAAGGTGCGATGCGGTTCAATTAATATATTTCTTGTAAAAAAAAGAGGAGCCAAAGTAGGTGTCGCTAAAGGATTTGATGATGCGTAGACACACTATAGCAATCCTTTACAACAATAATTACAACAACAACGGCGGAGAGTGTCAGCGAGGTCGTAAACAACTTGAGAAAAACAACTAGGTAAATAATAATAACAGCAACAAAAACGAAACGAAGCTTAACAAAAAGGACAAAGAAGAAGAACAAATAAACAACGTGTACTCATGCGCCAAAAAAACAATTGCCAGCGGCATCCAAAGACATGTCAAGGACGACAACAACAAAGAACCACAGCTGATGCTTCTTTCGCTGAAACAACATGAAATAGATCAAGAAAAATAAGAAGAACCATTAAAACAACACGTTGGCTATTTTTTAATTAATTAATCTTTATGTTGTTGTTTTTGACATGCCATCAAAGTGCATTTAATTAACCTTGAGTAAGTTAAAGCATAAACGTGCTGCACATAAACTATGTATGTGTGTGTGTATGAAATACACGTTAAGAAAAATTACTCTTACCAATAACATGTAGCATCCTTTACAAATATAATTAGAAAGGACGCTTTTGTATGAAAATTGGTAGTTAAGTGCCTCGAGATAAGACCATATGCAATGTGTTAAGTGACTTAACTGAGTAATGTTTAGTTTATCTGTATTTAATCTTGCTTTACTCTCTGGTTCCTGAGATATGGAGCTAAAAGTCGAATACGAAAAATCGCAAAAATCTTAATATTTTCATTTATTTATTGCTTTAATACTCTTAAAACACTTACATAAAAACACAAACATTGATAAAAATTATATTCAAACTACCCAGATGAAAAATAAAGCAGGCCTGTCGATGTTAGGAATGTGGCAGGTTATAATTTTTATGCTAAGTTAAAATTTCAAAAACTTCCTTTTTACTTTTTATTATTATTATTAATATCATTATTATTATTATTATTATTATTATTATTATTATTATTATTATTATTATTATTATTATTATTATTATTATTATTATTATTATTATTATTATTATTATTATTATTATTATTATTATTATTATTATTATTATTATTATTATTATTATTATTATTATTATTATTATTATTATTATTATTATTATTATTATTATTATTATTATTATTATTATTATTATTATTATTATTATTATTATTATTATTATTATTATTATTATTATTATTATTATTATTATTATTATTATTATTATTATTATTATTATTATTATTATTATTATTATTATTATTATTATTATTATTATAATTATTATTATTATTATCATTATTATTATTATTATTATTATTATTATTATTATTATTATTATTATTATTATTATTATTATTATTATTATTATTATTATTATTATTATTATTATTATTATTATTATTATTATTATTATTATTATTATTATTATTATTATTATTATTATTATTATTATTATTATTATTATTATTATTATTATTATTATTATTATTATTATTATTATTATTATTATTATTATTATTATTATTATTATTATTATTATTATTATTATTATTATTATTATTATTATTATTTTTATTATTATTATTATTATTATTATTATTATTATTATTATTATTATTATTATTATTATTATTATTATTATTATTATTATTATTATTATTATTATTATTATTATTATTATTATTATTATTATTATTATTATTATTATTATTATTATTATTATTATTATTATTATTATTATTATTATTATTATTATTATTATTATTATTATTATTATTATTATTATTATTATTATTATTATTATTATTATTATTATTATTACTATTATTATTATTATTATTATTATTATTATTATTATTATTATTATTATTATTATTATTATTATTATTATTATTATTATTATTATTATTATTATTATTATTATTATTATTATTATTATTATTATTATTATTATTATTATTATTATTATTATTATTATTATTATTATTATTATTATTATTATTATTATTATTATTATTATTATTATTATTATTATTATTATTATTATTATTATTATTATTATTATTATTATTATTATTATTATTATTATTATTATTATTTATTAACAAAAAGCATAAGAACACTAACCAGTGGGCATTTTAGCTAGCGATACGCAAAAGAAAGCATGCTAGTAGTGCTCTTAGCCAGAACCGAGTTTTCGGCGCTAAAAATAAATATTTTTTTTTTTGAAAAAAAATCTTCATTTAAACTTTACTTAATTATGAAATAAAGCACATAATTTTATCCATGCGAAAACCATAATGGCAACCATTTTTGCAAAAAATTTCAAAAATCTTGCCTTTAAACGTTGATTTTACCACAAATAATACAAGTAGGTCAAAACTTTATACACTGCTGTTATTGGCTAGGTTATTCTTAAATTTAAAGTCCCAATCACCAACTACTTTATACACTTTTTAAAAAAGTTGCAGATCAAAAATTTTTTAAACTTTTTTAAATTAAGTTTTTGAGGCTTTAAGTCAAATGCGACTAGCATTTTACCACTAGACTCACCTGGTTTTTTTTTTTTTGCAGATCTTATTTCTTAGTCTAGTTCTCTACAAAAATGCGCGGGGAGCGAAGAAAATAACACTTTTGCACATATGGGTGGTCTAATGTTTATATTACTAGTTAAGTTTTATGTCTATGTTATGCAAATACAAACACTTGTTTCACGAATTTGATTTTTTTGTCCCGACGACTTATGATAAATCCCGGAATTTTCGGTTCTTGTCCCGACAACTACCTTTAAATATCTGGCAACTCTAGCTCCAGCACGTCACATTTTTTTTGACAATGGCTTGAGGAAATGTTGAAATTAGTCCAGTTTTGTTCCTAAATTCCGTTTGAATTCGAGTTTTGTGTCCAGATTTTTTTTTTTTTTTTTTTTTTTTTTTTTTGAATCAGTTCTATCTTAACATTTTTTATTAGTAATTTATGCGAAAAATTAAGAAAATATTTATAAAAACGAATCCAATCATGCAGTGTAGATATACTGAACTCCACTGTATATGTTTTGACCTCCTTCGCAATCATTCTTTCAACATGTTTAAACTCTTGACTCAAGGACTCACATCAGTAGCACCTCTTATTAGTAGGTTGATATTGTGGAATGAAAAATCTTGTTAAGGATGGTGGAGAATTTTGCTAAATGTTTTTATTGTGGCACTCCAGTCTTAGGGGAACAATGGACGTTATGAAAAGAGCTGCGTCACTTGCACCTTTGCCGTGGAAAGCTTATTTATATGAGCTATGTCCGGAGTTTCTATCAAATTTTCACTAAGTGAATAAAATCATTTTTGACAATGCAGTACAAAAAAACCATTCAAAACAACGAAAGCGATGATAAAACAAATAAAAGACAAGAGCTTTTGTTTCTTAAGAGTGACTATTTTTACAATTCTCGCATGAATGCGCAACTATTTATTGCTAAGTATGGAAGCTCATATAGTTTAGTTTTATTCAAAATTTACATTTTTACCCAATGTAACAGAATTTCTATTTAAAATTCTACTTAAATTTTGAAAATAGCGCAATTTGAGGCATATTTAAAAAAAACTTTTGAATATATTTACACTATTTTTTTAACCAAACATCTTTTAGATAATGCTTTAATAACTGAAGTTGAATTTTCCATAGTAAAAGTATCAATTTTGACGTATAAACATATATATTAAACTTTAAAATTAGCCGATTATCAATTTTTACAACTGTTCGCGAAAAAAACCAAAAAATTCTCAACGTAAAAGCTATGCAGCAGAAAAACTTAACTACATATGACATTAAAATTTTCAGTAGTAGATATTGAATTTTGTACCTACTTTTTAATAAAGTTAAAAATATATTTCAAAATAACAAATTTCAATTTTTCGATTAATTCCATTTTCGTCAATTTCAACTCTCTGTGTGGCGCCAACAGCCGAAGGGCCAAAAGTGGCTGACTCACTATCTTAAATGAAACAAACAAAAACTTCACACTGAAATGAATTGAAGGACTTAATGCAATAACGTCATATGAACATGATCTAAAAAATCGATTTTTTAGGCTCGATATATAACTTACTAATTAATCAACACCTAAGAAAGAGATTTCTTTTCCAGGATTTCAAAAGATTTCAAATTTTTAAGTGTAAACATCTATATGAAAGTAATAAAATAACAAATAATTTGCCACTTTACTCCGCTTAAAAGAAAATATTAGGGGTATTCACTTTATTGCTGAAATTTCAGAAATCGGAAATTTCCGACGAGCTGAAGTGAGTGACTGTTTGTAATGTCTCATTTTTATCACATGCATCTTTCAAGCTTAAAATCGCCAGTGCTTCATTTTGTTGGTGGTCTTGTCACCAAAACAAATAATTTTGTTAAAAAACTTGTGCTTTCTTTCTTTCTTTCTTTCTTTTAATAGAAAAATAATGCCAAAAAAGTAGCAAAACTAAATTATATGAGTCGGCTACAATACAAATAATTACTTATAATTTTTGTTCTTGCTCGCATACATTACATCAGCTCTTAGGAGGGATTGGACAGAAAGTTCTTCTTCTTATGAAATTATCATATTCACAATGACTCACAATCATTAAACAGATTTGCTTATGGTAACTGAACACATTTTTTCTTCGCAAATTTTCGACGATTATTTTTCATCAACCCATAGTTGATTAAATTTAAGCAAACTTCGGAAAACCAAAACAACAACAATTGCAGTGAAGTTTTCGTAAATTTCAGCATTTCTTATTATAAAATTTCTTATATTTTTTCGGCAATAATTATTTCTTCTGAACTGCGTCAAACTCCTTTTTATTGCAATAATTAATTCAAACATTGGCCTTGTAACCATTAACGCACAAATAAAAAATTATACAACAAAACTTGAATATTTTAATCTCTATCCACTTGGCACCACTTCTTTTAACACCGATTTTACCAACAACACAAACATCAACCAGAACACAACACAACTACTTAAACGCTAAACCAAGTGCGCTCGGCTACAGGAGAAACTCTCTTTCATGCTGGGGCGCTCAACGGCATAGCTTTAGTTGCGTTTTGTTGTAATTTGCATAATTGTTTGTTGTTTTTAGCAAGTTCGAGGGGGGAAAAGTAATAAGGAATAAATAAAAAAAAACGCGAACAAGTTAAAAGTTAACGACTTGTTCATGGCTATGCATAATTTTAGGCGCAGTAAAAAGTTTCCGCAGAGGATAAAAATTAATAAAAGCAAAACGAAAAATAATGCGACGATGATAATGAGTAAATATAATTAAAAGTGAATATAATAAAACTATTAAATAGCGATGAAATGCAATTCTCTGCATTAAAAAGTGCCATTTAAAAACATTAAGGCTAGGATATAATTTTTCTATACATATGTATAATAAAACTGTAAAACGAAATTCTGTTTGCGCCGAAAATTTTGAAGGATGTGGATGTCTGTACGCACATCACGCACATCACGTAAAAAACCAACTAGATGTATTTTGGTTAAACTTGACATGCAGGTTCCTTACGTCTTTTACTTTTCATCAAAAAAAGGACTCTCTTTGAAAAAACAGCTCTTCTGCAAAGAAATGGATAATAAAAACACTAAAACTTAAAAATTGGAAATACGTTTAAGCAATCAATGAACGAATTTTTGGCTATTAAACGAGCTACTACAAATACTACTTGAACTTTTTCGTTAATCTCTAATGAGTACCCTACAATATGCAGTTTTTTATCCGATATATCGATATCCCTTACGATATCGGTACGGTAAATGAGGCAAGAAGTCATCACACATTTCTCTTTGAGGGAGGTTTTAGGCAAAAGTAATTGAAATTAAGGCATATTTTAGAAGATGTTTTCTAAAAAAAGTATACTATATAGACAAAAAATTTCATTTGCATGTTCTTTTTCAGTTAATTATCAGTTGAAGTAAAAAAAACTTTATTTGTAACATGCGTCAATGGCGAGTACCGAACATGGTGGAATGGTAATCTATCTGTACGAGCTGTACGCTGACATCGAAATAGTCAAGCGCATTAAAATCGAGCTGCTTCGCTTTCTTGGTCATGTTCAGCGCATGAAAAACGATGCTCCAATGAAGAAAATAATCGATTCGGTACCCAGCGGCTGTCAACGCAGAAGAGGAAAACCGCATCTTCGTTGGATAGACCAAGTAGAGGACAATCTGATGAAGCTTGGATTTTCCAACTGGCGCCAGCAAGCGAGAGACAGAAAGGCTGGCGCAAATTCTACGATGAGGCCAAGATCGACATGCGGTTGTTTTTATATATTAAGATGAAGCTGAAGTTGGTGTGCTTAAAAAAAGGTGAAAATCGAGCCACATCTTACAGACAAAAAGTTAGCACTTGAACATTTCCGCAAATATATAATTTACTTTGCATGTTTAAGCTATTTTTCTAGGTGTAATAAGTCATGTGGTGTTGCTCTTTGGGTATTTTAAGTACACAATGATTAAACTTTCTGAGAGGAATGCCGTTAGTTTACGAAATATGAAAAACTGCCGCTACAAAATGATAGCACATTATGATGTATTGAGTTCAGTAAGTGCTTATCAATAATCCGATAAAAAACAAGTTTAGTTTTTAAAATAATGTTGATACGTTAAATATGTAAAGGTACTTCAAATTAAATTAAAATGGGACATGGAAAATCGCTTAACAGTGCGGAAGTGCAAGTTACTTTAAATATTAATTTAAAAATTTGAAAATCAGTGAAATCGTAAAAAAATTAAACAAAAGTCGTAAAGTGATTACAAATCTACTAAAAACCTACAAAAACATGGTACATGTCCAAGAGTGGTTACACGCCGATATGATTGCGCCACTTTGCGGGTAGCTTCAAATTCTAACCTCACTGCCAGAAAAATTGCTAAAACAGCTGGAGTAAAAACATATATCCGCAACGTGCAAAGGATTTTAAAAAAATTAACTACAATTAAACTGAAAAAATTACAAAGGCAACCGCGAAACATCAAGCAGCAAGATTGAAGTTTGCTGAAGATCACTTTAAGTGCAGAAAATTATGGCGCTGCGTATTAATCACTGACGAAAATAAATGTAATATCGACGGTCCGGAAAGTGGTATCGATTTCGAAAGAGATGGCAAACCAGACTTTTGTGTATCTTGGGCTAAAGGAAAACAGCATCGGAATTAGTTTCCAAGAGATGGACACCGAGTAGAAACAAAGCTGGCATTGGTACACACTGACCTTTGCGGGCCAATGGAGGTAGCATCAATTGGTGGAAACAAATATTTTCTAACATTCATTGATGACCATACAAGGAAGGTTTTTGTTCGATTTCTTAAATCTAAAGCAGAAGTAAAGCAACATTTTGAAGATTTTCAAGCAATGGTGGAAAATCAAACTGACTGTAAGATCAAGATTATTCGATCAGATAATGGAAGAGAGTACGTTAACAACGAATTAAAAGGTGTTCTCAATAAGGCTGGAATACGTCATCAGACCACATTTGCGTACAATCCCGAGCAAAATGGGTTTACCGAGCGCATGAACAGGACCCTGGTTGAAAAGGCAAAATATATGCTAGCGCATGCTAAGTTGCCAAAGGAGTTTTGGGCCGAAGCGATTGATACAGCAGCCTTCTTAGTCAACAGATCACCACACAAACGTCTGGCGAGCACTCCTGAGGAACTATGGCAAGGTTAGAAACCTGACTTATCTAATTTGAAAGTATTTGGTTGTCTTGCTCTTGTTCATATTCCCAAACAGAAACGCCAGAAGTGGGATTTTAAGTCACAAGAGTGTATACATATTTGATATGCAAAAGATTTAAAGTGTTACAGAATTAAAAATTCCAAGAACAAAGAAGACTTTTATGTTAATGTTAATGTTGTGTGGTGAAGATGCGTACTGCGACCTAGATCAAATCTATTGTACCTCCTTATCAAAGCTACGTTGGGTTTGCGGATTACAGAATTTCATCCAGCCCTATTTCTCTAATGAATTTGAGAATATTCTTAGGTTCAAGGGATGAAACCTACTCTAGACTCAGCTCATAGTTCCCCAGTGCTAGTTTACGTCTGCGAGCCACGGCGTCGCAGTTTGTGAGTAGGTGTATTGGAGTCTCCTCTGCTTCTTCACAGAAACGGCAGTTACTATCGGTCTCTACGCCCAATTTCATCAGGTGGTATTTTAGTTTACAGTGTCCTGTAAGGAACCCCGTTAGAATCCTGAGATACGGTTTGCCTAAGCTTATGCACAATTTTGCTCTTCGAGTGTTAAAATCTCTGAGGAGCAATTTGGATTGTCTTAGCTTTGGGAGGCTTCGCCAAAGGTTTGAACGTTTATGCCTCTCCTCCCTTCTTAGTTCTTCTTTTATAGAATGTTTGCCCAATCCGCAGAATGGTTCTGGTCCTATAAATTTTGTGGCTGCACCCTGTCGCGCTAGACCATCGGCTTCTTTGTTACCCTGTATTCCTTTGTGTCCTGGGACCCAAAGTATAGTAACAGTGTTATTCTTGCCTAGTTCGTTGAGCTTTGTTAGGCATTCCCATGTTATTCTCGATGATATCTCACAGGAAACTAATGCTTTGATTGCTGCTTGGCTGTCTGACATCACAACTATATCCTGACCTTTGTATTTGCGGTCCAGATTGAATTGTGCACACAGCTGTATTGCTAAGATTTCCGCTTGGAAGATACTGGGTGTTGTCCCCATAGGTTCTAAGTGCTTGGTTCTTGGCCCGTACATCCCTGCGCCTATACCTTCCAATGTCTTGGACCCATCTGTATACCATGCTATACTGTGTGGTTTCTTGACTTGCGATATCATCTCGCTGTCCCACTCTATCTTGGTACTAAGCTTACTTCCGAAGTGTTTTTCGAAGTTATACCTTTTTACTATATCGTCTCTTGGTAGATCGATGTAGGGAGTGTGCTTTGCAATGTCCTCCTTCTCTCTACTGCTGATAGTTTTACCTAAACCTGTCCCCTTTAGACTTTTAGACTTTTATAAAGAAACAACTCTTTATGGCAATTTACAAAATTCGGAAGAAGATATTATAGAGTTTGCAATTGAGAAGAATCAAGTCATTCAAGCGGTTATTCAAGAGGTTCCCAACGGAATTGTTAATAACAACGAAGCTGAGCCAAAAGATTTAGATCAATGCATTGAAAGAAATAAAAACACCGATGAGGATTCATTCTCATCTGCCTGCGGAGATACGATTGAAATGGGGGATGAAAACAGCAGCGATGATGACATAATTGTTCAGGAATTGTCACCACGTCATTCTAGCACACCAGTACCTTTAAGAAGATCAGCACGAATTCAGCAGCTGCGTAATTTAAATTGTATGTGCGGCACATTTGACGACCAGGATGATTCGTGTACCGTTAAGGAAGTGATGAATCGTCATGATAAGGAATCTTTGCAAGAGGCTATGCGTGAAGAGTACAAATCGTTAGTGGAGAACAAAACATGGTTTTACAGGATTTGCCAGCAAATAAAAAAGCCATAAAGTGCAAATGGGTTTTCAAAACTAAAAAGGCCCAAATGGTGACTCACGCTGCAAAGCAAGACTTGTGGTGAAAAGATGTAGCCAACGCAAGGGTATCGACTTCGAGGAGACATATTCTCCAGTCGTTAGATATGCATCTGTTCGATACTTATTAGCACTTGCAGTTAAATATGATATGGAAATCAATCAGATGTATGCAGTTACAGCCTTTCTTCAAAGCAATCTACGAGAAGAGGTGTTTATGGAACAGCCTGAAGGTTTTAAAGATTTAGAAACTCCACAGAAGGTTTATAAATTGCAAAGGGCGTTGTATGGGCCAAAACACGCAAGTTTATCATGGAATCAAAAGCTAGGCTTTGAACTTAAAAACTTTTGCTTACAACGATCTTATACAGATCCATGCGTGTATTTTAAGAAAGACGAACACATAAGAGTAAATGTTGCAATACATATTGATGACATGTTAATTTTTACTAATAACAAAAGTGCTAAAATTGAGTTGAAAGAATTTTTGATGTCTACTTTTAAAATGAAAGATTTGGGCCTTGCCAAATATTGTCTTGGAATGAAAATTTAAAGATATGCAGATAAAATACGAATTAGCCATGAATTAGCCATTGCTAAATTTTTAAAGCGATTTGGGATGGATGAGTGTAAGCCAATTTCGACTCCACTTGATCCAAACACAAAACTCAGCAAATCAATGTCACCTGACAAGCAAGATGAGATAGAAGAGATGTCTCGAATTCCATAACATGAAGCAATAGGCAGTTTGATGTTCGCTGCTCAAGCCACTAGGCCTGATATTTGCCAAGCTGTTAACCATCTAAGCAAATTTGACAAAAACCCTGGTAAGCCGCATTGGAATGCAGTGAAAAGAATTTTTCGTTACTTGCAAGGCACCAAATCGATGAAACTCGAGTTCACTAAGAATGGAAACAGTGAAATAAAGGGTCCGCCATCTAACATTTTTTTTTTCAACTAGTGCTTATTTCGTGAATGGTAACACTTAGCTCATGTCTGATTTGACAGATAATTAGTTTTATCCTTCCGCTGAACGAATATGGTTGTGTATACGCTTCAATAACGCTGGGAAATATTGCGACATTACTTTGAAAATCATGGTTATGTTGCAGAAATAGCGTACGGATTTTGGAAGAAGAGAAGCACCGTCAGCTCCGTATGTTCGTTATCTTGTGAAAAAAGTGAAAGAAACAGGCATCCTCATCGATAAACCAAAGCGTGAAAAGCCAAAAGGCAGAAAGTGTGCGTGAAGTGCCATCAACATCAATTCACCGTCGTTCTCAAAAATTAAACATTGCGGAGACATCATTGAGACGAATTTTGCATAAAGACCATGGTATGACGCCATACAAAGTCCAATTGGTTCAGGAGTTGAAGCCAACTGACCATCCAATGCATTTTCGCTTGACTAAGTGGGTCTGCGATCGACTTACAGAAGATGCCGATTTTGCCAAAAAAATCATCTTTTCAGATGAAGCTCATTTTGATCTTGGCGTGTATGTAAACAAGCAAAATTGTCACATTTGGGGCACAGAAAACCCGCACGCATACATTGAAAAGCCGCTGCACCCAAAACGAGTCACTGTTTGGTGCGGATTTTGGTCCAGAGGCATATTTGGGCCATTTTTCTTCGAAAATGAGCACGGAGTGGCCGTTACAGTCAATGGCGATCGTTATCGGGCCATTTTGAACGAATTTTTGTTCACAAGAATTGAAGAGGAGGATATTGGCAACATTTGGTTTCAACAGGACGGCTCTACGTGCCACACAGCCGAAGCTACACTCGATGTTTTGCGCCCTGTTTTTGAAGATCGCATTATCAGCCGCAGAGCTGATGTCGTTTGGCCACCTCGGAGCTGCGATTTGACACCGTTGGACTATTATTTGTGGGATGCCCTCAAAGATAAGTGTTACGCCGACAATCCAAAGACAATTGACGCTTTAAAGGACAATATTCGTGTAGCCATTTGTGAAATACAGCTGCACACAATCGATAATGTGCTTAAAAATTGGACCAATCGTGTAGGCTACTGCATGGCCAGCCGAGGCAGCCATTTGAATGAAATTATTTTCCGTTATTAACCGGAAGGATTCTACTTTCAAATAAAAAAAGAAATTTGAGAAAATATCCAGTAGTTTTTTTTATAGAATTTTCAAAAAAAAAAAGTTATTTGGCGGACCCCTTCCTCTAATAATCTATCCATTTACTTTCAAGTCAAAGACCAAACGTTGTTTGCATAAGGCGCATGCCTTGGTTCTTTCATCTTAAAAAAAAAATCATTATAAGGGCATTTCCACAGAAAAGTCTACCTTTACCAAAAAATTAAAACTTCTTAAAAACTTATTATCTCATGATTTTATCTAACAGAAACATTTAAATTTTTTTAATTTAAGCAATTTATACATAAATTCATTAACTTTGAAAATGAAATGTAGTTTTTCTTTTTCGTAATTGTTTAGTAAATGTTTCGCAAGCTTTTGTTTTAATTAAAATGGAAGGCGTTCTCTAAAGATATTAAAAAAATGGTTGAGGCAAGGAATGGACAATATATTAAATTTGTTTCTTAATTACTAAATTACATAAATACTAAACTAACTAACTACTTAATTACCCAATTCATCTGCAGTGGAAATTGCAGTAACGTAACGTGACGCCAGATGAAAAAGCCTTATAAGAAAAAAACTATAGAAGATTTTTAAATTTGATCACTCGGAAAATAAACTTATATTATTTCAAATTCTTCTAAAAAAAGTTGTAAACAAAAAGTCGTGAACAATTCAGAAAGTTTTGCAAATTTTGTAATCCAAGTCAAAAATCACTTCCGTTTTTTGTAACGTAACGCCAGCACAAATTTTTGCTTATATCTTTTAAACCTTATGGCCGATTGTTGTCTTTTTTTCTACTTAAGGGGGTCTTCTCATTGAGCAACTTTTTTTTTAGACTTTTTTTTTTGCATTTATTTATAGCTTGGGTAGTTGTGAATATGCCCCTAAAAGGATTTTTAGAAATTCGAAATACTTTAGAAGATACAGCCTTTTTTGTGAAGCAAGGTCTTCGTCAAAATGAGCTATTTTTTTCGACTCATTTTCGAACGAAGCGGCATAAAGTAACCACCGAATTCCGTTGAAAATGTATATTGTTAGGTAAAAACGTGTTTGCACACATATTCATACAAACATACGAATACACATTTCTGCTTATTTTAGGGGTTGAAGCATTTTTTGAGTCCAGGTGTTCAACTGAAAGCATCATTTAGTTCAGTTTGTATCGAGTTGAGCAACAGACGCGTGCGCTTCAGTGAACAGAAAAGTAAATTTTTCATAAATTTATTGTGATTTTTGTAAAATGGATCGGAAAAGTAATAAAAAAAAAACGCCCAAGTGAGCGTCAGAATCGTGCTAAAAAACGCGGGTTTAGTGGAAATCAGCATCTTAGACCAGAGGATTCTGAATATACCAGTACATCGGCCAAGAAATTCAAGAATAACGAAGACGACGAAGTATCTCGAAGTATTCTCGAGTTCTTTTCTGTGTTTACCACGTTGTCAGCGTTGGTAATTTGTGCCTCATGCAAGCAAAAATAGAGTTCTCAGAAGCCTCACCAAATGGAGTTGGATTTAAAATCGCTTTGAACTGCGCCTGCCCACGCACAACATATATTCCTTCGTCACCTATGATCGAAAAATCATATGAAATTAATCGACGCTTGGTTGTTGCCATGCGGCTTTTAGGGATTGGGCCAAAAGGTATAACCATGTTTTGTGGCCTCATGGACCTCGGACAAAGTTTGTCAAACAATCTGTACTATACTATCCTACAAAATTTGTACGTTGCTGGAAAAGCCATGTACGAACATGTCATTTCAAAAGCTATTGGAGAAGAAAAAGAGGCTATGATCGAAGCGAATCCAGAGTGCGATCCCACTTTATTTACTGTGTCGGGGGATGGGACTTGGAAGAAGCGTGGCTTTGCTTCCCTTTATGGTGTCACAACTTTGATTGCCAAGCATACCAAAAAAAATTGTTGACATCGTAAAATCTCGTCTGTGTAACAGCTGCAAATATTGGGAAGCCAAGAAGGAAGAAGAGCCAGAGGCTTACAAAATTTGGCTTGATACTCATGACGAAGAATGCACCATAAACCATGAAGGAAGCTCTGGGAAAATGGAGGTGGACGCTGTAATAGAGATGTTCTCCAAGTCGTTTGAAACACACGGCATAAAATATGTAAAGTATTTCGGCGATGGTGATTCGCAGACCTTCAAAGGTGTATTAGATGTCGACCCCTATGACGGTGACCCTATAGTGGAAAAGAAAGAATACATTGGGCATGTGCAGAAGCGAATGGGCACGCGACTTCAAAAAATAAAAAAAGAAAATAAGGGCATTGGAGGCAAAGGTGCGGGCAAGCTCACCGACAAATTAATATCCGAGTTGACCACATATTATGGCCTTGCGATCCGCCGTCATCCTGACTCCGTGGAGGATATGAAAAAGGAAATTTGGGCCACTTTTTACCATAAGTGCTCCACCGATGATAAACCGCAACACCAAAATTGCCCCACCGGTGCGTCAAGCTGGTGCGCATGGCAGAAAGCAGCTGCTGAAGGTACGTTAGATAGCTTTCACCACACGTATGCACCTCTCGACAAGAAGGTGATGGAGGTAATAAAACCAGCTTACGAAGCGCTGTCGGCAGATAATTTGCTTGAAAGATGCCTTGGATCTGAAACTCAGAATTCATATGAGTCCTACAATTCTGTTCTTTGGTCACTTTCGCCCAAACACATCAACTCAGGCGCACGCACCATCGAAGTGGCAAATTTCATTGCAACGTGCCTCTTCAACGACGGTTTTATACCCATACTTAAAATTATGGGTTTGATGGGTATTGCGATTGGCAAAAAAATTGCGATTGGTTTTTTTGAAACCCTCTTATTTTGACCTATGAGTTAAGTTTTCTCCGGTTCTACCGGACCGATTTTGATGATACAAAGTGAATTCGACGGAAAATTGTCAGCTCTTTAAAACTGCATTTAAACATTTTTGATTTTTTTTTTCCCCAAAAAAATTACTTCAAACTTTAAACGCGTTTATCTCGAACCCACGTTTTTCGAACTGGCGGCCATGATATCTCCAGTTCAACTGAACCGATTTTCATGAAACAAAGTGGAATCGACGCAAAATTGTCACCATTCTCGGGTGAACCTCGACCATAATTTTAAAAAATTTTTTACTATTTTTTTTTACACTAAACTACAAAAAAAAAACCCGAAATTGAAATTTTTTTTTGAATGGCCGCCGTTTTGTCAAAAAAAAATCACAAAATTAAGCTTGAGGTTCACCCGAGAATTACATCTATACTGATTATAACCCCGTTTTTTTTTCATTTCAGGCGCTCCGGAGACCCGGAATCGTGGCCGCCGTGATGACACCTTTTTTTTCACCACCAACTTTGAAGTCTCATTACTTTTTGAACAGCCCACGTATCGAGGCAAAAAAAATTTTTTTATTTACTTTGAACCTTTTGTAATATTTACAATAAATAAAAAAAGTTTTCAATTATTCTTTGCGTTTTCAAATAATAATTTTTTTAAAAAGGGTCCAAAAAACGGGTTTTGAATGAGAAGACCGCCTTAATATAGTCTTACTTAATTTCTACGCAAATATAAGAATAACTTTTTAAAAGTTAGACATTTTTATTATAGATATTTTTATACCCCCACGTTTAAAAAACGTAATGGGGTTATATTAATATTGTCACTCCGTTTGTAAAGCCGATAAGGAGGCGTGGCGGGTATAGAAAAGTATATATATTCCTGATCAGCATCACCTCCTGAGTCGATTTAGCCATGTCCGTCTGTGTCCACGATAGCAGCCGTAATTTTTGAGCTATCATAACGAAATTCAAAATATAAGCTTTTTATATATAAAATGGAGGTCAAGTTCAAATCTGAGCAAAATCAGATGAAAACCACACCTACCTCCCTTACAAAGTGACTTAACCAAAATGGTAAGATCTCTTTAAATTCCTAAAAACCAATTTAATGACTTCAAATTTCGCACAGTGTCTTAAATATTGAATATTTATTTTGAGTATTAAATTTGTAAAAATCGGATGAAAACCACGCCTACTTCCCACACAAAGTGGCTTAACCATAACGGGAAAATCTCTTTAAATATATTTAACAGTTTGCTTAAGACTTTATATATATTCTACTTCGGCCGTGGGGGTATTTTAACTTCGGCCCAGTCGAAGATAATTCCTTACTAGTTTTAATATTTTTTCGTACAAATCGTCCGTAACTCCAGTTTGGAAATGCTCATATGCATTATTTTGTATTTATTCAAAAGTAGTAACTTTGACTGAATAAAAAAACTATCTGAAGCTGTAGTTTCAACAGAAATTGTTATTATTATTTTCCCAAAGAAATCCGATAGCTAAACAAAAAATACTGTTGAAATAAAACGTTATTTAATTGTAAAGAAACTGATCGCAAAAAAGCAAAACAAATAAAAACATATTTCAAACTTTTTTCTAACTTTACAAGCATTCCAAGCTTTCTTCTCAAATTCTGTTAGTCTCCTCTGTTAACGAGAATTCAAATTGATTGTTGAAAGCTTAAAAAAATTATGCGACTTTAGAAAAACAAAACATGTGCAAATTATTAAAAGCTCGTTAAAGTCGCTTGTATGCGTGCATCTATAACTTTTGTGTCGATAGGGGTTGCTTATAAAAAACTCTCGCTATGAAAATAATACTAAAATCTAATAAAATTAAAAAATGTCAAATCATGCAAATTTCCTAAAACTTTTAAAACCTAAACTAGCTCAGAAGTAACTTGCAGACTTTAAAAATTTGTGTTTAAAATAGCTTTAAGGCTTATATATACACAATAATTTCAAGGATACGAAACGTAAACAAACGTAGAGAGATAAATACAAAAGACAACGAAAAAGCGGATATTCGTAGAAGTTGTTCTTGATGTTGTTACGATTGTTGGTTTTTCTCATTTGTATTTGCTTTCCTGTGTTTGTGTCCATGTATAACTTTGCCGTTGCAGACAAAATAAATTCACACATAGCGACAAACACACAAACTTATACACACATTAACAACTCACATATATGCTTACAACTCACTCACAAAAGGACATCAAATAGATTTTTATAAGTCTACTTTTATACATAAACAATAAATTTTTTACAGCAGCAAAATGTAAATAAAGTAAAACAGCATTTTGGGACAGAAGAGACACAGAGAGAATATCAAGTTCTTACTTCAGAATGTATAGCTGTAGATTTGATTTTGTTGTTTATGGTAAATGAATTTATCTTAATCTTTACAATGCTACAATTATATAAATAATAGCAAAAACTATAACTATACGAAGGACACTGGTAAACTATTACAACTTCATAACACACTCTTGCATAAATTTATCCTGATAGTAAATATCAGAAGTAAGCCTTACTTTCCGGTGCAAGGATATACATTTTTGATACAAAAAAATATGCAAACAAGCTTAGCTACTCTGAAAGCAGCACTAACAGCAACTTCCTGTTTTGCCTTACATTTTTATTTACAAGGTAAGATTCCCAGGTGTCGCTTTTCGATTTATATTATTTCCGGACATGTTCTAGAGGACAAAATAAAAGGCTGACACCCATTTTTATACGTGCTTAATCGATGGTTTTGGGTTTCAGAATGGCTTTCTTTAATCAACGAAAATTTAATATATTTTTCACCATAACTTCTCTAATATTCATTGAAACACATACACATTTGGTATCAAACGCAAGGTATTCAAACACTATCAAATTATTGCATCAAATTTGAAGAGATACATTTTGTTATAACTTTTAGTTATAACAAATTGAGGTCGAAAACTGAATTCCGAGGTCATAGAGAAATTAGGGTAAGTGTTTTCAAATAAAGTACTTTTGAGACTTGAATTTTATGTTAAAAATATCTAACAACATTTTGGAAAAAATAAATTTTGCCAAAAATACCGGGGTACCCGCAGTTTTCTTAAATGAAAAATAAAAAAATAAAAAAGAAATAGTTGCGCAAAACTGAAAGAATTTTTGGAAAGGTAGCCGAAAATGCAGTTTTTACTTGAATTTATTTTTACAACAAAAGCAACTTTTGAATTATTTTTTGAGTAAAAAGTCAATTTTGTGGACCATTTTTAAAATTAAAGCGGCGGTAGAATTACTCGTTTTCGTTGGTTTATCGATTGAAGAATCCGGCAAGTATTCTACGAGAATCGGAGCAAAAAATAGATTGTGTAAAACGCTGCCGATCCGCACATCATACAAATTTTTTCACTTTTCATCCGCTACCAAATAGGTGCGGATTTGTAAGGACTGAATTTAAAAATGAAATGTTATAAGCGTTCACATAGCTATTTAAGGTCACTTAGCTCGAATACGGAGTAAGATTCTTTTCCTACCCCTCACGAATTTTTTACATGATAAGAAAATTAAAAAATAATTAAGCGTTTTCAATTTCTTAATTTTATTTGTTTATTGGAAATTAAATCATAAAGTATTTTCGATTATGAAAACAAAAAAAATTATTGTTCTAGAAAAATTTTATTGAATGTAGCCGAGGTAGAAAGACTACACGGAGATAATTCTTTTGCTTGAATCAAGCAAATGATTTTCTTAAAAGTAAATCAGCAAAACTTTGCTCAATCACGGTGTTATTTTATAAAAAAATTTCTTAATTATTCAATTCTCATGTATTTATGAAAAAGCAAATTTTGATTTAAATCAAGCATAATTTTGCTAAGTTATTATAAATTGCAATAGCAAATTTCTACTTAATTCAAGCAAATATTTGCTAAACTCAAATAGAAAATGTTTACTAAATTCAAGCAAATTTTTTCTAAACACAAAAGCAAACGTTTATTCTTAATGAAGAAAACTAGGCGACGATTGTTTAACAACTGCGATGGTCAAATGGATAAGCCTATGCACTTACACTCACGCTGCCGAGGTTCAAATCTCCGGATGGTGGTAATTTTTCAATTTAATTTAATGTTAATTATTATTTCACTTAAACAATATGCTATATTTCAGCAAAAACCTATCAAAATTTGCTACTTCAATTTATAATAACTTAGCAAATATTTGCTTGAATCAAGTAGAAATTTGCTTTTGCAGTTTATAATAACTCAGCAAAATTTTGCTTGAAATTAATAAAAAATTTGCTTAAATTAGATTTTGCTATAATCTAGCATAATTTGAAGTGGCTGAGATTCAAGCGCAAGTTTTGCTTAACCACAAAGCAAATTTAGCAAACAGTTTTCTTCGTGTAGCGCTGGACAGCATAAAGCATCGGCGTGCATATGTTTGTACCAGGGGCAGAAGAAATAAGGCTGCAACGTCTTTTTGTGAAGTCAGATGAAAAAGGAGCGTCGTAAGCAGTAAAAAAAGAAAACAATCTCCACCAAGAAAACTTGGCCAGAGCTACGAGTCGTTTCTTCTCCAACGACGTGCTGAAGTGCCAAGTAAGCTTAGCACTCACCAGGAGCCAAACATTGTGGGGACACTATTATATATTTTGGTTAATATATATAAATTGATACAATTGTTATACATCGACCGTGTTATTCTTTATTTATAACACGTTTTATGATTTTTCCACTGCTTTGCATATTCGCTTGTTTTGTTTTAACAGCTGAACAGCTATTTTTTTGGAGTTTTGGAGTTTGCGGATCGGTATTGCAGTGTATTCGCTTGAATTCAACAATAGGATTTTTTTCGGAAGTGAAGGGAGTGCGGATCGGATTTTTCTGCTGGATTCCACAATAAGCATGTATATACACTAACCTAACGGTACAGTTGAAACTATTTTTGTGAAGTGATTTTATTGAACTACAAAACAAAAAAATTCGAGTGAAATATATTTAAAATCAGCGGAGATATTTACATTGCAAGTCAAAATTTTGATTTACATGTCGTTTTTTCTCATTCTGAAGTAACGATGTTTTATGAAAAAGTCGTTGTAATAAAAACTTCTACCATTTTGAAGATATGTGAAAGTTTTTGGTGTCCACATAACAAAAATTTCTTAAAATAAAATTGACGATAAACACCAATTAGAAAAAGGATTATATAAGCAAAATAACAGTTAGGAAAAAGGGCGGGAAGGGTGTGGCCAAAACATAGTATGTAACCATTTTATCTCAATATGTATACCAAGTCAGAGCAGAATCCGTGGAGCCGTTTAGATTTGTAGAAGGTTAAAAAAAAAAAACAGAAAATGAGTCTTAAAACTATAGATGGTCAATGGTCTGTTGAAATTCTTAGTTTGGTATTCGCTTCAGTGTTTCGCGACCAAAAGCGCGATTCGCCTCAACGAATCACAAGCGTGGAGAAACAACACTTTCGGACATGCATCTATTCTGAATCTCTTTGGAACCGAAGAATCAAAAAGAGAAACCGACTATATCATACCCAGTATGAGATTCGGCACAGAATACACCACATCCATCCCCAACAGTTAGGAAATGGAAGAAATGGCCGTAGAGTTCAAATGCAATCTCCAATTATATACTGATGGTTCCAAAATGGAAAACGGAACTGGATCAGGTGTATATTTCGAAACACAACAAATCTAAGTGTCCTACAAACTCCCCGACTACTGTAGCGATTTTCAAGCAGAAATATACGCTGTACTGAGGGCGGATTCTGAAAAACGCTAAAGCTAAATCTCCACCGCTAAAGCTAAATTTCTTGTTTTTAGCGATATTGCTATTCTGAAAAACTCCATCGCTTATTCTCATGCTAAAAATTTAGGGACTGAACGAGCTTTTAACGAAGAATAAAATTAAAGCTGTCATAGCTAAATTTTTAACGATTGCTGCGATTCTAAACTTTTTTTAGCGATTTACAGAAACTCTCATCTTATTTTTATCTATAATTTTGGAGTCCAATATTTTGTTGCCGCTAAGTTTAAAAATTAAAGAGATTTTTCAAATAAAATCGTGATTTTTGATATATTTATTAAGAAAAATTAATGCTTTTTCTCTTTTAAATGTTTTAAAAAAAAAACATTTCACCAATTTAAAGCACTTTTCCGAAAACTTGCTGTTTGTTTGCACAATTTATCAGTTGTATTAATATTAGGGGTATTCACGTTTCAGTGCACTTGCTTGTGCAGTTGAGGACTTGTGCAGTTGTGCAGTTAGGTTTTCGTGAACAAATCTTTTCAAACACCTACAAACAACACTTTTTCCAAGCTGTCAAATTTTTCAATGCACACAAGTGCACAAATGCTCAAATCTTCAAGTTTTAGGCTGCAGTAGAAAAGCACTTGTGCAGATTTTTGATTTTGATATTTTGATTTTGTAAAGTGCAGAAGTCCTCAACTGCACTGGCATGTACACTGAATCGTGAATACCCCTATTGTTATCATATAACAAAATTTTAGAAAAAGGTTTCATCTCTTAAAACTTCAAAAAAATTTATTAAATGAATTAGTAGTTTACAAATAAGCTTTAGTTGTTGTGACACACTCTTATGTGATAATTCTGTATCACGAAGAAGCACACCAACGATAAGAAAAACACTTGAAGCAATACAATTCTGTATGGAAGAAAGTATTGCTTCTCGTGTTTTTCTTATCATTGGTGTGCTTCTTTGTTACACAGATTAAAGCAATGAGAATAAAATTTGGTCATTAATGACAAGAAATTTTTGACCTCATTTTTAATATGTAAAATGTTCTCTAAGTGTAAAATTTTGAAGAATTGAATAAAACCTTAGCCTCCAATAAGCCACGACTGTTTTGGTATTTAAAGTTGAAACAGTCAAAATAAATTTTTACTATTTTTTATATAGTTTTATTCTATGACAATAGGAGAATGTTTAATGAGAAATCATAAAGTACTCGTGTTAACATACTAAAAAAAATTAATTAAAAATTTTTAAGTATATTAACATAAGTTTATTTAAAATTTTTTCAAATAACTAAAAGTTTTTATTTTGCACTTTTTATTTAGATATGCACCAATATCCATTACCACCATTAGCACCACTAAACCATTTTCAAAATAAGAAACAAGCTTATTTTAATTATTATATTAATTTGATTAAAATTCGAAAGAAACTTTAAAAAGTTTTTGAAAACTTTTCACTCGGATGATGAATTTTTGACAGTCGGAAAGAGAATTTTTGATATCAGTGAGGTGAGTTTTATTGTTAAAAATTCATGTAGCTCCGGGAACTAGTAGAAATTTTGACAACCGGCACAAGAATTTTTGAGTGAAGCAAAAGGGTTGTGCCTTATAAAAAAAGGATTGTGATTTACTTTTAATATTTAGAAAATATTTGTTATTAGGCTAAAAATACAAACTTGAGGAGCAATTAAAAAGCATGGAGTCACTTCAGTCGTCTTTAATTTATTTGTGTCAATAAAAATTACTACAATTCTTTTTGAAGATTTTTAAAAACTGGCTAGTCTTAGGAGCTAAAGGGTTTAAAATAAATATTTATGTTAAATTTGGAAGTTCATTACTACTGACATATGCAATGTCAGGTTTTTTTTACTGCATTCAATTTGCAAAACTAATGAATTGAATATACTTTTTGAATATCTATAAATATGGCCGATAAGGAGTTAATACGTGTTCAAGGATGTTTTATGGTTAGCTGATTGATCGACTGAGTATAAGTCAATATTTTCTTTCGTATTATAATCGATTGAGCTCAAAATTTGGCAGTAAGTGTTTATCTGGTATGGCAACCTTTAGGTATAGTGCAATTTTTATCCTCGCGCATAGTTTAGGTTAAGGATTTTTAGGTCCAATTCACAAGAAACCTTTAACACTGATACTTTTTTTACTTTAGTAAATTTTAATAGTGGAGTAATATCTAAAAACATAATTTAAAAACATATTTTCAATTTATTCCATCTCTAAGCTAATTAGGTAAAATACACACAACAAAATAATAATGAATAAAAATTATTATTTTTTACAAATTTTTAATGTTTGCACAAGTTTTGGTTTTATAAGTTAATTTACTTAAAACAGTTATATTCCTTGTAGCTCAAAATATCATTTTGAATAAAAAAAATAAGTAGAAGAAACCGTGGCAGTCCAATGTGTCTTAAACTCGTTCATTCGCTGAGAAGACGTCAAAATTTCTGGATAACATTTTCATGTTTCATTTGGCACAGCAAAAAATGACAATTTGAATACAACAGATACAAATTTTTTTCAACTCAACATTTTCTTTCCTATAGAACCAATAGTGAAAAGTTTCCAAATGGCACACAGCCATAACAAAATAATTTTTTTGACATAAGAAACACTAAAACAACGCTTCCTGTGGCGAGCAGTAGAAGCAACATTTTTAGCTAGGCGATTTGAAACTCAGAATCGCATTTTAGCGTAATCGCTAAGGAATTGAACGAAGCATTTTTTTAGCATTTAAGCGATAGAGATTTAGCTTTAGCTAGGCGATTTTCAGAATCCGGCCTCAGGCCATTCATAGGAAAAATCTTACCCACACAAGGGTAGTTATTTTTGTGTAATAGTAGTAAAACGACGAAGGCTTGAACGGTACAAAACTGTAAACTGGCACTGAACAGTATCTGCAATACCCACAACGTCACTCTCTGCTGGGTTCCCAGACATTGTAATAGCGAAGGGAAGGAGGCAGCGGATGAACTGGCTAGGCGTGGAGTAACCGCAAGTAAAAACAGAGCTAATACAGAAGTGCAGATTCCAATAGGCGTCCTCAAAAGGAGTATAGACCTTAAAGCCAGAGATAATGCTAACACTAACTGGGCCTCCAGAGGTGACTGCAACATATCTCGAAGGCTCTGGCCAGAGCTAAATGAGAAGAAAACCGAAAGCCTTCTGCTTTTGGCCAAACGAGAAATCCGGATTCTTGTAGGAGTTCTAACAGGCCATTGCTCTATTGGGGTAATGGCCAATATAATGAACATAATAGCCCCAGACTTTTGTCGGACCTGCAAGGATCCGGAAAATACAGAAACAATAACTCACCTTCTGTGCAAATGTCCAAGTCTACAGAATCGTCGACTCCAATGTATGGGAAACAGATTTTTAAAAAACCTGGAAGATTTAGCGAACATACCACTGCTAGACATCTGGAGGTTCATAAAAAGCACAGGCTGGTTTGAAGAATAATCGAAATAATTATGGTTATTATGGTACTACGATGAAAATAAAAAGTAGGGATTCGCAATGGACCTAAAGGCCCCCGCGGAAGCGCCGGTAACGGTGCACAACCCTATTTTTACCTAACCTAACCTTGGTATTCGCTTTATATGGAAGATACATGGTGTTTTATTTCAACATGTTTTTGAAGATACTTCTATCTATAAAGTCAAAATCTTTTAACACATAACGCCAATAAGGAGATGTGGTATGTGAAGAAAGTTAGTATATTTCTTAGTAGCATCGCCTAGTTGATTCAGCTATGTCAGTCTGTCTGTCCGTCTGTCTGTGGACACGATTATAGACGTATTTTTCAAGTTATCTTAATAAAATTTGATGTATTTATAAGCTTTTATCTGAAAAATAAAGATCAAGTTTAAAAATTAGCCCAATCTAACAAAAGTGTCTTCGTAAAAATGGTAAAATCTGTGAAAGTCTCACAAAAACGTATCGTTCATCTTGTAAAACTAACTAAAAAATGGGTGGAAGATCAGAGCATTTTTCTACAGCTGGAAAAGAAGAGAGAGCTTAGGTTTCATCCGAGATAGTAACGTTAGTGTTGGAATTTTACGAAAGGGATGAGAATAGCCATCTTTGTTCAGGTATGATAGATTGTTTGTCTGTGAGAAAGTTCAGAAACAGAAGTGGCTTAACTTATACTTTGTAATTTAAATAAAATTTTCGTGGAATTTAAAACACAATATCCATATTGTAGCATTGGAAGATCAAATTTTATAGAACTTGGGTCAAAGTGGGGTATCATTGAGAAATCATCGGGTAGCCGCTGTCTATGTTTGTTGTTACCCTCAGAACCTTAATCTCATGGTTGACAGAATAAAACCAAACTACAAAAACTTAATCTGCATGCTTGTTTGTAACATAGCTGGCTACAATTGATGGACAAATGCGATCAATGTCCAGGACAAGAACTTCTGCGAGAATTGGTTAACCAGTTAGGAGAAACTAAAAACCTCTCAGAAAACATCATTTACAAACAGTGGACTTTGACCAATCAAGCAGGAATGATAACTCTAATTTATAATAAAGAAGTCTTCTTTTAATGGCTTGTTGAGAGACTTATTTCATTAAAGTCATATCACTCTATCTGAAAGGTTCAAGCCTGAGTCCAAAGAGAAAAGAAGGAGCACCTCAACAAGAATGAACACATTATCCTTGCAGATTTTGCTGAAAATTTTAAATTCGTTATCCAAGATCAGATCCAAAGTTACCACTGGGTATCGCCAAGCTACTTACTATTTAGCCATTTGTTTGTTAGAATTACAAAAAATAGGGCTCGGTGCAGTTGTCTGTATGTATGAAATTCTGCATACATATTCTGCATTACAAAATTCTGCATTAACATAAGACTGTGCATAAAAATTCTGTATGCCAAAATTCTGCAAAATAAGGCCTAAGAACAACTAAGGTAAATAAGCTTAAAACAACAACTTCCCGTACAAGGGCAAATAATTTAATCTTAAAGAACACCATTTTGTATCCCAAATATAGTTAAAATGCTGTAAATTAGGAGCAGACTTTTCTTAAAACAAAATGTTAACAAAACAGAATATTCAAATACAGGTTTTTAGACAAACAGTATTTTACAAATACTGTAAAAATTACAGCATTTTGACAATGCAGACTTTTGAAAAGCAGAAAACTGATAGAATTCCACACAGAATATGATAAATACCAAGTCAATGTTCTTGTCTTATTAATTGGGCTAGGAATATCAGGCACTAAAGAATTAAAAATATGGGCATTAGACCGTCCCATTTCTTTACTTTTCGAAAAGTTCCCGGGACACGTTGATTTCTTATTCTACTCTTAAAAACATGAATTTTGGTATATAACACTTTAATATTAAATACAGCTAAAGGCTTTTTGGCTAAAAATTCATTATTTCGAAAAATTAAGAAATTTCTTGTTCAGTATTTTGCATATAACTACGAAACTAATGAAACAATTTTTATCAATAACTTTTGACAATTTAACAATTTTTAAAATAAGTATAACTTATTTCAAAGCTAATACAATTTTCCATCTTATGCTATGAGGAAAATTGCATTTTGTTCAGTACATTTTTTTAAAAAACTCTGCAAAGTGAAATTTTGATTAAAATTTTTTCGAAAATTTGATAACTTCAACTCACATTTCCCCATATTACAAGAGCACGAAGAAGAAATTATTGATTTTGTAAATTTTGTATTTTGAGGAGTTTTACGGAAGAATTCGAAGATATATGATACGGTATTTTTTCTACAAACCAACACAACTGCACAGTGAATTTTTTCGAAAAAAATTCAATTTTATTTTTATCAAACGGAGCTACATAAGTAGGAATGTAAAAGTTATATGTATATTATATTAGATTTAATTGCAAGACATTCAACTTTATTTTTATAATTTGCAATTATTTAAATGACTATTTCTGTGGTCACAAAAATTAATGACTAAACTCAAAGTTGCGAAAAAAAATTATATTTTTATTGCTCTAGCTCCGACCTTTTTTGAAATATATGAACCGTTATAAACGAAATATGTGCAGACTTGAGTGATACTCTATTATGTGAAAAAAGTTTTTTCCTGCATCCTTCCAAAGATTGGCAATAAAAAAATGGCGTATCGCTTTTTACGATAGCTTGAGTTTAGTCAATCTTCCTTGTGACCACGGATTTTATGCTATTGATCTGATATTGATATCTCTACGAAACAACAACAATCTAACAAAAGCACGAACCTTAATGCGCATGTTTTTTTAGTAGGGCGATTCACAATCTCGTATATTTTGGAAATTTGTGCTTTTGTACAAAATTTTAAAAATTTCCTATCAATTGTGAACGGTCTTTTTGATATAATTTGCTAAAGTTGTTGCAAAACATGAAATTCACAGCTTATTGATGAAAAGCAAAATTATTTTTCTCTGGATATTTTGCTTAACTCAATTTCATGTCGAAAAAAATTTTTAAGCACAATTAATTGGTTTTTTATTCGCTTATCTTTCATATCAGTTTTTTCACTTTTTCTTTTTTTTTTTATAATCAGCAGTCAGTTCTAAATTTAATACTGCAATGTATAGTAAATCTTAGCTGTGGATTTTAGTGTTGCATATATGCAGATTAGAAAGAGAGTCAAGTCGAATGGGTCTGGCAGTGAATACAGATAAGACGAAATACTTGGTGTCCACAAACAAGCAGTCCCAGCGTCTCGGAATCCACGTTACCGTTGACAATACCTCCTTCAAGGTTTTGAAGTACTTCGTTTATCTGGGATCCAGCATAAACTCAACCAACGACATCAGCATTGAGATCAAACGAAGAATAACTCTTGCTAACAGGTGTTTCTTTGGGCGCAGTAGGCAATTGAGTAGCAGAGCTCTCTCTCGAAGAACGAAAATCACGCTCTATAAATCCCTCATCATGCCCGTCCTACTTTATGAATCATGGCAGACTACAGATAGATACACCAGATGAGAGCATACTGCCGGAAATTTCAAAACTAAGCAAAACTTTTTATTTCTTTTCTTTTGTTTCCATTCGCCACACAGCTGAATTTGACAGAAATGGCAGTATGGAAAGAGAGCACAGTCAGATAACATTACAAGAAAAGTTTCGTCAAAATCAGAGAATTCATTTTTTCAATCTTATCAAACTCTCAAAAACTGTACCGACATAAGTTTTCACAGAAGCAAAAAATAAGCAGATACGAAACCAAATAAAATATAACAGATAAAGCAAGTCCAATTACAAAGATAAAAGCAACAAAAGAAGAAAAAGCAAAAGAGAAACCAAAACTAAGCGAAAACGAAAGCGAAGTTTAAAGTCAGAGTCACAGCCAAAGCCAAATCCAATTCCAAATCCAAAGTCAAATACAAGGCCAAATCCAAAACCAAAGCCAAAGACAAAGATGAAGACAAAGCCAAAGACAAAGACAAATCCAAAGCCAAAGCCAAAGACATAGACAAAGACAAAGACAAAGACAAAGACAAAGACAAAGACAAAGACAAAGACAAAGTCAAAGTCAAAGCCAAAGTCAAATCCAAAGACAAGGCCAAAGCCAAAGCCAAAGACAAGGCCAAAGCCAAAGCCAAAGACAAAGACAAAGACAAAGACAAAGACAAAGACAAAGACAAAGACAAAGACAAAGAAAAAGACAAAGACAAAGATAAAGACAAAGACAAAGACAAAGACAAAGACAAAGACAAAGACAAAGCCAAAGCCAAAGACAAAGACAAAGACAAAGACAAAGACAAAGACAAAGCCAAAGCCAAAGCCAAAGCCAAAAACAAAGCCAAAGACAAATCCAAATCCAATGCCAAAGTCAAATCCAAGGCCAAAGCCAAAGCCAAAGCCAAAGCCAAAGCCAAAGCCAAAGCCAAAGCCAAAGCCAAAGCCAAAGCCAAAGCCAAAGCCAAAGCAAAAGCAAAAGCAAAAGCAAAAGCCAAAGCCAAAGCAAAAGACAAGGCTAAAGCTAAAGCCAAAGCCAAAGCCAAAGCCAAAGCCAAAGCCAAAGCCAAAGCCAAAGCCAAAGCCAAAGCCAAAGCCAAAGCCAAAGCCAAAGCCAAAGCCAAAGCCAAGGCCAGAGCCAGAGCCAGAGCCAGAGCCAGAGCCAGAGCCAGAGCCAGAGCCAGAGCCAGAGCCAGAGCCAGAGCCAGAGACAGAGACAGAGACAGAGCCAGAGCCAGAGCCAGAGCCAGAGCCAGAGCCAGAGCCAGAGCCAGAGCCAGAAACAGAGCCAGAGACTGAACCAGAGCCAGAGCCAGAGACAGAGTCAGAGACAGAGCCAGAGCCAGAGCCAGAGCCAGAGCCAGAGCCAGAGCCAGAGCCAGAGCCAGAGCCAGAGCCAGAGCCAGAGCCAGAGCCAGAGCCAGAGCCAGAGCCAGAGCCAGAGCCAGAGCCAGAGCCAGAGCCAAAGCCAAAGCCAAAGCCAAAGCCAAAGCCAAAGCCAAAGCCAAAGCCAAAGTCGAAGCCAAAGCCAAAGCCAATGCCAAATCCGAAGCCAAACCAAAGCCAAAGTCAAATCCAAAGACAAGGCCAAAGCCAAAGCCAAAGCCAAGGCCAAGGCCAGAGCCAGAGCCAGAGCCAGAGCCAGAGCCAGAGCCAAAGCCAGAGCCAGAGCCAGAGCCAGAGACAGAGACAGAGACAGAGCCAGAGCCAGAGCCAGAGCCAGAGCCAGAGCCAGAGCCAGAGCCAGAGCCAGAGCCAGAGCCAGAGCCAGAGCCAGAGCCAGAGCCAGAGCCAGAGCCAGAGCCAGAGCCAGAGCCAGAGCCAGAGCCAGAGCCAGAGCCAGAGCCAGAGCTAGAGCCAGAGCCAGAGACAGAGCCAGAGCCAAAGCCAGAGCCAGAGCCAGAGCCAAAGCCAAAGCCAAAGCCAAAGCCAAAGCCAAAGCCAAAGCCAAAGCCAAAGCCAAAGCCAAAGCCAAAGCCAAAGCCAAAGCCAAAGCCAAAGCCAAAGCCAAAGCCAAAGCCAAAGCCAAAGCCAAAGCCAATGCCAAATCCGAAGCCAAACCAAACCAAAGCCAAAGTCAAATCCAAAGACAAATCCAAAGACAAAGCCAAAGCCAAAGCCAAGGCCAAGGCCAAGGCCAAGGCCAAGGCCAAGGCCAGAGCCAGAGCCAGAGCCATAATGGTAGCCATAATACCATATGTGATAGGTTTGATTTGATGGTAAAGTATGATTATTTATATTTCTTAAATTTTATCTTCAATTTTCTTGTTCTTATTTTTTCTGCTACTATGTTTTCTGCATCACTCTTTTTAAACCATTTGCTTTCTGCTTTTTCTACTACTATTTCCTATTTTTATCTTTACTCCTATTTTAGACCCTCATTTCTTTTACGTATGAAATGATGGTGTTGTTTGATGGTGTGCGATGATGATGTGATATGATGGTGTTATACGATAGTACGAGATGATGGGTTTGAATTCATGGGTAAGTATGATATGCATATTTTGCTACTATTTCCCACTACTTTTTCTACTAATATTTTCTACTTTTTCTATTATTTCTACTACTCTTTACTAATTCTATTTGTACTACTATTTCTGCTACAATTTTAGGCTTTAATAGAATACAAGGTTTTAGACAAGTACAAGGACAAGAATTTGAACAAAAATTACGACAACGGTTTGGACAAGGATAAGGACAAGGTGTTAAACAAGGATTTGGTCAAAAATAAGAGTAAAAAAAATATAGGAACAGGAATAAGAACATAAACAAGAGCAAGGATTTTAACAGCTAGACTCCAAGGACTCATGCTAGACTTGACATCAAAGTACTTATGAATGTTTCGAGGACACACTAAACTATGTCGCTTTTCTGTTGAGTTTTTTGTTAAATAGGAGAAATGTTTTTTTTTAGGGAAATACTGTTTTTTTTTTGCAATCATTTTAAAAAAGTTTAAAAGGTACATTTAATATCTTTATTTGACTTTTTTTCTTAAAATCTCTCAATTTACTAAAAAGTTGCAGTCATTTGAAAATAAACGTTCTCATAATTAACTCAAAAGTAAAATATAAATTATGCTTTCTAAGTAAAATTTAGCAGATGGTAATACTTTGATCTAAATATTTTTTGTGTCGATTCTGACAGATTCAAAACAGAAGAATTTGTTTATCGATTGCTCATACAACACAGAAAAGAGTTCAGAAAATTTAGAAAAAAAAATGTTTAAACATCTCTTTAATTGTTTTAGAAGCATTATCTTCACCTTACACAAATGAAGATATCTTATTCAGTTTTCAAGATTAGATTCTTTAAAATTGGTCACATAGTAAAAATTATGAATGTTTGTACATTTGGTGTGTAATAAAATTTTGCCAAAATTAATTTGTTATTTGATGCATCACTTAGAGACCTTTCAAAGTACATATATTCGTTTTGTCCATGACGATAACATAAAAAAATTGCTGGTAATTTTTACGGGAAATTAATATTTAGTCAATTGCAGCTCGAGTGCATAACTTTGTTTTTGACTGTACTAAGCTTTCTGTTATTCTATCTTATCTATCTTATATTCTTATAAAAATTGTATCTGGTATTACCACTGTTCATCAGCGCGTATGATGAACATTTTGTTGCGTTAATTGAATGTTGCTCATACGACAGATGCTATTTTCTTTCATTTCTCAATTAAGCACATATAATATATTTAAATGCAATTAAAAAAATTTACTTGAAATGGAGTTTTATTAATTGTTAAAGTTGCAATTACAAAGTGATTTCACAAAAATATTTTGAAGAATCGCAGGCATCATTTTAGATCTTAATAACAAAAAACGATTCTATATTTTGTGACCTTCTTCTTCCTGTCAATATGGCTGCAATACAAAAGTAACTCTAAAAGGTTTGTTAACTTTATCTGCTTGTGCGCTGCTGAGTTCGCGTTTTAACAAAAACCCTGGCAGCTGTTGTTTTGTTAAACTAAGAAATAACAATTCTGACATTACATGAGGCAGGTATTTGTGTGAAATACGTTTGCAATATTAATCCATGCACGTGTGGCAGAGCCCATACATACACACATACCCTCCATGCAAAAACCAAGGCAAGTCGTGAACAAAAACAAAACACAGGACAAACAATATAAAAGCAGCTGTTTTATTTCTTATGTATTGTCTTTTTAAATTGTTGTTGTTGCGGTAATTGTTGTTTTAGCGTTTTATCTGTATTGTTTTTTTTTTTTTTTTTATTCTCAATACAGTTGTAAGTCCCTAGAAACAGATGGATTGAAAACACCGACAAAGCGAAAAGCTACAAAAGCAAGAGCACCAGAAGGCAAAATTTATATAGAAATATATAATATATACCAATGTCAGTATTTAGGTATTGTACATAGTTCTATGCAACTTAACCGTTCTTGAAGACTCTCCGCATTGTTATATTTTCTCACTCACACTCTTTCTGTGTCTTTTGCTCCTTTTATCTGTTTTTCATGCTTTATGCCTCCTTTTTTACTGCAAAGGGAATTTGCTACGAATTTGAGAATGCCAAAATTTAGCATTTCGTTATATTAAAAGAAGAAATCCAACACTATTGTTGTAACTAGTAAATGACCTTGAACTCAGGTACACGCTTTAACGATAAAATATACGGCCTAGAGAAGAGCTACAAAACGTATTAAGCGAAGAGAACAATATTCGGCAAATAAACAAGAGCGAGAAACATTCTTAAATCTGTTATACGTGAATATGTCGTTATGAAGGTTTTTTTTTTTTACAATGCTAAGCTTTTGTTTTAAGTTTTGTTTTGTTACTCACACAAAAGCCAAATAAAAAGCAGCTCTTGCGCGTCAAATTTTTTTAAGAAAATATAAGAGAGACAAGAAGTGAGCGAGAGCTCTAAGAACTAGTAATAAAGTGAGCGAATTTTTTGCAACAGACAAATTTTAATAGCTTTTATACTAATTCTTTATTTTATTTTTCGTTGTTTCTTTGTTGTTTGTTTTTGTTCTTTGGTTGAAGCACGTTTCTACTATAACAAAATTTCAGGGAATAGCAAAGGCATGATTAGAAAAGAAAACATTACAACAAAAACCAAACATAGACTTGCACGCACACATCACAGACCCTTGAGTATAAACCAGCATGCAAAAAATGTCTTGTGAAAGAGGCAAACAAAAATATAAAGGAAAAATTGTTTCACCGTATTCTTAACGCTGCGTGAAGAGAAAAAGGAAGAGCAGGATGTGTGTTGCCGCAACAAGACAAGTTAAACATGATTTTTTTTAATTACAGCAAATCAACTTCTTAATCAAATAAGCCGCTTGAGCAAAGTGTTCCTTAAATCCAACTTTTTTTCTTTTGTTTTTCCAGCAAAAATGTGGCTTAAATTGTATTTTCCTTATTTTTTTTCTTTTCTAAAACATTTTGTGTGCTGAAATTTCTTTGATCTTGAGACTTTTTTAAAACTCTTAAAATCCAAAGAAACTTTTTTCTTCCACATTTATCCAAACCATTTTTTCCTTATGATACAGCACAACGGGAAAAGTGTTATTAAGAATATTTTTAAGGCAGATTTCAGGCAAACCATTTTTTGAAAATCTAATTTTTTTATTTGACATCCAAAATGCCATTACCCATTTCTAATGTAAAATTGGTAGGTGATTCCGAAAGTGCCATTCTATTTTTTATTGCACCGTTTTCGAGATATTTCCCACTGTTGTTTGTTTTTACAAAAAAAAGTTAATTCCACTTAATTGCATGTATCTTCAGAGCTAACAACAATAACACAGTGCGACAGCCAAAATTTAACGGAGAAAACGCTGCTTGTGTCTAGAAGAAGAGCATTCCCAAAAGACGACCTCATACTCCGTTTTGTCGTAGAGGGTCTCAATTTTTTTTTAATTTTACTATTTCGAATTTTTATGATAATTTAAAATGAGAAAGAAAAACAAAGAAGCTTCTAAAGGATTAATTTTCCCGATAAAAATGTATGGAGAATGAGATAGAGTATTTCCAATTCCATTAGATATACCACTCTCCTAATTTTTTAAAAACTTTTTTCTTTATTTTTACATTACGATTTTTTGAGATTCAAAAAGTTTGATAATTTTGAATTTTCGCGTCTTTGCAGTCGTACAAGACCAATCTTAGGGCATTAATCTGTATCACGAAGCAGCACACCAACGACAAGCAAGACACGAGAAGCAATACTTTTTTCTATACGAAATTCTATTGCTTCTCGTGTCTTGCTTATCGTTGGTGTGCTGCTTCGTGATACAGATTAATGCCCTTAATAAATTTACCCATAGATGTGCAAACTGGACTTTTTATTTCTTAAAAATTTATAGTTTTCAATTAATTTCAGCATATGCCTTAAAATATGTGAAGTATTTAGCGCCCCCTATCGGCTAATAGCTATGAAACTATTATACTGACGAACAATCTTTTATAATTTCACAGCTAAAACTGTGAATTGATATATTCAATATCAAATGTGATACTGGAATGATTTCTTACACTTGAAAAAAGATTTGGTCGGAAAATTTTTTCATTTTTAAAAACTTACACAAAAATTTAATAAGAAATACCGCGTATATTGCAAAAATGCCAAAATAATTTCATTTCAATTTTGATCAGTTGAAAATCTATTCAATGGCTTAAAATAAAATCTAGGTATGTTTATTTAAATGTTTTAACGCCACACGGGCTTACATATTTTGGAAAAAACGCTGAGTTTCCGACAGAATTGAAAAAACCGCTGCATAGCGTGATCTTTTTTCAAAATGGCTAATAAATGACGTGCAATTTCACAACATTTGTGGTAGTGATTTTGCAATCAGTATTTAGAGTGTGCACAAAATGAAAATTAAGTTGAAATTGCTTTTGCTAATGTAAAAAATTGCAGTAAAGTAAACAAAAGTAGCATCATTTCGAAAGAGGAATCATAGTTTTCAATTTTCATTACAGGTTGAAGAAGCATTTTTCTTTTAAATGCACTTTAACTTAAAACAAGTGTATTTTTTCCAAAATTTGCTGGTTTGACCACCAAATACTTGTATTTGTAATAAAAATCTCTACTAGTGTTGCATATCGTGGGAAAGGCCACGAAGTTATCCTTCTGATACCTCTTTGCATAAAGTTTCGTTGTAGGAGCGTTTTTAGTGAACTCAGAGCCCATAACTCCGCAGGGGATCAAAATTAGCACATACTTTTTTTATTGCTTTTGCATCCCCTTCGTTTAAAATCATAAAATTATTTTTTCTGTCGAACTTGTATTAGTATATATTTTTTTTTGCATCACACTCTAATGAACACCTTTGTGTTAGTGACTCATGGTGTCAGGACTATTCAAATAGATTTTCTTTTTATCAGAAAATACAATATTGATGCATTGCATGTTATCCAATGCACGTGTTTGCTGGCAAATTCCAATCTTGAGCCTATGCATTGAGGCATCTTCCATTTAATGTAAGATGTTGAGCGAGAAATATGGTTCTTGGTTCGAGAAATATGATTCTTAGTCACAGGAAGATCGAGTTTTCTCTGTATTTGAGTGACATTTAATTTGATGCTATATTTAACCAAGTATTATTTCATTTGAAATAAATATTGCTGGCTTTTTTGGTCTTTGGTCTTTTTCGGTAGTTATTTTCTACCTTCTTCAGGGTTTATTGAATTTTAAAAAAAGACATTTTTTATTAATTTATGTATAAAATAACAAACTTCACATGAGATTTCTCTAAATAATAAACTTACTGGAGGCTGTTCAGACTTGCCTCAAATGAGGCGACTTACTTGCCTCATTTTGACATAAGTTAGCTATCACACACAAACTATTGCCTCACTTTGAGGCTGTATCATTTTGGCGTTTATTGTTTTTTTTTTCGTTTGTTTTCTTTTGAATTATTAAATGCTCAAGTTTTCACAATTTAAAGAATATTAATTTGCGAACAACAATGAATAAACAAAATTAATTCGCGCCAGAACACACTAAAAAGAGCGAAAATTTTAACAAAACAAACTTCATTCTGACGAACGTCAAAATTAGTCGCAAAATTTTTAAAATTTTTAAAATTCTTGCCTCACGTAACATGTCACCTTCCCGCTTTTCTCTTTGCCTGTAGACGTCAAAATGAGGCAAGTGAGTCGCCTCATTTGAGGCAAGTATGAACAGCCTCCTGTAGCTTTTGAATTTACATTGCACAATTATTGCCATGACATTTAATTTATTTTGCGTTGCCTCATATTAAATGATCCCTGTTTGTCTTTTATTAAGTGTGAGGCCACTGTTTGGCCTATAAGTCCTGCAAACGACCCTTATACGACCCTTGTACGGCCGAGAAAAATATTTGAAATTAGGCCTTGTTCAGCCGCTGTTTTGCCTTAGTTTTAAAGTTTTTCTTTTTACTCGTGAGATGTTCACAGAGGGACGAGAAATGGTTAAAGAAATGACGACATCATCAAAGACGCCAAGAACATCGACGGACTGCACGTCAAACAAATCAAAGAATTTTTGCTCGAAAATCATCGACACGAGACCTTGCTGATACTCTTCATATTTCAATTAGATCCGTTCAAAATGTTTTAAAAGAGCATGTGGGTCTCACAATAGTCAAGCCTAAATAAAAAAATGTTTGTTGCCATAAACACTCAATTCAATGGCCAAAAATCGACTGACATTGTTTCGCAATCACCATATTCGCTAGATTTAGCTTTTAGTGCAACGAAGAGACACGCTACGGAGACACCATTTTGAATCAATCAAGAAGACAAAAAACGAATCGAAAAAGTTCTCTTTGTTATATACAAAAACGATTTTCAAGTTAGGTCGGCCAACATGCTTTGGCCTTAAGGCCGGAGTAATTCGTTTCAATGCGTATAATTCCGATATGCGAAAAGTGAAATGACTCTTAACCAACTCTACATAACTTAACTTGAAAATCCATTTTATTGCCAAAAAAAATTCACTCAAATGGTGAGTGGAAACTTAAAAAGTTGACTAGTTTTTTAATGCCTTTTGCGTTTTTTTTTTTTTTTTTTGTTTTTTGTGTTCTCTGTATGCAGTCATGTTACTTAAAAGATTGAAACAAGTTTATTTTCGCCAACTTATTTCAACAATAAAAAACATCAAAATGTTTCTGTCCTTCATGTTTACCACTCAAGTGGTACACAATAAAGAATAAAAAATAGAGTGCAGAATACAATAACAGAACCAACAGCACAAAATGGTGCACTAGTGATAAAAAGAAAGTTTGTCCTGCAGTTGCTGCTTCTGCTGCTCTTGAATGAGTTAATATTGTTGTTGGTGTTGTTTGTTTTATTCTTAAGTGCACAACTGGCTCTGACGTCAGCTGCATGTTATAATGGGGAAAAAAAACTAATCGAAAAAGTGCACTGATAAAATTTTGATTGTTTTTTCGATACTAGGTCAGAGCTGCATGATGTCGTCAGGATGAGGGGGTAACGCCAGAAGTTTTTTCTTGTTGATGTGTTTTTTTTTTCATGCCAAAGTTTAACTACTACTTGGCTTTTTGCAGCAATAGCGGCAGCTGAGCTTATTTAAGTAATAGGATTTTATGTGAGCGCCATTTAAGTTTTCAAGACGAGCTACCAAGTGAGATAAATGCTGAGTAGAGATGAATTTTCATTGCTTGGAAGAAACAGTTTGAAGAAGAAAGTTTAATTTCTTTTTATTGTCACAGCTAGCTACATATTAAATAATGAAGACCGAAGTAGGGGAAAATAAATGCAGCTGTCAGCAAAAATGTGGGGTTAATGTAAAAGAATGGGAAGCTATATAAGCAAATTTAACAACTAAATATTATCTGACATTATAAAAGCACCAACTCATTAAAAGTCATTAAAAGTCTCACTCACCCTCATCGCGCACATTGCCCATCATTATATCATAGCCCCTGAGATCCGCCGTCTTCATCAGTGTCATGGGATCGGCTGGCAGAAAGGCGCCATCTATGGTTGGAGCAGAGGGAAAACTTAAAATGCCTGAATACGAGTTCCATTGCTGCACCGAGATGGTTTTGGCATCAACGGAGCGCATGCAGGTCATAACAGCTTGTGGGTTTTCCTGTAAAAGAAAATAAAAGATAGAAAGAGAGAAAGAGAGAGAGAGAGAGAGAGGGAGCGAGAGTTAAAGAGCAATTCTATATGATGCACAAGTGCACCACTTACCGCTAACAGCGAAGCATTACAATTGCAATCGTTAATCAGCGCCTTGCCTATCTCTACTGCCTTTTCCGAGGTCATATGACTCCAAGGCGCATTCATAGTGCCCGATTGCATCATGCCACGCTTAACAATGCCTTTCGTAGCCGGTGATACTAATTGCGCATTCACTGAACTCGATCCAGCCGATTCGCCAAACAATGTCAACCACTCCGGATTGCCACCAAACGATTTGGCATTGTCCTTCAGCCAGCGTATGGCTAACGCTTGATCCCAGAGACCCACATTGCCTGGAGCTTCTTCTTCAAAGCCCGGCATCACCGGCGACAAATGCAAGAAACCAAATGCACCAACCCGATATTGAAATGAAGCGACAATTACATTACCCACCGCAGACATGATGTCAGCATTGTAGATGTCAAGTGTTGCTGACCCAGTCATAAAGCCACCGCCATAGATCCATATAAGCATCGGCAGACCATTAGAGATATTCTGCGACTGGCCATTGTGTATCAGATGATCGTTGTCACCTTTGCCCGAATGCTACAAACACAAGAAGAAGTCATTTTTTCAGTTTCAAGAAATCAATTTCTGGTGTGCAACTCACTTCGCCACCATTGGCACCACGCCCATGTCGCAGACGCGCCTTTGCTGGTGCCCAAATATTTATATATAGACAGTCCTCAGACACATTTGTGTTGGGATTCCAAATTTCTTCACCAGTAAAACCAGGAAAGTACTCATAGCTAAAAAGAAAAAAATACATTCAGAGAGTCTTTTAAATATCAACATATTTAAAATATTTATATATTTAGTAAATTATATGTAACAAAAGATCACATTCCTTTTATTCAATCACAGTTACATTCCGGATTAGAGATATCTAATACCATACTTTTGCGATTGCATACGTAAACAATTTGAGATGTCAGTATGGGTATTCATTAGAGTGGAACGAATTTTTAACCTCAAGGTTTTCACGCATTTTTGGAATGCAGTCATCAAAATAATATTTTCTGCATCTTTAGTTTTATTCTGCGACACACTTTTGGCTGTGCCCGAGCACTTATATGTTTCAACAACTTGAGTGTTTTTTTTTAATCAAAAATTTTAATAATTATGTCTACATTATTTTGATTGTGGCATAACTAAGAACCTTTTAAGAGTTTACTTTGGTACTATGTACGTGCAACAAGATAAAAGGGTTCAAAGATCACCAAAAATGGTAATTTGCCAATATCCCCGCTCCTCTTTGTCGGATAAAAAATATGCTTAGAACAAAATTGTAGATCATATAACTATAGCCAAAAAAGACCTATGAAGTTCTAACGTTAAAGCAATTGTGTCCACGCTATAAGACTATATATATATCTAAGCTGCGCAAAGTGGAAATATTATACTGTAAGCAGATGTCTTAACTCTGCGCACTTTCATGTGATCGATGATGATGGGAAGCGCATTCTTGTCAAGCAAATTGAAACCTTTTGCAAGTGCAGCGGCCGTTCTATCAAATACAAAATACCGATCACATTCGCTTACGAAATTTGACAGATTCTTTAGCAGTTGATTTTGTTTAGATCGAGCCACGACAGCGTCTTAATATAAACCAAAAACATAGTAATTAAATCTTGCGAAATTTGGCAGATTCTTTAGCAGTTGATTTTTTTTAGATCGAGCCATGAATGCGCCTTAATATATACCAAAAACAAAGTAATTAAATCTTCTGGAGCTTAAACATTTAGTCACTTACTTCGTGAGGTTGATGGTGTGTCGTTTAAGTCTGGGACATAGTCTGATTCAGGATCAGAACTAACTTCTAAATTTTCCGAATCGAATTAGGCTGATTTGAGATCACTGGGAACAGTGAGATGTCCATCCGGTAACGATAACTGCCGCTGCTCACGTTGGTCCAACAGAAACTCGACTTCAGTTGCTGGTACTGGCTGGCGACATGTGCATCGATTTTGTTCATTTTTACAAGCAGCAATATCGAACAATTCTTTTATTTTATTACCAAATTGTTTTGCTTGCTGACTTCTCTTTCTGTACTTTCAAAATTTGGGATATTCCTTGATCAGCCGATTTACTTTAACTTTAATTGGTTTAAGCGACAAGATAGGTATTTTGGTTTTCCTCCATATATCTAAAATTTCTCTAATGACAGTAGAACTGTGCAAATTCATGTGCACGCTAATGTTCTCGTCCTGCCTTTTACCGTACGTAAGCAATAGCCGCCGCAAAACCTCCTGTTGCGTTGGTAGCTTGTGCGTGTTAAATAAACATGGTGCACCAACAAGACTACATCATCCCCTACGCAATGCGTTGTAACCAGCCATTGGTATTTTATATATGAAAATCCTTGCAGCCAATGATTACATTGTTCTTTCCAAAAAATATTCTTAAAACACATTTCATGTGTAAAACTTACCACAATGGATAATTTTGAGAAGAAAAATAATCAGGTTGTGAGATATATTATGTAGAGAATTAAACACAACACGTGCAACTTATTTCACTCAGAACAATAATAATTTTCTGGTGAACAATATTCAATATGAAAAAATAACAACGACAAAATATTAAAATTCTACCGCCTACAACTTGCATAATTAAAGTAAAGAAAATCTTGGCGATAATTATATGATCTATAATTTTGTTCTAAGCATTTTTTTTTATCCGACAAAGAGGAGTGGAGATATTGGCGAATTACCAATGTTGGTGACCTTTGAATTCTTTTATCTTGTTGCGCGTACATGGTACCATAGTACACTTTTGATAAGTTCTTTGTTATGCCTCAATTGAAAGGCTTGCATCAAACAAATGTAGACATAATTTTTAAAATTTTCGACTAAAAAAACACACTCTAGTAGTTGAAACATATAAGTGCTCGGGCACAGTCAAAAGTTATGTCGCAGAAAAAACTAAAGATGCATAAAATATTGTTTTGATGAGGACTATCCAAAAATGCGTGAAACTCTTGAAGATTTTTTGGCTCCATACATTTCATTCCACTCTAGTATTCATCTAAACGCTCAAATTTCCCATTTGTGCAAATGTGAACGATCAATTTTCATGAACGCACCTTCCCTCTTCTTGAAATTTTTGACAGTAGATGAACATTTGGAAAAAATGTCAGTAAAAAAAAAACCGAAAGAAAGCGAAAAAGCAAATTAGTAAAATTATTGAAAGAACAACTTTCAACAAGACAACAACAACAAGAAGCAAATCCAAATTTGTACAATTAACAGCACAAGTTTTCTTGACGATTTTGTCGTGCATACTTATAAGGTTTGTGCAAAAGCTTTGCCATACGATTTTGCAAAGGTGAAAAAATTAAGAGTTTGCACAGTATACGAGGGTTTTGCGCGTTTAAATGAATACCCTTAGTGACTTTTTGCATTTCCGGCATAGTAACTTTAAATGCAACAATGGTCCTGTCAGCTACCTAAATACTATTGGTATTTTGCACCGGTGACGGGACATAATCCAAATTAATATTTTGGGATTGCGTCCCCTTATTTTGCGGACATAATCCCAAAACTTTGATTCGGGATTATGACCACTATGACAAAAAAAAGAGAAAGTAATCCTAAAATAAATGTCATCATAAATAAATTGGTGTTGTTATCACCATTCCATACAAGGGCAATCTCTCCAAAGTGGCAAAAATCTCCATTTGGTGTTATGACCGTTTGAAATTTGGTGTTATGAAAATTAAAAATTTGGGATTATATCCTTTGGGGCTATTTCCCGGCACCCTTATTAAGCGGTGATAACACCAAATGGAGATTTTACCGCTTGGGAGACTGCCCTTGTATGGAATAGTGATAACAACATCAATTTTTTATGATGACATTTATTTTGGGATTACTTTCTCTTTTTTTTTTTGGGCTTATGACCTCTTTGAAACTGGCCATAATCCCAAATCCAATTTTTTGGATTATGTCCTCAAGAAAAGCCGTCATATTACCAAATTTAAAATTTGGGATTATTTACCTTGGGGCTATGTCCCGTCACCCTTTGCACCATCAATTTCAAGGGTTAAGAAGTTGTTTACTGAATTTCGTTGTAGCTGTACCAGCACAAGAGACGCTGAAAGTTGAGGTCGCCCAAAAGACGTAGCCTCGTCAGAAATCGTCGTTAAATCCCTAGAATGATATCGGACGATCTGAAAAGCGTGAGGTAGTTGAGGCTGTAGGCATCTCAACTGAACGGGTAGATCACATTTTACATGAATATTTGGACCTGAAAAAGCTATCTACGTGATTGCTTACACTCAACCATAAGCGCAGCCGTGTCAAAGGAGTGTTTGGCAATAATCAACCGCAATCCGAAAAAGTTTTTGCACCGTTTTGTAACCATAGAAACTTAGATACATCACAGCACACTAGAGACCAAGGAACAGTGAAAGCAGTGGACTTCTCCGTGTAAACGTGCACCAAAGAAGCCCAAAGTAAGTCTGTCGGCCAACAATGTTATGGCGATAGTTTTTTTGGATGCATGCGAAGTCATTCAGATCGATTACCTTGGAAAGGAAAACCAAAGGTAAACCAAGGTAACCAAAACAACTGCCTTTTGCGAAGAAAAAAGTGCTATTCCACCATGACAACGCACCAGCGCACATTGGTTGAATAGTGAAAATAAGTACCAAAATTCATGAGCTCTTTTAATTATTTTTTTCTTTACGTTGTGTAAGAATAGTTCAGTTAGTATGATTCCAAAATATTTTGGAGAAAAATTTACAGGTTTCTTGTGCAGACATCTTCGATTTATGTCAATGAAACATCAATTTATGTAAGAGCGCTTGAATGTGTGGTAAGAAATTGGTAGGGTAAAGTGAGATAATGTGTAACACGTTTTTATTTGCTCTTATAAAAGAGTAAAGAAAATTATTTTGGATTGCTTTTAAAGTCTTTTTCTACAGAGTTGGTGGTTTCATAGCTACTAAACATTTTGAGAAAGGGATAAAATATAACAAAATTGTCAAAAATGGCTTTTTTGGAACTTTTCTTTTAGAATTCAAAAATTTTATATTAAATTTTCTAATTTCGTAGGCAATGCAATGAAGTTTCAGCATCTACGCAAAAATTTTTATATACATAAATTCGTTCTTGTGGGTGTGTGTCCGTTAAGATCTGAGGAAAGGTAAAACTTACGGACATCAAATTTGTATTTTTTGTTAAGACTAAATTCTCAAATAATAAAAAAAATTGCCACATTCTCTTTTATCACCCAAAAATCAACAAAAAAGCCATACTTCAGACGAATTCGGTTGTTTTGAACCGAATATCATTTCAATATCATTGAAATATCTCAAAGATATCGAATAAAAGTGGTCCCAAAAAAAAACCAAAAGAGAGAAAAATTTACCCACCATAATATGGGTTGGGCTCAGGGACAACACAAGACATAACAACTAACCATGCGTTTACATAGATCTTATCATACATTAGTTTTCACTCTACTTTTGAGTTGAACTTTCGACAAGTTAACATCAAACACGCTACAGTTGTTAACAAAGGGTACTCATGCGATTTAATGGAGCAGTCAACATATAATTTGTTCTACTAAATGGTAAATAAATCAAGTTGTTAGAGTTTCTACTGCTTCTACGGTTAGTGTTAAAATTTATAAGAGAAAGAAGTTCTGGAGAATCGAATTCACCAGTTATAAGTTTGTGTAAGTATACGTTATCAGCAGATTTCCTTCTTTCACTTAAATATTGCATCTTTAATAATTTTAAACGATCCTCATATGGAGGAAGAATAAATGTGTCAGTTCCACTCGAGCCTCTCAGAGCAAACCGAACAAAACGTTTTTGAATTCTTTCCATACGATCAACATGCACATTGTAATGTGGGGACCATACTTGACTTGCGTACTCCAGGTGAGGACGCACGATTGAATAATACAGAGTTGTAGTTGGTATTAAGCTATCAAACTCTTTGGCCCATCGTTTTATAAAACCAAGCATAGAACACGCTTTTTTACAAATTCTATCAATATGCATGTTAAACGATAACTTAGAATCCATGCATATACCAAGGTCTATGACGGTAGTTACACAACTAAAAGCAGTATCTTTAATTTTGTAATAAACAAGTTTGTTCCTTTTACGAGAAAAGGTCATAGTTTGACATTTATCTGGATTTAAAAACATCTTATTTTTAGAACACCAAACCTCAAAGGACTTCAAGTCTGACTGGAGCAGGTCTGAATTGTCATTAGAATCAGTTGTTCTGTATATTTTCATATCATCAGCATAAATAAGCAAATGAGAGTGTTTGATGATGTGGGTAACATCATTAATTGCCAAAATGAACAGAAGTGGACCCAGGTGGCTTCCTTGAGGAACACCCGACAAATCAGAAGACAACACACCTCGGAACCGTATTTGATAAGATCTCTCCATCAAATACGATTTGATCCAGTTTACAAAATATTGTGGAAATCCCATTAATTTAAGTTTAAATAAAATTAGATTATGTGGTAATTTATCAAAAGCTTTGCTAAAGTCAGTGTAAATACAAGTTAGGTGGCATATTGTACTCACCCTGCACAAAGTGAAAGCTCCGAACCTAAAATCACTACATCACAATTAGACAGGTAAGTGCGCCAATTAGACCGTGATACCCTTCACAAAGTGAAAAGTCCAACAGTTTGAGAGTTACTACAGCCAACAGTTCAAAAGTTACTGGAGTAACAGTTTGACAAGCACTGGAATAAATCGGACCCGAAAACGTTTGAGCAGCACTGGAGTAATTACACAATCTACGTTGTGGAAGCACTGTAATAGTCAGTGTCAAGCCTTTTGACGAAATCTACACGCTGTCTGTATTAATAACGAAAGCTACTCGCTGCAAATGTGACGCACACCAAAGACTTACCCTCTTCGAAAAATCGCTCAACGCGCCTTCTTCACTTAAAAAAAAAAAACGTTCCGGAAAAAAATATTACGGAAAGACCATATCCTATTTGGGTCAAATTTTGCAAGGAGCATTACAAAAGGAACTAAAACACTTTATTGAGAAGAAAAAGGTTTAGCGTGATTTTTGACGCAGTTATAGGTTTTACAAAATTATCAAAATTCGGAAAAAACGTTGAAAATCGATTATTACGAAAATTTATATTTCAAACACTTCTGAACCGAATATTATGTTTCAACTAAAATTGGAGAGGACTAAACGGACTTAAATCTAAAAATAATTTTGATAAGTTTTGGTTTTTGCGAGTTGCATCCCTTGCGGTAAAATAATTGATTTCAAAGAAGGAGTTCGAAGAACACCATTTAAAACTTAAAAATAATTTGTTTCTTAAAGCTCGTCGAGTAGAATACATAACATACATAACAAAACATACATAACATACCATGTAAGATACACGACTTGCACACGTTTTATCTTACTGCTAAGAAGTATGTGCTCTTAAAGCTTAACTCCCTTGTTTTTTATAATATCGAACTGGTCAGATCGTTTTGTTATGATTTCGGTTCTATTTATTTCATAAAAACCAAGGAAATAATATATTGGAATAAAATAAAGATGGCATTTTAATAATAACGTGCACTGAAACATTTCTTATGGGCGGTGGGAATAGCAAAACGTCAGAGAAAACATTATGTTAATAATAGTTATTTATTTTAACTAACATTACCCAACCCATCTACCCCATCAACCATGCTCTCCAGATTTAGCCCCCGCGACTATTTCCTCTATTCAAACCTGACGAAATGGCTCAGCGGTAAAAGATTTGGGTGGAACAATGAAGTCATCACTGAAATAAACGCCTATTTTGAAGGCATTGATGAAACCTATTATTTGGAAGGAATAACAAAATTGGAAAAATTGGACGATCTAAAAGAAGTTAAACGCTTTTTCGCCGAAAAATGCCTCTTATTCAAAAAATCAATGACTTATCAAATTATCCTCGTAAATTCTATTTTATAATCATATTTAAAAACTTTTAAACATAAAAAGTTTCATAAAGAAATTACACACATGTCATTTTGTATATCCAATCACTTGAGAAGGAACATAGATTGTTCAATTACTTATTGCCACCCTAAAAAGACTAACCGACAACAGTTGACCACATGCTCAAATCATCAAGAATCATTTCAATAATAATTTAATTGCAACATTTCCTTGCGCATTAAATTGAACCTCAAGTCGAGTAGAGTTCAGTCGACTCAAATGACAATCCAATGATGTGTGGGCCTTGTCAATAAAATATGCTAATAGCTCTTGTAATAGGTCTGACCAAGCAACATGAATTCAATTGTTATTAACATGTAAAACAGACAAAGTGTCATTTCTATGTTTGGCTTTGTGTGTTAAAATATTGTTCAGATATTTTGTATGTATTCAAATATGGTGTAATTAAAACTTTATACAGCTTGATGGTGTGGGGGGACGGGGGTAAGGCTTCAAAACGGTTTTCTCTTTTATTTTTTTCTCTGAATTTGCAACATGTCAAGAGTATTTCAAGTAAATCTGAGCAAAACTAACGAAGATACAGCCTTTCAAGTGGGTGGCCCTCATACTGGGATGTTCGAGTAGAAAAAACAAATCGTTCATGAACATTACAATATATCAATTTAACATATGATGCACCCAAAATGTTTATCAAATTTAAGCGGAGTCTGTTCAGCTGTTTAGATTTGTGGTAAGGCCAAATAAATAGAAAATTAGTTTTATATATATATATAAATAAATAAACTGACCATATCAGCCCTTGGAAGGACTTTGACCTAGCTTCTATTGATAAATTGTGTTGTGCGTGGTATTAAATGTTTGATCACAAATGACCGAGAACTAAACCTACGCATTTTATGCCGACTCCGAACGGCTTATGTTCTCAAGAAACTTTACATGGCAATTTTTACTCTCTGAGATGTGCAGAGAGGTGACGACCGAATAGAAAAATTAATTCAATTGAAAAAACTTTCTGTCTGAGCCTGTCTGTCTTTCTGTCTTTGAACCCGGGCTACCACAGTTCTTTAGCTTAGGGGCCACGTACTCTACCCACTAGGCTACGGCCGCCACAGTTTTATATATATAGATACATATAATTCGCAAAATTTAAGAACACGATTTATCTGAGACCGTAAAAACTGTAATAAATTTCATATGTGAAACTCGTTTTTGTTAGCTACAAAATTTTTCCTATAAGCATGCTCGTATTTTTTGTCACAACACAACAAATCTACAAGTTTAAGAATGTCATGGGAAATTATCCTTTTTTGATAGTTCGAGATAAAGTTGAGGACTTAACAAAAAATTTGAAAAAAACTATCGCCGCTCTACAGAGTTATGCAATATAGAGACCCTAATTTACTATTTATTTACATATATAGTCAAATGAAATATTCTTAACTGACTAAGATACTGACTAAATAAAATTTTTTAACAGATTTTTAAATGTCTGTTTAGAAGATGTAAAATCTAAAATGCACTTAGATGACAAAATATTTAATTCACATAAAGCTCTATTAATTGGTGAGTTATCAGCATAATTCGTACGGCAAGTGCCTAAATAAAATAAATCTGAGTGTCTAAGAGATCTTTGAGGAACATTTAAGTCAATTAACTGCAAAAGAGATGGGCAATCTACAGTTGCCACAACAATATCATAAATAAACAATAACGACAATAATGTCCTCCTATCACAGAGAGAGCTAAAGCCTAACAGTTTTTTCTGGCATCATATGAAGGCATAGGCTCGTCAAAATTAATGTGACGCAGAGCGAATCTTAAAAATGATTTTTGTACTCGTTCCAAGCGATTTATATGCGAGGCATAATACGGCCTCCAAATAAATACCGCATATTCCAGTTTCACTCTTACGAATGAAGTGTATAAGGACTTGACTGTATAGGGATCCCAAAAACTTTTTCTATTTCTTCGAATAAAAGCCAACATAGCATAAACTTTGGGCATTATAAAATCCAGATGGACCGCAAACAAAAATTTGGAATCAAAGATCACACCTAAATCTTTAATTGCATTCACCAGACTTAACGAAAAGTTATCAATAACATAAGATGATATTAAAGGGTTATCTGATTTAGAGTAAGTTACCACAGCACATTTACCTAGATTAAGATATAATCGATTTTTAATACACCATTCATTAATTTCATTTAAATCTATTTGAAATAAATCAGAATATACAGAACTAACAACTCTCTTAAAAATGTTTAAATCATCTGCAAACAAAAGACAGTCTGAAAATTTGATTTTGTCAGTTATATCTATATATATAAAAATGGATGTATGTATGTGGGTATGTGGGTGGGTATGTGGCTATATCACGTATAGACTCCAAAACCGCTGAACCGATCTTTATGAAATTTTCAGGGAAAATAAAGCCACATCTTGAGAGTGTTCCTGTGAGGTTTCGTAACGATTGGAGAAGGGGGCGTGGTACCTCCCATACAAGCCAAATTTACTCCATCGATCACAAACAAAAAAAAAGAAAAATATCTCACGGTTTCAATCGTAAAAACTAAGATTTGGTGATTTTGTTCAGATAGTTACTGTCGGTAACTGTACAAAAAATGGGCGTGGTCGTTATATAAACACGCTCACTTTTTCGAAATCATGGCAATTCCGGAGTTCTGCACATTTTTACAGTGAAACTTGCTGTTTAGGTGCTCCAAGAGACGAACACAATTTATTAAAGTTTTCATGCCCACTTTTAACGCCCACAAATCAATATCTATATATATATAAAGCAAAACGATGTGTGTCTGGCTGTGTCTATAGACTCCAAAACTACTGAACCGATTGACCTGAAATTTTGGCAGTCGATTTGTTTCAGGTACAAGATGATTGAGGAAAAAAATTTGCCACATCCCCCTTTCAGTGCACCCTAAACAAGTGCGCGTTGCGCTGCGTACCCAAACGCCACGCAATTTTATTTTACGCTTAACCTAAACAAGTGCGCTGCGGAAAGAACTGCTGCTCTCGAACCAGCTCAGTTTAAAAATCTTAAAGAAACTTTTAGAATTGTGTAAAAATCTATTAATATAGCAAATACTTCCATTTGCAATTGAGATTAATTAATTAAAAGCAGCTAATTGCTCTTTGTTCTAATACTTTGGTTTTATGCAGCCAACTTCACATCCAAACGCACTGTCAAAATTGGAAATTCGATTCATGTTGCGGTAGTCCGGTGCGTGTTTCGGTAGGCTTCATACAAAATGTATGTGCATGAGCCGATTTTGACAGTTAAACCACGCACGCGCACTTGTTTAGGGTGGACTGTTTTACCGCCCCCAAATCAATAAAAATGTTATATTTCAGTCGGTTTGGGTCGTATATGGCTAAAATTTTGTAATTTAGTATGTACGGTTACTGTCGACAACTGTCCTAAAAATGGGTTTCCACGCCCCCTTTTACCGCCCACAAATAAATGAAAATGGTTTATTTCAGACGGTTTTGGTCGTATAAGACTTAAATTTGGTACTTTGGTTTTTGAAGTTACTGACAGTAACTGTAGGAAAAATTGGTTTCCACGCCCCCCTTTTGCGCCCACAAATCAGTGAAAATGCTATATTTCATGCAGTTTTGGCCGTATGAGACTAACATATGATACTTAAGTTTGTATGGTTACTTTCGGCAATTGTACTAAAAAGGGGCGTCATCGCTATATAGCCACACCCACTTTTTAAGAAACCATCAAAATTGACTACTGGGTCGATTGAGCTAAAATGTTGGCTTAGTTTGTACGGTTACTGTTAGCAACTGTACTAAAAATTGGTCCCCACACCCCCGTTTTACCGCCCACAAACCAATGAAAACGTTTTATTTCAACGGTTTGGGTCGTATTAGACAAAAATTTTGTAATTCAGTACATATGGTTACTCTCGGCAAGTGCACTAAAAATAGGCCTGCCCTACTTTAGTTAAACTCACTTTTCGGGGAGTTAGCGTCCAGTGAAGTAAAGTGCGCCAGGCTTAACCTAAATTGAGCTGAAATTTGGGCAGTCGAATTGTTTCGATTACGAGATGGCTCAAGGGAAATATTTTACCGCACCCCTTTTTACCGCTTGCAAAACAACAAAAATGCTATATTTCGCACGGTATTGATCGTATTAGACTAAAATGTGGTTATTTAGTGCACATGGCTACTTTCGGCAGCTATACTGAAAATGGTGAATATATTTGACATTTCTTGACATTTTCGTGTATGGCACTAAGGCGGTCTGTGGCAGAACAACGTTGGCCGAGGAGATAGATTGTTCCTGTGAGGTTTGGTAACGTTTGGACGAGGGTGCGTGGTTCCTCCCATACAAGACAAATTTGCGCTATCGACCACAAACCAAATAAGGGATATATATCAGACGGTTTCGATCGTAAAAACTAAGATATTATCATTTTGTTCAGATGGTAACTGTCAGTAACTGTACAAAAATCACTTTTTCGTCGCAATATATATACGCCCACTTTTTTGAAATCATGGCAATTCCGGAGTTCTACACATTTTTATACTGAAACTTGCTGAGTAGGTGCTCCAAGAGGCAGTCACGATACATAAATGTTTTCACGCCCACTTTTAGCGCCCACAAATCAATATCTGTACATATAAAAATAAATCGTCATTTGTTCGGATGCTTAAAACTTGAAAACGACTAGACCAAATAGGATACTTCCTTCTACTGGTTTGTTCGTAACTGCTACGCAAAGGTTTAGGAAAAAGTAATGCCACACCCCTTTTATCACCCACAAATCAATAAAAATGCTATATTTAAGAAGGTTTTGGTCGTATTAAATTAAAATTTGGTAAATAAGTTCTTATGATGACTGTCACTAACTTTAATAAAAACGGGCGTTGTCACACTTCATCTACGCCTACTTTTGGAAATATCACAATACTCCGAAACTATTGGTCCGATTGAGCTCAAATTTTGTAAGTAGCTTTGCTTTGAGTACAAGATGGTTTAAGAAGAAATGCCACACCTTCTTTTACCTCCCATTAATATAAAAACAATTTGTGTTATCGAATAGCGTTATGGGTTGCACAGCTTAGAAATTCGGTATTCGACCACAATTTAGACGTACCGTTTCAGTGATGAAATTTTATGGGAGTTGGACAAGGGGGAGGGGCACCTCTCATACAACCCAAATTGGTGATATCGAATAGCTTTGAATTTATAGGAATTCAGCTTTGGAATTCAGTTTTTGACCTCAATTTACACATGCAGTTTCAATGATTTTTTTTATGGGCGTTGGACAGGGAGGCCTGACATCTCCCTTACATCCCAAATTTGCAATATCGAATTGCTTTGAAGTTATAGGTTGACAGCGTAAGAAATCGGTATTCGACCAAAATTTATACATGCACTTTCATTTCTTACATTTTATAGGCGTAGGTAAAAGGGGAGTGACACTTCCCATACAACCCAACTTTGTGCTATCAAATAGCTTTGGAGTTATAGGTCGCACAGCTTTGGAATTCAGTATTTGACCAAAATTTAGGCATGCAGATTTACTGATAAAATTTTTTAGAGTTTGTCGGGGGGCGTGGCACCTCCAACTTAACCCAAATTTGCGATATCGAATAGCTTTGGAGTTATAGGTCAGCCTCGGAATTCAGTATTCGACCTCAATTTACACATGCAGTTTCATTGGTTAAATTTTATGGGAGTAGGGAAAAGGGGAGTGGCACCTCCCATACAACCCAAATTTGTGTTATCGAATATATTTGGAGTTATATGTCGCACAGTTTTGGTATTCGGTATTCGACCTCCATGTACACATGCAGTTTAATTGATTACATTCTATGAAGGGTGATCAAGAGGGCGTGGCACTTCCCCAAAATTGTTATATCGAATAGCTTTGTGGATATAGGTCGCACAGTCTCGGAATTCAGTATTTGACCTCAATTTAGACATGCTGTTTAACTGATAACATTTTATGGGCGTTTGAATAGGAAGAGTGGCAGCAACGCGCCGGGTTTCAGCTAGTCATTAATAAATAGTAAAAATGGTATCGGCCCTACTATACTAGGAAGACGCTATAAATGCATTAGAAATAGTATTCTCTAATCGAACATAAGGCAATCTATTATTGAGATAAGATTTAAACCAGTTTAATAAACTAGAGTGAAAACCCAACATGCTTAGCTTACTAATCAATATTGAATGTGAGACTTTATCAAAAGCTTTCGAGAAATCTGTATATATAGCATCAACTTGATTTCCGTTTATAAATGCAGAATTACAGAAGTGAGAAAATAAAGCAAGGTTAGTAACTGTAGAACGACCAGATAAAAATCCATGTTGAAATGGTGAAGTTATACTTTTAATCGAAAAAATAATCTTATTTTTTACAACGCTTTCAAATAGCTTGCTTACTGCCGAAAGTTTTGTGATAGCTCTATAATTCTCAATATTATTCTTATTTCCTGACTTCAAAATAGTTGTTATGAAAGACACCTTCCAATCATTAATGAAATTACCAGACTGAAGTGACCTATTAAATATGAGCTGAAGTGGTTTAGTTACTGAAAAAGAACACTTTTTTAATAAGGTTGCAGATAAGCCATCAGAATCCAACTTGGTTGATTCTTTTAAACTTGTTATACCTACAATAATATCCTCCTGAGTCAGATATATACTGCCCATAATAAGGGAGTTGAACATACAGGGTAGCCCTTATTCGAAGCGCCCATCTGGCAACACTGTAACTTTCCGCAGTGATGCCAAATCGACTAATGACATACCGCGTTTGAAGCGTCATTCCAAGCAAATGTTTACAATGGAACAGTAGACGCCACGCGAACGCTCTAAAATTGTTGAAATTTACATTCAACAAAACAAGTCAATAGTGAAATCTCAACGTGCTTTCAAAAAAATAAATAAAGTGAAAAGTGCGCCTTCCAAGAAAACAATTTATCGTTTGTATGAAAGATTTACAACTGGTAATACTCTTGGTAACCCAAAGAGGCCAAATAAAAAGCGACCAAGGCGATCGGATGAGAATATTGCAGCCGTACGAGCCAGTATTGAGCAGTCACTAACAACATCCCAAAATCGCCGTTCTCAGCAGCTCGGCCTTCCCCGATCCACTTTACAACGCATTTTACGTGTTGATTTGAATTTTTTTCCGTACAAAATTCAATTTGTAAACAAATTGTTGCCTACCGATAAGCCACGTCGATTGGAATGGGCCCAAAGAGTCATCGAAATGGCTGAAGAAGACGAGCAATTTTGGCATAAAATTATCATGAGCGATGAAGCTCATTTTCAGTTGAACGGAACGGTAAACAAACAAAATTGCCGTATTTATGCCACTGAAAATCCACAAGAGATTCAAGAGGTACCTCTTCACGATGCAAAAGTCACTGTTTGGTGCGGCGTTTGTGCTAAAATGCTCATTGGGCATTGGGCCGTTCTTTTTCGAAGATGATAATGGCCACAGAGTTACTGTCAATCAGGAGCGTTATCGCGATATGATAAACAATTTTTTCATGCCAATCGTTCGTCGAAAGCGTATCAGGCACTACTGGTTTCAACAAGACGGCACGCCACCACACACAAGCCGCACTACAATCGATTTTTTGAAGCAATTGTTCCCTGGCCGTTTGATGTCAAAAAATGGTGATTTCGATTGGCCGCCAAGATCACCAGATTTAACGCCTCCAGACTTCTTTTTGTGGGGTTATTTGAAATCAAAGGTTTACGTCAACAAGCCAAAGACCCTAGAAGAGCTGAAAACCAACATCCGTCAAGAAATAACCGCCATTCCCATCGAAATGTTGAAGAAAACCATAGAAAATGCTGCAAAACGGGCACAAAATGTCGTAGAGGCCAATGGCGACCATTTGCGAGATATCATATTCAAGAAATAATGTAAGCAAATCTACTTGAACCCAATTAAATGATATTCATGACGAACAGACACAAAATTGTGGTTTCTTTGATTTATTTAAAAATAAAATGGGCGCATATGGGCAACCCTGTATTTACATCATCGATAACAAAATCAGAGCACTTCTCAAAATTCGACTGAAAGAATTCAGCAAAAAGGTTCACGGTTCACTGACTATTAAAATTTTTATCTTTCAAGATCATTGAAACTGGAATATTAGAGCTTGATCTTTTTGAGTTAATGTAACGCCAAAAATTTTTTGGATTTACTTTAATTTCCCTCTCAAACTTCGATACATAATTTAAGTAGAGACATTTGTCAGTAACAATTTTAAATAAATTGTTAGGCCAGAGGTAATTTTTAATTTATGTATTTATTAAGCATCGTTCGAGTTAATTTTAGTTCAACCATTTCTATTCAAACTACGTAATCGACTCTTCATATGTTGGTAAAACTAAACTTAAAAAGAATTCGATAACTTGACGTTTATCCTGGCGTTGCCAGACTATAAAAATAAAGTTTACAAAATATAAAGTAATGAAAGTATACGACATATGAGTGACACATTTATTAAGAAAATTGAACTCCCTCATATAATGCCGGTATCTCATAAAATAGTTAACGCTCCTAGACAAAGCATACAATTTATAAAACTTATTCCTTAAATTCTTCAATTTCTGTAACCCTGGTGTAAGCCATGGAATATTAAATTTTTTACTTTTTAAGCAAAGAATATGTTTACTACAAATATTAAACAAAGTATTTTTAAACAAATGAAAGCACTCTTCGACATCTTTTGCATTTAGTTCAAAATCCCAATCAATACAATTCAACAGATTATTAATTAAGTTAAAATCAGCAGACTTATAGTTAAAATTAAAATCAGGACTGTTAGACAGATTACTAGAATGAAAAGTGTAGAATTCAAGCTCAATAACTAGGGGGATATGGCGCATATCCGATCTAGATAAAGGAAAAACTGATTCATTAACCTTACAATTTAAGTTATTACTTAAAATAAATAAATAAACTGGCCACTGCAGCCCTTGGAAGGACTTTGACCTAGCTTCTATTGATCAATTGTGTTGTGCGTGCTATTAAATGTTTGATCACAAATGATCGAGAACTGGACCTACGTGTTTTATGCCGACTCCGAACGGCTTATGTTCCCAAGTAGCTTTACATGGCAATTTTTACTCTCTGAGGTTTGCCATTGTCTGCAGAGAGGTGACGACCGAACAGAAAAATTAATTCAATTGAAAAAACTTTCTGTCTGAGCTGGAATTGAACCCGGGCTACCGCGGTTCTTTAGCTTAGGGGCCACGCACTCTACCCACTAGGCTACGGTCGCCACTTTAAGTTATTACTTACGAAAACTAAATCGAGCAACCTACTTAAATTATTAAAGCAGCCATTAACTTGTTCCAAATCAATATCTAATAAGCTATCAACTACATATACTTCAACGTCATGATGAATATTTGAAGGAGTTAAAAATGATTTATCAGGTCCAAGTTTCCATACTACTCTAGACAGGTTGAAATCGCCAAGAACACATACGCGGTCAAAAATCTTGGACTAATTTTTAATCCAATCGTTGGAATCATGCATTTTTTAATACCCTTTCTATTAGAATTCAAACTCTTCAAAATACTAGACATTTTTTAATAAAACCTGGAATAATATTTAATACAGGTTGGATTAGTCTTTAAAAACAGCTTTCGGCTAGGTTCGGTTCTTATGCATGTTTATCATTTCTTTATACATGTGGCTTCATAGAGCAGTTGGTAGAGCCAAAAACTTATAACCTAAACGTAGTGGGTTCGAATCCCACATGTTTCGTTAATTTTTTATTTATGTAAAAAATATTTTAATACAAGCCTGTATTAAAATTAAGTCCCATGAGAGAATAAAAATCAATTGTAATATATACCGTTGATTAAATTTTAATACAGTTTCGGTGTCGTCATATATACAATACAGGATTTATTAGAATTTAGTCCAAGATTTTTGAGCGTGTAAGTGATTGTCCTCCAACATATCGTTTGCTACTTTAAGAATGTTATTCACATGAGCTCTATTAATATTATAACTGCTATTCGGTGGAATATATGATGCACATATAAATAAGGCTCCAGATGATCCAGAAATTTTTACAATCAGCTGATTTTGACCAACATCAAAATATAATCGAATAAAATATTTTGTTTTTACTCTTCACAAGCAACTTAATGCCAACAACACACACCAAAGCACTTGCAAAACGTCAAAATACTTTAACTCAATAAAGAATCGGCTTCAAACTTTAATAAAAACGCTTGTAAATGTGTGTGCATGTGTGTTTATAAAAACCCAGTTGGAAAAAGAGCCCTGCTGTATGTCTGCCGACAACATGCCTCGGAAGGATAGGAGACATGCTCGCCTCCATACCCGTTTATATCTTTTTTGTATAGACATGTATGCCAAATGAACTGCCGTAGCAGCAATGCAGCATGCATCTAATGGTATGAATGCAGAAGGTATGCATGTTTGCCAAATGAACTGCCCTAGCAGCAATACTGCATTAATGCTGAATTCATACCATGAGATGCATGTTGCATTGCTGCTACGGCAGATCATTTGACAGACATGTCGTCCTAGGGCATGCCTATAGAAAAAATATATAAATGGGTATGAAGACGAGTATGTCTGCTGAATGTCCAAATAATGTTGCCGGCAGTTGCAAAATTACTATTATCCGGAGACTTGAACCTCGGCCGCGTGAGTGCAAGTGCATATGCTTATCCATTCGACCATTGCAGCTGTTAACTAATCGTTTCTTAATTTGCTTCATTACGAATAAACGTACGAGCACAGCGTAAGAAAATTAACGCGTTCGCTTTGTATTATAAGGGGTCGTTCATAAACTACGTTACCGATTTTTAGGACTTTTTTACCCCTCCCTTCCCGTCCGTCACTTTTCGTTCTTTTCGTTGAAATAAATATTCCATCTTCGATCCAAAAGTCGATGCTTTCAATCACTGGGATTGAGAGGCTAGAAACTTTGCTGAGGATTTTTCAAATTCTTCATTAGATTCAATGTCGACCCATTCAGGTGTTTCCTGATTTCTAATGCAAAGTAATTCCCGTGGCCTTTGACAGAGTTAATAAGCCGATTTAAACGTTGTTTGTTTTCTTTTATGGTCCACTGATTAACTTGCGCTGTTAAAGGCATAAAACTGTACATATAATAAAACTGTAAAAATGTACATTTCATGTTATTTGGAAATTTTTTCTGCGTTGAACATTTTGAAGGATGTGGATCCCAAAAATGTAATTTTTAACATTTGTATCTGTATCTATGTCTGTACGCGTAGTATGTGGCAATTGCTGGCAATATTTTACTTAAACTTGACATTTGGGTTCCTTACGTTTCTGGTCGGGACATAGGTTACTTTTTACCACAGAATTCTTTTAAAAATAACAGCTCTTTCATCTTTCACTTTAAAAAAAACGAAAACTGAAAACAATAAATGTCATGGATGAGGATTAAGTTAAGATCTCCTGGGGCTTACCCTAAGTAGCAACTTTGTATGGAATTCTCATATGAAACTTTATAAATTCAAAAATAAACTCACTGTTGATACCAAGTTTTTCGTATATATCGTCACCTGCATGTCAAAACAATGAATGTGCTTTTTTATAGTTTTTGGGAAAACGAATTTAAAGGTTTAAGTGCTTCTGAAAATTAGGGAATTAAAATTTTTTAAATTTTCATTTACCGAATGGTAAGTATTTAGTGACTTAACAATAGCTTAAAATTTGGCTGGCCTACCTCTCCCCAAAGGAATTTTAAAACACATTCATTGTTTTGGCACGCAGAAAAATTCCAATTTATACAATTTTCATGCTTACAAAGAATCGAGTAATGTAGTATAAATGTTGAAGATCTGTTATTTATTGATACTTTGGTTTGCAGATATGTGGACATTAGGACCCTCAATTTATGATTTAAATTTGGTTTGACCTACCTCACTCCTTAAGTATTTTAGAACACATTCATTGTTTTGCCATGCACAAAAATTCCAATTTATAATAGAATCATGCTTCAAGAAATCGAGTAATGGATGAATGTGTAGGATCTGTTTTTTCCAGATACTTTGGCTTGCAGATATGTGTGCATTAAGTCCCTCGATTTATGATTTTATTTTGGTTGGCCTACCTCACTCCTAAAAGATTTTAAAACATTCATTGTTTTGGCATGCACTAAAATTCCAATTTTGTTTAAATGCTTGTGCCAGAACAATGAGTGTGGCACATTCATTTTTTTGGCGTGATAAAAAAAATTATAAAACACATTCATTGATTTTGAACTGTAGTATTGTGGCAAATTTCACATTCATGGTTTTGGCATGCAGGGGACGATATGTCTGTAGTCCAACTTGACATATATGATGATGTGCTGGGCCTATTAAAATACATCGAAGATTAAAAAATTAAAACGTATGCAAAATAAATGCATGATGATTAAATATTAATATTTTTGTTTCTCATTCACACTCTTTGCACCTTCATTATATTTTAATTAGAATTCTCTTATTTTTCTTTTAATTCACTTTTAATTAATTATATTGATGTAGGTTGAGTCACTTAGATCGTCTTTGAATTGTCATTATAAATCATAACCTTAGGTTAGCTAGCAATAAGACTTCCGTTTGGTTACAACAGTCGTCGCACAATGAATAAATAAATAAAGCAATTTTCGGGCTACCATCACTTTGTCCTAGCCATTAACTTTATCTGGAGGAGTTTGAAAATATCTAGTCCCTAGATAAGAATCTATCTAAACTCTATCTGATTCTGCAAGTTTTTAAGAACATAAGAAGTATAAAATACACACCTTAATCAACATACTCACGCATTCGGGAAAAGAAACAGAAATAACTTAGTTGTGGCGAGATGCAGTCGAGAGGTCACAAAACAACGCTACTTATGTGCAGGTCCTAGGGCCTATAATAATTTACCAGAACTAATTAAAAATAATAATTAAGTTAAAATATTTTCCGTTTGTTTGACATCAAAAATATTCTCATATCTTGAAAACTATAGAAAGTCCTTGCACAACAAAGTTTTGAATAAATTTTTAATCTTATTTCAAAAAAGGCCCAACAAACTTCTGTTTCTTCCAAAAACTGTGCAAAAGTTGTTTTTGTCGTAAAAACAATAACTTAAAATTGCATTTTGAGTACTCTTTTATAGGTCGTATCATTTTTAAGAAAAAACTGTTTCTGTTTGACACAAAATTTGATGCTCTATTTAGAAAAATGTAATGGTACCCCCTTTGATTTTTGTAACGATTTGAATTTTTATAAGTATTAAAAAATGCTTAGCCTTCAAGCATAATTTCTGGTTTGTTTTTTCGAATGCAGAACCCCATCTGCGGAGAACAAATTACAACTATTATAAATTTAACACTAGATTTACGGGTGTTGATTATATACCTATTTTTACTGAAGTGAGCCAATTTGACTCATACAAAAAATTTAAGCTTTTTGCAAAAACAAAACGGTTCCAACTAAATTGAAATAAAAGATTTATTATTTAAAACTTCATTGAAAACATTTTGGATAAATAAACACTGTTTTTTAAATACATTTTCCGCAAACATTTTTATTGCATTTACCACAAAAATCCTTAAATCAAATTTAAATTGCTCGTTAGTATTTTTTACTAGTTGCAGTATAAGGAAATGTTAGTCTATAAATATATATTATAACGTTTCAATATAAAAAAAAAAAATTTACCACAAAAGCTCTTATATCTATTACTCTTGCAAAATGCTTGAACTTGACAATTCTTCCGTACGTCAACAGCTTGAATTTTTGACATGGGAACGGAAGTTTTCTCGATAAGATTGATCATGAATGTTCAAGCATCAGCTTTCTTTAGAATTCTGAGAAAAACTTTCTTTATTTAAGCCATAATTTGCATGTTCTTAAACTGTTTATTAATTGTTAAATCATTTTATGAGTCAATTTGGCATATAGCCGTAAAAATAGATATAACACATCCGAATATGAGAAATGAGGGGTCTGCGGAAGGAAGTAACCTGTATTTACCCATATTTTATTACGTAACTAAAAACCAACATATGTATTTTAAAAATAATATTTCAGTTTTATATATATAGCAATAAAATTGTAAATGAGTCCAATTGGCTCAGTCCGTAAATCTAGTGTTAAACTACTCAAATATCATAAGAAAATATATTTTTTTGAAAGAAATATTTTTCTCATTTTATAAGACACTTTTGTAAACCCTCCCTTTTTTAAAAAAAAATCTAATAAAAACCGCAAAAATAAAAAATTTTAAGAATATTAACTTTCTAGAGTAACAAAGGGTTAATATCAGGGTAACAAAGGTTATAAGACACTCTTGCAAACCCTCCCTATTTAAACAAAAAATTCTACCTTTACTTATCGTAGTGCACTTTAAAACACCTCCACTCCCTCAAATTGGTAACGTAGTTTATGAACGACCCCTAAGCAATTAATGCAAAATACAGAACGAAATCACTAAAACAAACAAAACAAACTATAAAAAAACCAAAACAAAATTAAAAGGAATTAAGAAAAAAAAAATTAAGTCTCTGATGGGATTTGAACCCACTACTCAAGATTCCAAAATACATGCATAAAAACTAAAGCCCTAGCCAACCGAGCTATCATTCGCACTGTTATAATTATCTTGAAATATTATACATAACAACAATGTTGCTATTAAAAGTGTTTCGACGAAAACACAAAGTGTCGGATAATTACAACAATTATGAAAATATTGAAGTTGTTGTCCCTTAAAATTAACCGGAATTTTGAATTAGCAAACATGATAATCTATTATAATACATTTGTTTTTATACTTATTGTTTATGTGAACATTTTTCATTATCTTTATATTTAAGCTAATCTTTCATTTAATTTATACTTACTATAAAGTTATATTGAAACATAGATGGCGCTTCACGTTCATCTGTATAAACTAAAATTTATCCATTTTCTGTCGCTTTAATATGTCAAAATTGCTTATATTTAATAATTGTTAACTTCCTTTCTTGTATCAAGCAATCTTGCATCACTTCACTTGTTCACTTTTCGAGCAACCACATCCTGAGTAAGTTCTTCCTGAGTAAGTTCTTCTTAATCTTTGTCAATAAATTCACTGTTTCAGAAAACTAACACTTAAACCCACTCCTTTCATTTCGTTAAACTCAAATTTACTTGATTTGAGTAATTCATCTACAGACAAATCTATTGCTTCACCATTTCACTGGCATCTACTCCTCATTTATTTCTTCACTTATATTAAATGTATTTATGTTGTGCTATAAAATAACTTCGTTTTTACTGCTTTTTGCTTATACATAATAATAAGTATAATAATAATAATA